>JAJOZX010001648.1:75000-675000 GCA_023014485.1 Bathynomus jamesi | reverse complement strand
GGGAGGTCAGAATAACAAAGTAAGGGGAAACAGCAAGGAGGTCAAAGCAGGCGATGGAAACGTCTGTAAGATAAGCAGTAACTCCAAGAGGGGAGATCGATGGATGAATAAATTAAACCTGTTAACCGCAACGAGAGACCAAATCAGGGACAGAGGAAGGGAAAATGAAGGAAGATGATGAAGAAGAAGAAGAAGAAGCAATAAGGGCAATTGAAAGGAAGCAGAGACATTCGCTATTATTTACTATAATAATTTCGGTGAGCATGAAAGAATTTTTTGGAGCATTTTCCACGTTAAAAAGAGGACCCCTTTCCCCTAAAATTTATGTATGTGGAAAAATTCTGACGTCATAGAAAAAGAATGTATATTATCTATTTGTAATAAATGACAAAGTACTCAGAATTGAAGAAAGCAAATCCTGAAATCGATTATCGCTAAAGATTTGATAATAGCAGCAATAATGTAGCATTTATGAGTACAGAATAAATGGAAGTGGAGTGGAAGACTCGTAACTGGGGTGGGGGTGGGGGTGGGGTGGGGGTCTAAAATATAAGAAGGTTTAGAGACGACGAAACAATGTGCGAGGGGAAAAACAAATCAAGAGGAGGTTGGGAGGTCAGAATAACAAAGTAAGGGGAAACAGCAAGGAGGTCAAAGCAGGCGATGGAAACGTCTGTAAGATAAGCAGTAACTCCAAGAGGAGAGATCGATGGATGAATAAATTAAACCTGTTAACCGCAACGAGAGACCAAATCAGGGACAGAGGAAGGGAAAATGAAGGAAGATGATGAAGAAGAAGAAGAAGAAGCAATAAGGGCAATTGAAAGGAAGCAGAGACATTCGCTATTATTTACTATAATAATTTCGGTGAGCATGAAAGAATTTTTTGGAGCATTTTCCACGTTAAAAAGAGGACCCCTTTCCCCTAAAATTTATGTATGTGGAAAAATTCTGACGTCATAGAAAAAGAATGTATATTATCTATTTGTAATAAATGACAAAGTACTCAGAATTGAAGAAAGCAAATCCTGAAATCGATTATCGCTAAAGATTTGATAATAGCAGCAATAATGTAGCATTTATGAGTACAGTATATTGCAAATGAATCTTAAAATTATAATATAAATCACGAAATTATTGATTCCGTTATCGTACTAAACTGCAGTAGACGAAAAGGTCAAAAGGTCAAGAGGTGAGGGAAGCTGAGGGTAACGATGACCAGAGTCAGTTATTTCGAAACAGCGGCGTCAAACTCTTTAACTCTTTTTTTTTTATGGCTACTTTTTGATGAATGTTTAATAACAAAAAGACTTAAATTTTAAGGGTAAAAATGATGTAGGATTTTGACAGTATTTTACCAATATTGAATAAAATAATAAATAGATTGGTTCTGGGAGGAAATAAGAAATCGTCGTCATTTTGGTGATTTTGATATACTGTATAGCTGTTATGGAGGATTTATTTGAATATGCATTTAAGAGTACAATCTGTTTTAGTGCAAGATTTTATCATAAACAATGAGGGCTTTTTATACGCTTTTAAATAATACTCATCAATTATGGTTACGCAGTTTTCGTTTTAATCATTTGAATTTTTTGAAAGAGTGCTCACGTTTAATTTGTTCTATTTCTGTACCATTTGGATAATATTTTCAAATTTTTTCGATAAATTTTATCATTTCTATATTACGAATATTCTCCATGAATAACGTACAAAATCCCCCTTTTAGAACTCTGAGAATTATTTCATTATTTTTCATACAGGTTACGTTAAGTATGGATAAGTAGAGTCCGAAAAGTTTGCGTTAAAAACATATGTATCATTACAATAGCAAATATAAAGTTGAAGTCTTCAAGAGAAGACTGGATGCCTGTCTTAGGACGGTACCAGATGAGCCGGGCGTTCCTGGCTATGTACGGTGGAGAGCGCAAGAAAGCAACTCGCTCCTCCACCAAGCCAGACCTAGAGGCGGGGCCACCAGCTTGACCTCCGTGTGAAGAGAGACCAACGCACGAAACAACATTAGATTCATAAGGTAAAGTTATATATATATATATGGGATGAATTTCACAATTAAACACGTGAAATGAATGAATGCTCCAAACCCACAAGGAAAAAGAAAAACGATTCCAAGGCGGCCTTTCGGGTATTCAGAGCTACACCTCGAGGTGTAGCATATATATATATATATATATATATATATATATATATATATATATACTTATCAGAGTTCAAATTCCTCTTACATTTTCGTTGGTGGTTATTGAACTTTCATAAGCTCCTACATGTTACATCTTCTAGTTTTTTTTTCAAATTTTTAATCACTTAAGGTTGAATTAAGGTAGATAGTTGTATATTTAGAAAGTTTAAAGAATGCGCTCCTTTATCGTATACAACGATTATTTTTTCGAATTTCACTCACGTTACGATTTTGAAATCAAATTATATTATTACTACTTGATGCTACCTCAGGATTTTACACATCCAGTTTTTGTTTTGTTTTATTTTAGGTTAAGTTAGGTTAGCCTAACCTCACCTAAATTGAACCTAAAAAACATCTACAATAAAGTAGAAGCTATTTTTGCATGTAGGAGGAAAGTAATATAAATGATAGCCCCGAATAGTAGCGAACGTAACTCTTAGCTCTCTCTCTCTTTATATATATATATATATATATATATATATATATATATATATAATCCTGGTTAATCTTGGTTTAGCTTCCGTCCGAATTGTTCATTCTGACGATGGTCAAGCTTGTCACTCCACCTTAGACCTACAGTTTAACGTGGAATCCGGACCACGCCCCACCAGCAGCCCAGCGTCTTAACCACTAGGCCACCCAGGGTACCCATTTATCTACCGCGCCGCCTGCCGTCAATGGGTCTAGATCCCGGGGCCGATGGATTCGTACTCAGCGACGCCAACCACTACATCACCGAGGCGGATATATATATATATATATACACACACACACACACACACACACACAGTATATCAACTGTTTAAGTATTGTTAGTCATTAAAACTCTCCTTCAACCATATCAACAGGGTTGAGTGCAAAATTCGAATGAGTTCCTCCGTCACATGTTTGTTCATGAATACTTTCACATTCGATGTATGCAGAAGGATGTCCTTTCTTTTGCGCCAGGTTTGGCCATTCGTCCATGAAAGCCATTCTTCGTTTAGTGCGTCGATTTTGGCACGTCTGCTAACTGGACCTTCATCAGATAAAAGTTTTCCCGTCTCAGTTCAAGGTCTCCCATCGAGGTTTGCTTTCTCTCACTATTTTTTTTTGTAATGCATTAAACGGAAGATTGGCTGTCCTGGAAGGTCTATTATTCATTCACCTTGGCTGTATTTATTCCTCTGTAAAAAAGGTGATGCGCGTTAGTTTTGAACTATGAAAGGGTGTAGTTTGTCGTGAAAATGCTTTCTAGAAGTGAATTCCGGCTCACGTGTAATGTTGAGGCCTAAAATCCCAATGCTTGGAGATCATAGAGTTTTACCATTACTGCAAGTTATCTACAGAGCTAGAGAAGCTAAGGCTAACAAAGACCCTAAGATCCACTCTAAGGTTACCCCGAGAGAAAGGAAAGAGTAGGGGGTTAAGAGAAGAGAATAAGGGGTTAAGTGTGTAGCAACACCAATCACTCGTGGGTTAACATTCATTCAGAAAAAGAGAAAAAAGGCTCACCATCATCATCCGCCGGCCACTGCCGACGAGTCAGAAAAATAGTCGGAGAGAATAGGAAAGGGCTGTAAGATGAAAAGAAGTAAAATAAGAACGCTTACAAACCATACAAACACAGTCTTAACTCACTGTCATACCATGCAAACTACAGACATGCAAGTAAAGAGAGTTACAGACATGCAAGTAAGGAGAGGATAAGAAAAGAAAAAAAAGTAAGTAAAGTAAAACAAAAAGTGGGTTAGTTTACGCTACGAGCTAGATCTACGTTCGTGTTAGTCTAATTTTTTTTTTTAATAATAATTTCATTGCTGGCATCACACGCTGGCATGTCACAAGCTGGCATTATCGTCAACAGACTCATCCTCGACCACCACCCCCAGAGCTCCTGTTGCTAATTGTTTTTTATTATTTTAAACAACGTTAATATTTTTAAAATGCCAATCTAGACGATTCTTAAACACATTAACGCTGGTAGAGTTCACGACTTGCACGGGAAGATTATTCCATTTATCAATTACTTTAAACGTAAAGAAGTTTTTAGCGATATTAGTAATGAAACGTCAAAATTTACGTTATCGATTTTATTAACGATTTTGAAAACCTCAATAAGCTCCCCTCTTAATCTCCTAGTTTCGAGTGAATGCAAGTCTAACTCTTTAATTCTATATTCATAAGGCTTGTTGCGCAATGACAGAATTAGTTCCGTGGCACGACGCTGAACCCTTTCTAACCTATCAATATCCTCACGCAAATACGGGCACCAAAACTGAACGGCATATTCTAAATGAGGCCTGACTAGGAACTTGTAAAGGGGCAATATAATAACCTTCGATTTAAATTCGAAATTACGCGCTATGAAGCCTAACATCCTATTAGCTTTTGCGCAAGACTCCAGGTACTGGTTCCTAACTTTTAAATCCTTAAATACGCGTACGCCTAAATCTACTTCCTCGTCAACGCTCGCTAACTCTCTATTATCCATCGTGTACGTGTAATTATTGCTACGAGAACCTACATGGAAAACTTTACATTTGTTTACGTTAAATTGCATCTGCCACTTATCCGTCCACTCCATAATCCTATTTACATACATCGTCTTGGAGCCTATTTCTATCGTCCTCGTTAACAACCTTACCCCCTATTTTAGTATCGTCCGCGAATTTTGACACGTTACTAGTCAATCCCACATCTATGTCGTTAATGTAAATTACGAATAGCAATGGGCCTAACACTGAACCCTGAGGGACACCGCTACCTACATCCAACCACCCCGATTCACTACCATTAACAACGACCCTCTGTCTCCTAGCACGAAGCCATTCCTCTAACCAATTAGCTACCTGACCGCGTATACCGTGCGCTTTAACCTTCGCAATGAATCTTCTATGCGGAACTGTATCGAACGCCTTTTTAAAATCTAAATAAATAACGTCAGCCGCTCTATGCCTATCGTATTCGCGCACTATTTCGTTATAAAATTCTAACAAATTAGTTAAACAAGATCTATGGCGTCGAAATCCATGCTGACTACTATTAATCAAATCTCTTCTTTCTAAGTGATCGATGATACGATCCCTAACTACGGATTCCAAATGTTTGCCGACAATCGACGTTAAGCTAATGGGCCTATAATTGCCAGCTACTGTGCGGTCGCCTTTTTTAAAAAATAGACGTGGCGTTAGCTAATTTGAAGTCTTCAGGAAAAATCCACGTTTCCAGTGACTGATTAAAAATCTTCGTTAAGGGACCTACGATAACGTCTTTCAAATCTTTCAAATGTCTGGGATAAAAAACATCAGGGCCTGGAGCCTTGCTAACTTTTAGCCTATCGATATAATGCGCAATCTCACCCTTGTAAACAGTTATTTCGTCAAAAATAGTCTCGCTACTAAATGGAACGATATCGTTCACGTCGGGGACATTATTTACGTCTTCTACGGTAAAAACTGTCGCAAAAAAGTTATTGAAAATACCCGCCATCGCCTGAGCGTCAGAAGCCAAAGCGCCGTTGACATCCACTAGAGGGCGTATGTTATCTTTCATCGGCTTATAATTATTGACGTATTCAAAAAACTTTTTTGGATTATGTTTACTATCCGCAGCTATAAGTATCTCTAAATTACGCTTAGCATTCCTAAATGATCTTTTAACCTGACGTCTAAGCTCGATATATCTATTAAAGTTAGCTGCCGTGCCATTGCGCTTATTAAGTCTATATGCTCTGTTACGCTCGTTTATGAACTCGCCTATTTCCCTAGTCCACCACTTGGGCCTACCATGATTTCTAGCGTGCTTTGGCCTACGAGGAATAAACTTCCTTTCAATATTCATAAAACTTTCTCTAAACGCCTCCCAATGCAAATTTGTGTCATTACTCATAAATAATTTATCCCAGTCCACTACTCTCATCCTATCCGCAAAACTATCAAAATTGGCCCTACGAAAATCAGGGACTTCTATTACGTTACTATCCTGTGTTTTCTATCAATAACTTAAACCTAAGAATTTGATGATCACTACATCCTAAACTCTCGCCTGCTTCTAAACCTTCGACTATATTTTCGCCGTTCGTCATCACCAAATCTAAAATATTGTCACCGCGCGTTAGTTCGGTAACCATCCATCGTAAAAAAATATCCTCCATGAACTCAGTCAATCTCAAACCCTCCTCATTACCAGTAAAAGTCTCGTAATTAACATTAGGGTAGTTAAAGTCTCCGATCCGACAATTATACTATTCCGATTGTCAATAAAGTTACCAAGAAGTGAGTAAAATCTAGTATCGGTATCGAGGGGTTGAACGGGAGGTCTATAAACAACAACAAAATTAAAACTAATACTACGCACCCTAACTTCAATGCATATCGCATTAATTGCTGCCGGAAAATCTATCTTAACCTCGATAGCCCTAAGGGAATTACGAATGTACAGCAAAACGCCGCCACCAATTCTATGTAACCTATCATTAGTAAAGAGTTTAAAACCCGGTATATCAAATTCCCCAACAAGTCCCGAGTCACGGTATTTAACCACGTTTCAGTGATAGCAACTATATTGTAGTTACCGGAATAAATTATCAAAACAAATTCGTTTAATTTATTTCTAATACTACGCGTGTTACAATAAAAGACGTTTAAATTATTTTTTACCACGGATCGGCGTTTTAAACTTTTTTTCACGTCGGGCCAGCGTTTCCCGGACCCAAAACGTTTAAAGAAGGCTTTGACCTATACAGCTTTCGTACGTTTTCGTCAGTTAAACTACCTAGCCTAGCATTACCTATTTCATTAAAATGCACCCCCATCTTTTATAAAAAGGCTATGATCACTGAATTCGGACCACAGCTTTACGAAGGGTACATTTTCCTAGCACAAATCTCTTCTAATTTAGTATTCAAAAATATCGTTTTAGACGTAATTCTAAGACCCAAACCGTGCCTAGGGGTAATACCTAGAACTAAAGACCTATCTGACCTCGCCTTTAGGGACCTAATTAACCCCCTATATCTCTCCAAAAGGTCAGGCACTCTCCTATCGGGCCTATACGAGTCGTTGCCCCCTACCATCGTCACCAACATCGAGTGACGGGAGGCAACGTCAATCCTAGCCACTTTGTTTCTAACTCTGTCAACCCTGGCCCCTGTGAGACAGACCCTCCTCCTCTTGGTTGGATGCCGTTCAACGAACTCTTTATCCATATGGCGCACTAAAGAGTCCCCAATTAAAATGGTTTCTCCCTCATTCACGTCCCTTTCCAAATGGGCGAAAGAGTTCGAAACCTCGATAGGGGGGGATTCCTATCACTTAACTCTATCCAACCTTCCCGATAAGCTACCTAAACTAGAAACTAGGCTACGCACCTCACTCTTCAAATTACTAACGTCTTCAACGTTAATATTGGTTCGGCTTTCGTCAACCGTAGCCCTACCCCTGCCCTCATCAAGCGTTGCAAGTCTTTCCGTTACCTCATGTACACTGCGTTTTATGTCAACTATTTCCTTCCTTAAATCGCAAAAGAAACAAACTGATCTCTCGGTAATCGCCATAGGACCGCCGTTATGATCTTTAAAATCCGTATACCACCGGTTTACACGACACCTTACACACGACGCTTTCTGCGACGGCATCGCGCAGTTTAACTTAGTTTATAACCGTCACAAGTATAAGTTAAATTAAGCCGGCACGCTATGAAAACTTCTAAATCGCTAAAAACCACTAATATTCAATTACTTAACTATAACAATGTGAATATAAACACAAGTATATAAAATTCAAAATTTTCAAAAGTAAAGTTATTAGCAATATGCAAAAGTAGTAGTAATATCAGAGAGCTCAGGAAATGCGTCCGTTCAGTACAGTTGGATGATAGTTGGTTGATACCGTTGCCAAATACATTTAATTTTGAATAAATCGAAAAGATAGTACATTTTTGAACCCCACCTTCTGTCACATTAGAGTTTATTGAATGGGTGATAAGCCGTATTGATCTCACAAAACTGGCTGGTATGCTTTGGTCCTGGAGTAAAAAAGTTATTCAATGTTAAGTCATCAATGTAAGAATGACAGAATTAAGGGTTGAAACAAAAATCTTTATTTATGTAGGGGGTAAAAGGAAAATACAGTATTTTGATCAATTTAAAAGAGTTAACAGACC
Organism: Bathynomus jamesi; assembly: GCA_023014485.1. Taxonomy (NCBI): domain Eukaryota; kingdom Metazoa; phylum Arthropoda; class Malacostraca; order Isopoda; family Cirolanidae; genus Bathynomus; species Bathynomus jamesi. Next base: position 666,653 of record JAJOZX010001648.1, on the reverse strand, counting down.
TCAGTAACGACCAGTATTCTTTCTTTGTGTTTTCAACACCATTTTAACACCATTTTGAAAGTAACTCCGGAATCAACCAAACAACTATTTGTTAGTCTCGATGTTTTGGAAAGCCTTTTTGGACACTAACCAACGTTTCGCTTGAATTTCAGTCTTTGACACTTCGAATATTGCAGAGAGCATTTTTCAGCTCGTTGTCTCGCAACTGCACCCAGATTTTCTCACGGATTTGGGTTAGGTGAGTTTCCAGGCCATCGTCCGAGTTTAACTTATCAAAAATTGCTGCAGTGATGTCATCTTTCAAAACCACAGAAAAGTCCCCGCAAACCGGTAAAGAACTTTGTTACACCCCTTAGTTGTAGCAAAGGTCAGTTTTTTTTAATAAATAATGCTGGAAGTAGGGTACATTCTTGAGGAATGCCAGAGTCAATTAATTGAAGGTCGGCAAGATGTCCATCCAAAACTACACGTATTCTGCGACCTGTCGGTAAAACCAAAATGAGGAGAAAATGAATGGCATAGGGACGAAATTAGGAAACGAGGAAACGATGCCAACTTTGTCGAAAGCTTTTGAAATGTCCATTGTTATGGGGTAGGTTTCACCACGTTTGCTTTTTGTCTGATGTATTGAATTTTCCAGGAAAGAGAAAAGATCGGCAGCATAGCGAATTTGGTGTGCACAAATTTTTTCAGTGTATTTGTCCTGGCTTTGAATGTTTCACCAATAATAGAAGTCAAGGAAACAGGTCTGTAATTTGAATTATCTAAGTGGTTGCCTTTTTTGGAAACTGAGAGAATACTAGCCTTCCATGAAGGAGGAAATGCTGCACAAAGGTACGAAGTCATAAGCGAAAGAGTTTGGATAGGACAGGAACATGTTTGGAGAACATTTCTGTAGGACAATCGACGGTACTGCATCAAGAAGCTCAGCAGTGTTAGTTTTGATTTCTTAAAAAAAAATTTCGCATCTTTTTCCGTTTTCTGAATAGTTGAAATATGGGTCCTATCCATTTCTAGATGAGGATCCCTTCAATCACCGTCTTGCAAGGTAGAACAGAGAGGAATATTATGAAAGGAAGATTGGCCTTCTACCAATGGCCTTCTCACTGAACCATCAGGTGCGATTAAGTTTTGAATAAGAGTAGCTTTGAAATGTTTTTAACCAATCAAGAACCAGAAAACTGAGGTACATCTTATGAAAACTGGGTTACAGACTGCGAAATGACCTGGTCATGAACTATGTTTTATTTCTTTCCACAGCTGACCAATCAGAGGAATGAGAATATTTTTACATCTGGAAACGTATACTATATATAAATGTTCGATGACGTAAGCTAGGTTAGGTTAAGTTAATAATAATAATAATAATAATAATAATAATAAGAATAATAATGTATAGAATTGTTTAGCCTCCTTCGCAACGCCAAAAGCTGTTACAGAGACTCTACAGTTTTACGTAGGATCCGAACCCGACGTCGCTTAACTGCTCTGAACTTACGGGTAGCAGTGTTGTGATGTGGCCAAGACGTAGCTATTAGTGCGAGCTAGAATTAGGTGATGTTGGGTAAGGCACAGCTACAGATAAGTTGGTGATTAGGCTGAGTTAGGTGAGGATTGGATGATTCTAGTTGGTGGGCGGAGCTTAATTAGTTAAGCTCCGCCCACTAGCTAGAATTCAGTCAGTCAGCAACAAAAATCTGAGCCCATATTCGTGTCTGGAGAAATGGTTAAAGTTATTTAAAAGTTAGCTTAGGAAAGGAAAGATATCTAAGATCAAGTGAGGTTAGGAACTTTTTAAAAGAACACTGTAGTAACTGAGTGTCGTTGAAGATGGAGGTAGGTAACTTCAGTAAAAGTAAACTGCATTTCTCTCAGAATTAAGAATAAAATAATGCTAAACGTAAAGGTAAATAAAATAATGCGAGACTTAAAATAAAAACGAAATCCTCATAACTTAGAAGACGTTTTAACTAAAAAATAGAATGGAACTTATAATAATTTGTGTTACATTTAAAATTCTTAATCAATTTTTAACTAAATTTTTATTACATATACAATCTGTTGCATATAAAATCTAAAATTTTCAACTAAAATGTAAATAAAAACATATATGACCTTTCTACAGATAAAATACTTAATATTTTTAAAAGAAAATGTATTTCAAAGATGAAAGAGATTATTTAAATATTAAGTAAAACCTAATCTCATACAAACTTTTAAGTGATACCAGATGAGAAATAAAAAAGAAATGGTTAATATTCGTGTTAACGTCCCTTTCGTTTTCGATAGAAAGAGTGGATCTTTTTCGTTTGGGGGCTAGCAGCGAATTTTAATGATAATCGGTATACTAATGTAGTTTTGGTCACTGATTTCAAAAATAACTTTCTTTTTTTGGAGAAATGAAAAACAAACATATTAGAGCACTTTAAATAATTAATGTGTTTTTAACGAAAATATCATGACTTAACCTAACCAATCGTCAAGGGCGTACAGTTGACCTAACCGGGCATTCAATTGACCTAACTGGGCATTAATTCTTGATTTTTTCTGCTACTTTTACAGAGCTGCCGGGATCTTTCAAAAAACGTATTCTTTGTAAAGTTGCACTTTTTACCGTTTGATCGACGCTTTTGGCATCGAAAGAACTGGATATTTTTATCAAAGGAACACACTTTCCCACACTTAGAACACTTTTTCATAAACAGTAGCAGTTTGTGACTCTGGCTAAATTTAACACAATCCTCTGTAACTAGTTTAAGCTAGTTAAAACACATTTTAATTATTTAAAGTGCTCTAACATGTTTGTTTTTCATTTCTCCAAGAAAAGTTATTTTTGAAATCAGTGACCAAAACTACATTAGTATACCAATTTTCATTAAAATTCACTGCTAGCCCCTAAACGGAAAAGACCCGAAAGAGTTAATTTTCTGCTATTTTCACTTTTGATATGCGTTCGACTATCTTTCTACATTCTTGGAAAGTCATTTTTTGGAGGAAATGACGGAAATAAAATTTGCTGAAAAATTAAAAAAAAGATGACGATAACGTGATGGCGATGACGTCATGCCGCAGTTGGCCACTCACTGTGCATATTTTAAAACTGACCAATGGCGCACCACCTTCTCCTCCCACGCATCACTCACAATGCGTGCCTCGCGCCTATTTTAAATCAGTTTGATTCTGAGTATGGCGTGCAAAGCGTGTGCTCCGACATACTTCCAAACCATTCAAGACGTTTATAATAACGACGACGCGGCATTGGAGATATTCAAGAATCACGGCGTTGTTCCGAGGCAGGTGAAGTGCCCAACTTGTAGGAACAATTGTTTTTTCAAGAATTTATCCGGAGTTTGGTGTTGTAAGAAGATAACTCGCGACGAACGGTCTAGAAAGCGGCAGTGTTCGTTCTCCGTAAGCCCCTACAAAGGAACCTGTTTGGACAAGTCCCACGTGAAGCCAAGCGACAATTTGCTCTTTATCGGCCTCTTCGTCTCCATGAACCAGAGTCAACGCGAAGCCGAGGATTAGCTTAATTTAACCAGCGAGACTGTCGTAAATTGGAAATCCTTCTGTTACGAAGTTTGCGAGTTTTGGTTGTGACAGCTGGCACAAATCGGTGGTCCAAGTAAAATTGTGGAGATCGACGAGTAGTATGGGCGTTAAATAGGAGAGCGCAATGCAATGTTGCAAATGTTTATCAATGTTGCAAAGGGGAGAGGATGTTCCAAGAGGTTATGCAACAAAGGGGAGGGGTCTTGCTCAAGTCAATGCTGCAAAGGGGGTTGGGGTTATGCAAAAGGGGGAGGGGTTAGCCCCAAAGGGGTAACCTTAACCTAAGAGAGGGAGAGAAAGGAGGAGGAGGGTCTTTTGGGGAGAAGGTGGGATGTCCTCACTCCCAAAAGGGAAACCCTAACCTAAGCCTTAACCTAAGAAGGAGAGCGGGGTGTTCGCCTGGCTCCATCCAGACGCATAATGAGCGTCCAGGGGACCAGCAGCTGTTATATAGAGGGTCTGGAGTTGCCATTTACCACTTATTTATTTATTTATATGAGGAGAGTAGCTAGCTACCACTATATATTCTATTTATTTATTTATATAAGGCGAGGTGCCAGCTACCACTATATATTTTAATTATTATTTAGATGAGTTACCAGTTATTGTTTTTATTTATTTAAGGAGTTGGCAGATACCACCATTTATTTCAATTATTTAATTAGATGAATTGCCACTTATTTATTTATTAATTAAAGACAAGAGAGACTTTCTCCTTAAATTTGTTCAGTAAGAGAACTAATTATTTAAACGAATCCCAATATTAACAATAAAAGAAATACAATTAAACCGAAATAAATAAAACACCAAATTGACAACAGAAAATAACAGTACACTTTATATATATTTATATATTAAACATTGAAATTTTAACTAATTTCTTCGAAAGCGTCTATTTACTTTTGTCAATCCTCTGTGCACGAGAGAGTTAGAGAAAGAGTGAGGCGTACTTTCTCTTAGATGTGTACGTACATAAAGTGGAATTCTCTGCTCCTTTTGAATAAAAAATGTGTGTACATGGCTAAACACACACACACACACACACACACACACACACACACACACACCTTATTCTACTTGCTGATCCTGGATGTTTGGTATTTTTATATAATACTGTTTTGTATTAGCCCTACGATTTAATTAACATCACACATTTATATATATACATATATATATATAATATATACATATATATATATATATATATATATATATATATATATATGTTAACCCCTCCGTCTATGCCCCTGTGTTGGTTCGAAGTCGACGGGGGTTCTGGTTAGGAGGCAGCAACGGATCTGTTACTTGCAATAGGTTCTTCTATAATACTCTCTGAGTTCTTCTGTAGTGGTTCTGAGGATTCCGTGAAAACTTACTAAATTCTCTGAAGATCCCCTGATGCTTCTTATAACGTATCGGGAAATTATTTTTCTCTAATTTATTGACTGAGTTCTCAGACGAGAGCAAGGCTCGAAAGAAAAGATAAAAAACTTTCTTTTGCTGTAATTTACTTCTAAAAATGTACAGGTAGTGCTGTGAATTTACAGGGGTAGAGGTTCGACCTCTTACGAACATGGCTCAGGCCAGAATCTAAAAAATTAAGGAGGCAAGGGGCCTCTGCCCCCTCCTCTGGGAGTGAAGTCTAAGAAGAAGAAGAAGAAGTCGTAATTGAAGTAATCATTATGGCCTGTCGAAAGAGAAAAATATGAATTATGGTTTGTAGAAATAGAAAAATATGAATTTCTCCTATGATGCCGGATTTATGGGACACCCTGTAGTTTGAAGGTTAAGTTTCCCCCTTTAAACATACGATCAGAATTTTGAAAAATTCCAAATAAAAAAAAAATAATAATAAAAAATAATCGTATTTTCGCCGAGTATATATTTCTAGAGGGCGACATAATTTAGGAGTAGTATATTGAGTACAATCTAAGTACATCACTGTACATTGTAATTTTGGTTTACAACATTTATGATTATAATTATGGATTAATTCACATTCACTTATTATCGTTAATAACAGTTCCATTAAAGTACATTCACTACGTCATTTCGTACATTACATCATTAAGTACATTAATTACATCATTAAGTACATTAATTACATAACTAAGTACATTAGTCACTTACAATTCTTACAGTGTTTTTATATTTATACATAGTTATTAGTACAACACAAAGTACATGGGCACATACGGTATATATTTATATACAACATGACACACACGATATAACATAACGCATGATAATGTTTTATAAATTCGAATCAGAGCGAGAGGAGATTTTACATTTTCAGATGTCAATTTATGCTGTGATCATCGAATTGCGTACACTTGCATAAGCCATTTTCGAGTTTGTTGCGAGAGGCGAAATAATAAAAAATAAAAAATAAAAATAATAATACATGCGAACGTATTTGCACGACTTTCAACGAACAGGTACGGATGCATAAAGTTTTGTACACATTTCATAGGCTCACACGAGTAAAATGAATATTTAATAAAATTGATATAGGATAATGGTCAAGATAAGATATGGACGTATGGATGAATATGGTCGAATAATAATTACATTGCATCATAACCAGACAGGACACAACATATAAATAATGACTTATAGAGAGTGAAGTTTTTATTATTATTAAAGAATTTACCATACATTGAATATGGAAGATGTCCACATACTAAACACGTGATTCAGTGTTCATGGTATGGAAAACGTGAAGGAAATTAAGTTACCTTTATGACGTCATAGTTATTTACTTTGTACGTATCGTATAAGTCATTATTGGGAGAAATTAAAGGAGACCAATTAGAGAGACACAGTTTAGGGACATTCGCTTCTCACAGCGAACTTCTAATGGCACAAACATGAATACTGCTCAGCCATAGAAATGGTAGGTGGCATGATTGTGACACTGAAAAAAAAATGGAAAGAAAAAAATCGAAATTCTATCCAAACTCGCTCAAGCGATTTTGGTTTCTCATGTAAAAATGAACATTCAAACATAAAAACCATACAAACATAAGTAGTGTATGAAGACAATTAATATAAGGATCCATATAAGGATTATATAGGAATTATTCATTGTTCATTTTTACACACACACACATATATATATATATATATATATATATATATATATATATATATATATATATATACAGGGTGTTTGAAAACTTTCTGTACAAATTGTAATGGGGGATAGGCAACACCAAGACAAACCCTTTTCGTCTATAAGTGTATGTCCGCTGACGTCACCATTCGGCGCGAGAGGGCGCCGCTGCAAATGGCTAAAAGGTGAAGTGGGCTAGACTCGCGCTTGCCGCGGGCATTCTTAAATCGGACGTAGTACGCGTAACATGGAGCGCTTCACGACTGCTGAGATGGCTGACATGCATATGGTGTATGGGGCTGCCAATGGAAACGGAAGAGCTGCTGTGAGGTTCTACCGACAGCGCTTCCCAAACAGACGTGTGCCAAACCACCAAACGTTTGCGCATTTGCATCGGCGACTGCATGACACTGGTCGGGAGAGAAACGTGCGCACTCCTGATATGGAAGAAGAAATCCTACGGCGATTTGAAGACAATCCAAGCGCAAGCACGCGAGGTGTTGCACGTATCCTCGGTGTGAACCACGACCTGGTCTGGAAAGTGTTGCACGAGCAGCAGTTACATCCGTTTCATCGTCAGAGAGTCCAGGCATTACAACCTCGGGATTACCCTCTTCGTGTGGAATTCGCACGCTGGTTTCTGCAGGAGACAGCGGTGCAGCCTAATTTTCCGGCTTATGTGCTGTTCTCAGATGAGGCCTGTTTCACACATGAGGGTGTGTTTAACATGCACAATTCTCACGTGTGGGCGCACGCAAATCCACATGCTACACGGGTTTGTAATGCCTGGACTCTCTGACGATGAAACGGATGTAACTGCTGCTCGTGCAACACTCTCCAGACTAGGTCGTGGTTCACACCGAGGATACGTGCAACACCTCGCGTGCTTGCGCTTGGATTGTCCTCAAATCGGCGTAGGATTTCTTCTTCCATGTCAGGAGTGCGCACGTTTCTCTCCCGACCAGTGTCATGCATGTTTGCATGGAATGTTCCAGTTTCTCGCAGTCGCCGATGCAAATGCGCATACGTTTGGTGGTTTGGCACACGTCTGTTTGGGAAGCGCTGTCGGTACAACCTCACAGCAGCTCTTCCGTTTCCATTGGCAGCCCCATACACCATATGCATGTCAACCATCTCAGCAGTCGTGAAGCGCTCCATGTTACGCGTACTACGTCCGATTCAAGAATGCCCGCGGCAAGCGCGAGTCTAGCCCACTTCACCTTTTAGCCAATTGCAGCGGCGCCCTCTCGCGCCGAATGGTGACGTCAGCGGACATACACTTATAGACGAAAAGGGTTTGTCTTGGTGTTGCCTATCCCCCATTACAATTTGTACAGAAAGTTTTCAAACACCCTGTATATATATATATGATTTCATGAAATATATAGAAAATAAATATACAATCAAAATAGTTAATTCTATACACAACTTGAACGAAGAATATGGGGTTGTTTGTGGTGGGTATGTGTGTACTAAAAGCCTATAAGAAATACGAACGAAGAATATGGGGATGTTTGTGGTGGGTATGTATGCACTAAATGCCTAAGATATACACATCTACTGAGAAGTCTATTATTTTTTATAAAGAAATTTCAGCGAAATCAATGTAATTGAGGAATCGCAGTTCATTTGTTTTCTTCGTACTTTCATGCTAGTATATTTAATTAACAATAAAAGAAAAATGCATGCAATATAATAACTACACACTATATATATATATTCTCATAGCATAAAATTTTAACAATGTCTACATACTTTTGTCAAACCTTCTTTGAAGCATTTCTGGACAAAAATGTACATCGAGGTAAACTTGACACAAAAGAAACACCTGAATCGCTGCAGGCTACTCCAAAAGATCATAGATAACACACTTTCGTCTCCAAAACCCGTTTCCGCCTCTGCTTACTCCAAATTTTGTTTCAGTTATCTCAGTTCGCATTAAATTTATTTTTATATTTTATTTTTCTCTGCGTGTACTTTGCATGCATGAAAAGGTTTATTATTATTATTATTATTATTATTATTTTCATTATGTGCGATGATTCCTCATTTCACGAAGGTCTAGCTTGTCGTCCCTCCTTGTGTTAATCCTTTACAGCATCTCTGTTATTGAAATGAAATGAAAATTAAATGAATGAATGAAAATGAAAAATGAAAAGGTTTATTATTATTATTATTATTATTATTAATATTATTATTATACAGGCATTTGCAAATTTTTTTTGAAAAGAAAAAAGCATCATTTTTCTGTACCTTAATTTCAGATACTTTTTTTCCTGAGGGTGGGCACTTTTGCGGGCTTTCTGCCTTGACCCATCTTTCCAGCATATATATATATATATATATATATATATATATATATATTATATATATCCCTTTCAACCTTTCAAATGTTCAGTACGATGATTCTTCATTTCACGAAGCTCAAGCTTATCGCCCTTCCTCTCGAGTTGGCCTGATGAATTAGTAGTGAGTTGGCTTCTTTTACTCTCCACCTCACATAGGTACACCCGGCTCATCGGGGATTGTATGTACCAATCGTCTAATCTTCTTTTGCACTCCATGGATTTTAGTTCCTACCTTTTTCCGTACCGTAACAGTTAAAATTTCTCACTGTTAAACTTCATATAAAAACCAACCGACTTCTAAAACTTACTACATTTTTATCCCCTGTCCCATCCTTCATGCATTAAAAAGTTCTACTTACTTTATTGGTAACCATCGATTAGCATTCTCCCGAATTGTTCATTCTGACGAAGGTCAAGCTTTTCACTCCGCCTTAGACCTACAGTTTAACATGGATTCCGAAACACCAGCAACACAGCGTCTTAACCACTAGGTCACCCAAGTACCCATTTATCTATTAACCAATTGTGTGGAAGGATGATCGTTTACTGTGGGCCGGCGGCCGTCACCGCGTCTCGAGCTCGGATGAACTCTAAAACTATTCTTTTTATTATATTTCATTTTGCACAAAAATGACTAAATCCTGTTGTTTCTCTAGTTCTCTACAAAAACATTCTGCTTGTGGAGATCTTCTAGATTTCTTATTTTTCTAATGATCTTTGTGTCATCGGATGTTACTGTGCTGTCTCTGGTAATGATCTATGTCAGGATTATGAAGAGTAGCGGCGGTAATTCTGTTTCCTGTGGTACTGAGCTGAGGGGCTCTGATGAAGATATTCCTGTAACGACTTGCCGCCGCTCAAATTATCCATCTCCCTATCCAAAATAGAGAAAGTTGAGGATCAATCTGTGAATAGTATGACCGCAAATAATAATGCAAAATATTGTCGTGATAGAGAATGCAATGTTGAAAATGTTGATCAATGTTGCAAAGGGGTGAGGGATATTGCATGAAGGGGTGGGTTCCAAAATGGGAAATGTATGGGCGCAAATAATAATGCAAATATTTGAAACCATCGTGTGAGAGATTGCAAGTGGCAATTCACTCATACACCTTGAGATGTGAACATTAAATCTACGGAGAGAAGATAAAGACACCATTAGTCGTGAAGGCGACCAATCAGGACGTCCAAAGCGTGGGTCCGTTATATCGGTGTTACGATTGGTACACAAATTTAACATAGCCCCGAGCAGTTACATTGACAACCAATCAGCAAACTTACGAACCGCCTATTAGTCTTTTGGGGATCATGCATATGAAAGTGTGTATTTTCAGCTGGAACTCACAACAGTTATTTTCACCAGTGAATAAACATTCCCTCCGTCATGAATCAAGAACGTTATAGTTTAACGGATTTATATCAAGATGGAGACACTGCAGCAGTGTCTACAATTAATCTTTTTAACGGAGCCGACCGGGACGGATTATTTCCAACGCAATCCGTTGATGATATTTGCAATGACGCTCCTTACGATCCGACGCAAGGGACTGCCGGAGAACTGTAAGTGATTATGTGACTGTAATTTTATTTTTTGTAGCCAATAATTCACGAACTTGTTATTTATTTAGTGTGCCTGTCATTAGGACAAAGAGCACTGTTGTGGATTATTTCATCATATATGTGGAGGGTGGTAGTAATTCATCTCATCACATTTAAAATGCTTTATTTAAATAGTAGGTGTCCGCAATTATAGATTAGTTTGCAATTAATATATTGCTAAAGTCCTGTTTTGATTCGTTGAATTTTTTTATAGCAATCCTTTGCAAGTTTTAAATAATTTCATAATTTCCATAATAAATGAAATGTTATTCGGCATTTTCTCTTAAAGGAACTTCTCTGAGCGGTTTGAAGATATCTTCACATTGTAATACTCTGCATATGTTTTAAGCAATTGCGTCTTTATTAAAAAAGATTCAGTGTGAACTAATTAATTATTCTTTCTCCTTTAAGGTCCGATGAGGATTTTACTCGTGTTATACAATCTTTTCGTTTTGAAGAAACGCATGTCGTGGACCTGAATACGGAGGTAGAAGATTTACTGCGCAGTCAACCCAGCGATTGTCACATCATTAACGAAATAATGTGTTTTTTCTTTTTCTCATGTTTTGAACTTTTTTTTCGGGTAAGAAGACGCAATGTTTTTTCATCAATTTATTAAATGAAAGAAATCATGTTTTTAGTACAATAACCATCTTAAATAAGCTACAGAATACACAAACTAATATTATTGGATGCAATTATATATATACACATATATACCTTACCTTATGAACCTTATGTTGTTTCGTGCGTTGGTCTCTCTTCACACGGAGGTCAAGCTGGTGGCCCCGCCTCTAGGTCTGGCCTGGTGGAGGAGCAAGTTGCTTTCTTGCGCTCTCCACCGTACATAGCCAGGCACGCCCGGCTCATCTTGTACTGTCCTGAGCCAGGCATCCAGTCTTTTCTTGAAGACTTCAACTTTGACCCCCGTTACGTTTCTGAGGTCCTTAGGAAGCTGGTCGAAAAGTCTTGGCCCCCTGACAACCAAGCTATTTTCCTTCAGGGTTGAGGAGGTCCCTTGTCGGGCCTTTAATTTGGGGACACTACACATTCTGCCTTTCCTATTTTCCAGTGTTGTTTGAATGGTAATTGGGTTTAGTTTTAGGTTTGGTACCAGTTTTTCGATCATTTTCCATATGTAGATTATGATGTACCTCTCTCTTCTTCTTTCCAGTGAGTACAGATTTAGTTTACGTAGTCTTTCCCAGTAGTTGAGTTCTTTGCAGCCATCAATCTTGGCTGTGAAATGCCTTTGCGTTTCTTCTAGTTTATTAGTTTCTTCCTTTTTATATGGGGACGTCAAAACTGAGTAGTATTCAAGTTTTGGTATATTCAGTGTTTTTAGCAGGGAAATCATTACTGTCCTGTCCCTTCTCTTGGACGTTCTTATTACATGTCCGGCGACTCTTTTTGCTTTATTTATCGCTATCTGATTTTGTGTTTCGAATTTCGCATCATCTGTCATTATTATCCCGAGATCAATCGCTTTCGTGCTTCTCTGAATTTCCTGTCTATCTGGAGCATAATATGCAGTCTGTTTAAGTTCTTCTTTTCTATCATATCTGAAGAGCTGAAATTTCTCGGCGTTGAATGTCATGTTGTTGTCTTCTGACCATTTGTATATTTTGTTCGTGTCCCTCTGCGAAACCTTCACGTCATGTACATCGCTGATTTTTCTGCTAATCTTTGTATCGTCTGTAAAGGATGCTACTATACTGTTGCTGTTTATTCCGCTGTCTATCTCTGTTAGCATGATAATGAACAGGAGTGGGGCCAGTACTGTCCCTTGTGGTACTGAGCTGCGTACTTCCGATTCTGATGATGATATACCTTGAATTTTGACGACCTGCAGACGATCTCTAAGGAAGTTGTAGATCCATTTTCCCACTTTCCCTGTTATTCCCATATATTTAATTTTATGTGCTATTATACCATGGTCACATTTATCGAAAGGTTTATCAAAATCTGTGTGTATAACATCGTAGTTGTCATTGCCTTCCAATGCATCTAGGATGTTGTTGTAGTGTTCTATTAGTTGTGATAGGCATGATCTACCTGATCGGAATCCATGCTGATTTCCGTTGAATCTTTCCCGTGTCTCCAGGAAATCATAAATTTTCTCTCTAACTATTCTTTCAAATACTTTGGTGAGGTGGGACGTCAATGACACTGGTCTATAGTTCTTTGCTTGAGATCTATCCCCTCCTTTATATATAGGAACAATGTTTGCTCTTTTCAAGATGCTCGGTATTTCCCCAGTGTCTCGGGATCTTCTCCATATCCAGTATAAAGGTGTAGCTATTTCATTTTTACAGTTTTTAATCAATAATGCGTTCCAATTGTCCGGACCTGCAGCTGAATGTGGTTTCATTTGTCCTATAGCTCTCGCTACATCTTCTGGTGTAAAATCAAAGTCTGTTATATACTCTCCTTGCAATTTCTCTTCAAAGAATGCATTTATATCAGATATCGCTTTGTCACTTTTTGAGGTACTGAAAACTGATTCATATTGAGCTCTCAATGTATCAGATATTTCTTTGGATATATATACAGTGCCCGCGAAAAGTATCCGATCACTCAAGAAAATACAATATTTTCCCTTGATATTCAGAGACACATAATTCACTTTCTATTTGTTCTAGCGACATCTGGTAACTTTGAGGTTGCTCGCTGATATGAGAGCTATCCAACGCATTCTCAAATTAGAGTTCTGGTAGCCTTCGTTGCGGGTGGCTGTGTCTCAAAGTTGTCAGATTTCACTGTTTGTGTAAATTTATTGATATTTTGTTATTTTTTACAGAAAGTGGTGTAAATAAAATTTATATATAATGTGTGCTAAAAAACAACTTAAGAGTGATTGTCGAGGTGCTATTGTTGCTTTGCATACATGTGGGAAATCACAGAGACAGATAGCTAAGGAATTAAACATATCCCAAAGTACCGTTAATTTATGGGTTTCACGGGCTAAGAACAATGCCGGCCTAACCACGCCAGGTCCTAAAAAACGATCTGGCAGACCGAGAAAAACAAATTCACGAACAGACAAACTTATGAAACGTTTAGTATTGAAAAACCCAACAATAACTGCGAAAGAAATAAAATTTAATATGAATAATTTGTTATCTGGTGTTTCTGAACGAACTATCCAGGAGCGGCTCCAAAAAGAACTCGGATTACCATCTCGCCATGCTGCTAAGAAACCGTTCATTAATGAAAAAATGCGTAAAAAACGTGTCGCATTTTGTAAAAAATATATTCATTGGACTGTTGATGACTGGAAGAAGGTTTTATTTAGTGATGAGTCGACATTTTTGACATTCAGAAGTTGTCCAAAAAAGGTTCGCCGGCCCATTGGCTCAAATAGGATGGACCCTAAATACACCCTAAAGACAATGAAACACCCTCCAAGTGTGATGGTTTGGGGTTGTTTCGGTTACTATGGGCGTGGAAACCTATATTTTCTTCCGAAGAACACAACTATGAAAGGTGCACGGTATTTAGCAATGCTACAGGATAAACTTCCAATGGCAATGGCAATCCAAAGGACAAAAACATACATGCATGATGGTGCACCATGTCACAGGGCCAAAATAGTGACAAAATGGATTACTGACAATAAATTTGATATTTTGGATTGGCCTGGTAATAGTCCAGATCTCAATCCGATAGAAAATATGTGGCTAATAATAAAAAATAAGGTTGAATGCCACGACACTGGCTCAGTCGAAAAATTACAAGAAGCCATCAAAAAGGTATGGTGCAAGGAAATATCAGTGGAAGTTTGTCAAAACTTGATTAAATCCATGCCAAAACGTCTAGAACAAGTCATCCAAACCAAAGGACAGATGACAAAATACTAATATAAGGTTAGTATACATTTAAACATTGTTTTTTATGTAAAAAATACAAATTTCCAGGGTGATCGGATACATTTCGCGGGCACTGTATATATATATATATATATATATATATATATTATATATATATATATATATACGAATAAAAATACTATACAACGAGTGCACACAATCGGAAAACGGCTTTTTATCTGTCTGCATACCATTCCGTCGTTTCGTTGTGTGACACGGGTAAATTTTTTAAAAATTTATAAATTCCTTACCACGTGATATATGCATGAGAAATGAAAGGCAGTACATCCCGCAAGTATTACTAAAATATCCTTGTATCCAGAAGGGATTCCATACAACTTCGGGATATGCACCTGCTCGAGAAGTTTTACAATAACAGGGTCACTCCGGGGCTGAGTCCCAAGTGAATCAAAACAGTACATGCGGTCCCTATTTTTAAAATAGAGTGCAAACCAATGAATCTCTTCACTATCAATAACATCGGTGTTCACAATAAGACTACCGCAATCTCTCGTACAGTAGTTGGCAATTTCAATGTTTCATTCGCAAGTACACCGATAAATTTGGAGCGTGTGATTCGTTCACTATTCATTACTCTCTGAAGTGTATTCGCGTCCATTTTGAAAGCCAGTGACAATGCCCTTAAATCTGTCTACTTCTATCAGGGCTTGTGACTCGACGTATACTAGTACACTAATAGGCGCGTCTATCGGCTTGGCGAATTCCAATCTGACAGATGTTTCTGTTGTGGACTTAAGTGTGTATTTACACTAGCAGATAAGTCAGGTGTGATGTCAAACGGATAAAGGTTAAATTGATCGATGAATTCTTTCTGCGTTATCCCAATATCGAGCTCATCACAATCACCTGCAACTTGGGCCAGATTACTATATGCTCTCGCGCAAAGCGGGAACACCGCGTCTGATGAATAATCCGTATCCAATGTTTCCCCCAACGCAACGCCATTGACGTATAGAGTTATATTTTTAAGGCTGAAATTCTCAAATTTAAAGGCATTCTTTTTATATTTTCTATTCACCGAATTGTGTTCCTGAATTCCAATCAATATCCTTTTTGGTAGAACTCCCATGGCGATGTTTTCTATCTGTTTCGATGCCAACCCTGGTGGCACCGTGTATAGTTTGATATGTACTCTGTTAATTGGGTATTTTACTGTGGCATGTAGTAAATTTTTTTCAATTTCTATTTGTTTAGGCGAACTTAATTTCACTCTCCGTACGCGGAGGTATGTCTCCATAATGTGAATCACAACGGGTTTTGCTCCCGCTTGATCAGCATCCAGATTTAAACAGATCTCAGGATTCGTGTGGTGAGCTTTATTTTCATATCCACCCTATTCACAAGCAACTTCTCCCGGAATATGAAGTCTGCATGCAGGCTTCCAAAACACTCGTATATCTTCTTTTTAGAATTTTTAAATTTGTCCTTTATAATACTTTCGTCTTTAGCATGATAGTACCCCGTTTCTGACGACATGTTGACCTGATTTAAATATACGCCACACTGGTTGAATATCGAGTGCAGAAAGTTTGTTTCAGGGTATATAGCATATTCGTCTTCGCAATCCGTTCCAAAAGAATGGGCTATACGTAGTTTAGCGTACATCTGCACACAGCTTGGGTCAAAAAAGTAAGGTCCTGAGCTGGGTATCTCGAATTCTATTGGAGCACTCGGGGAAACTAATTGTGTTTAAATGGTTAATTGTAATAAAGTCACTGTGCTCAATAGAAAATTGAGTTGGGGCATGTCAGAGAGGGACAGCTCTGATTTACAACATTGTGAACTACACGGATGGATGAAGCGTGCCATGACGAGTTAGAAATAGTGCCTCCTCTCTCGAAAAGTAGTAAACAAACTATGATTCATGAAATCAATGTCCTTAGTTTATATCAGTCAAAAAAGTAGTAAATCATAGGTTTCATTGAATTAGAACACTTCTTTTT
The DNA here is from genome assembly GCA_023014485.1 of Bathynomus jamesi. Lineage (NCBI taxonomy): Eukaryota > Metazoa > Arthropoda > Malacostraca > Isopoda > Cirolanidae > Bathynomus > Bathynomus jamesi. The sequence continues at coordinate 650,206 of JAJOZX010001648.1, read as the reverse complement.
TATATCCTTTTAAGTTTAATGCCACGTGGTGGTAATCCCTTCTTCCGGACAGTCCTCTTCTTCTTCCCACCACCACACATTTTTCTCTTTGCATCTTTGAAGATATCATCCCGTGTACGCTTTAAATATTTTTTAGAGCTTCTTTAGGTTTAGCACCAGCCAATATGTCTTCTGCCGTGTTAAGACCATATTGTAGCGCTTTCCTCACGAAGTATCTGGCACCCCTCTTCAGCAAGGGTTCAGCTGTACGTAGTATGGTTGAAAAAAATGGATCAATTCCACTACCACGCTAGTATCTCACACTTCGATAGAAAGGCTTTGAAAGGCTGTGAAAGGCTTTCTGTCCATTATAACTCAGTGCGTCGAAAGTGCAGCTTCACTGTTAAGCTCCCATCATCGAATAGGAAATTTTTTCTCCCAATCGTTCTTATATATATTGAGATATTGGTTATTAGATTAGTTGCGACATTCACATAATGGGGCTTGTCATATGTAATACTGAAGCTCTTCCCTCTATGGTTGGGAATGTGAGCAATGCGTAGTAGGCGTGCCTGGGTATCCCCAGCAAACTGCTGCTCCACTATATTGCTGTAAATATAGCACATATCGGGGGGTGTATATCCAGCAGCCAATTTCTCCAATTTCATCTGATACATTCTGCTGGACAAGTCATGTTGTACCTCGTGAAAGGTATCTCTTCGGAAGGCTGATCGATATCGCCCCTCGGTTATAATTTTGAACGGCCCTTTCTCTTTAATATTTCTGTTAGCCTTTGATTTTAGGATTAGAGTATGTGCAGGGTTTTCTTTGTTTACGACTTCGTATACTAAATTAGCCGTAAGATTTTAGTTTTTTAAACTTGCGTTTAAGTCTCTCACAACATCCTCAGCCGCAATATAACGGCCCGAACCTAGTGTTACGACTGTACTGTAATACCGTGCATCCCCAGTCCGGGGGATACGTATAGTTTTATCCCGAGTTACCCCGGCTTTTTCACACTCATCAAAGTCTCTAAGAATCGTAAAAACGGGATCTTTGAAATCAATATTTAAAAAGGTGTCCAGCTGAATTTCGCATATCCCAACCTCATACGAATCACGACCTAATTCAATGGGTTCATGGAGTTCTGTTACAAAGTTGGCCAGGTGTTAGGATGTCCAGACAGGGACGAGGATGAAGGTTGTGTGATATAGAAATGGTTAGGCGCCATGTTGCATACTATTTAAGCTTCATTATTGCATCAGCTTTTATATATGTGTTGAAGCTTTCTGGGTACCCTAGCCATTACATCAGGTACATTTTTCTCTTTCCTGAACCTTTGCTTCCTAAATTTTTTTCAAATTTAAACACATTTTTTCTTAAATTAAATGTAACTCTCTGCAACTCCTCTCGGTAAAAGCCTCCTGCGATTTCTTCCCCATTCCAATCTTCAAAGTAATAAAACATTATCTCGCCTTTAGGTCTCATAGCCCTTAACTTTAAAAATCTCACGTGTCAAGCCTTGCTCAAATCCCTTCGCGAATTTATCTCCCGGACACGACAGCTTTACATAATCATTGATTTTGAAACGCGCAGAGTATGGTAGTGGTGTGCCATCTCTTCTCACATCGGACTCTCTGCGCGTGCCTCTTTCTAAAACCTCGTTAGGTGTTGTCCCAATCGTGCGATGGTGTGAGCGGTTGTATGATGAGGTCAATGATTCCAGAGTGTCTATATATCTGTATGTGATTTTGTGTGTAAAATAGCGGTGCATGCGTTCCTTTATGGTACGTTGAACTCTTTCAGCTAAAGAGGCATTATGTATAGAATTGGTAGTGTAGTAGCTGATATTAAACTCTGTCAACATGTTCTGAAAAGCTCGGCCTATAAATGCTTTCCCTATATCCGTAAAAAAACATCCAGGAACCCTGTTTTCTTTCAACATCAACGTTTTGGTGGCTTCAGCAACTGTTTCAGATGATTTATTTTTCAGAGGAATTAGCCACAGATATCTGGAGAATACATCTATTATGAAGAGGATGTAGCAGTAACCATCGTTATACACTGAATATCTTTGCATGTCTGTTAAATCTGCTTGCCAAATAGAATCAATCGAAGCCGCTGTTGTCTTGGCTGTTTAAACCTTTTTCTCACAGGCTTATGAAATGTATAAGCGTCCTGCGACCGCAAAATCCTCCCAGCATCTTTTTTTCCTACTCCATCATTGTAAACAATTCAGAACAGTATATCTACGCCTCTGTAGGAGGCTGGGCTAGAAATGTCCTAATAACGTCTTCTTAATATTTTAACCATTTGCGTATTTTAGAGGCACGTGGGTAGGGTTCACCGTTGTTTGACCTCTTTTTCTCTTCTTCAGAGGTGTTACCGCCGGGGGTGATGGCGTTTTCAATTGTGGCACGTGCGCTGCATGTTCCAAGTCTTTTAACCTGTTCAGATTTCCTATCATTGGGGATATTTATCTGTTGTAGTCTTGCTTTAATATGCTTCCATCCTGATGGTGAGGGCCTATCCCACTTTCTCACCAGATCATGAACGATGTCTACGATATTCAATCCCTGTCCCTTTGCTCCTTCCACAATGATCTCACCTGCATCGGTCCACTGTATGTTGGCATCCTCATTCAATAGATTATAAAGACTTAAACCTTTATTCCTCAATGTATGTGGGAGGGTGCTTTATAATACATGCTCGATATGTTGTGTGGCCGACCCATTAATCTTTGGTTGGTCAGCTCTATCGTTGGACACAGGCCCTATGTCACCATGCCCATCGTTGTCCTTGCTGTCCGTGCCTAATAACCACCGGGATCTGTGTCGGATTCTTATCATTTTCGTACTCGTGAAGAGATTTCTGCAGAACTTCTTGGTATTAGATTCTTTTCTCATCAGGTGTTTTTTCACTCGTTAATAGGGCTAACAATTCGCTTTCCATTCTTTTAAGCCTGCTTTGCAGTGAAGCATACACCTCGTATAGAATCACTACCACTTTCTTCTTTATATTTATCTAGTCAGTAAAGGACCCAAAACTGAAAATAAGATGGGGAGGAATGACCCTCCTCTTTGTACAATAATTCGTTTTTTTCTTCCCTACAGTTTGACTTTTACGAGCGAGTGCACGTATTATGTTCTTATAACGGCGTAGGCGAGCCTTTTGAGGGGGTTTCATTGATACATTGCAATTTATAATGTTACGACAGATTTCACAATTGCATTTTAAAAAGTCGGAGTCGATATTTTTAGCAAACATCTGTTGCATTACCCGGGGCAGTCGATGATGGATTTTTTTTAATTCATGGTATTTCATTAGCCTCTTGGTACTCGTTGAACACTGTTTGATGCGTTGAATAGCACCATATACCTTTATGCACAAAGTTTAAGAACAACTTTCCCTTTTTTTTAATGATTTTAAGCATAAACACAGTTTTACCACATTCTGCAGGACCTGAAATAATACACGTGGATGGGCTCGTGAACCTGAATTTTTCTGCAGAATCCATTTCTAACACGTCACACTCCTAAATGGGTCATTTACAAAATATAATAAATATTTAAGTGATGTTCCTTATATTCTACAGTCTTGTTTTTCTCTTCACCACAAAATCGTGAATGACGATGAGGTACAGCACACCATCATCGGTATTACAGATGACCACGACGAGAGTGTAGTTGTGATCACAGAATCCATCCCCACTGCCGAGTCCACACCAGCGATACCTGTAACACGCGACAATTCAAAGCGGAGGCATGATGAAGAGCCCTCCACGTCAGGTATAAAGCGTGCCAGCATTGCGCCAGTTGTATGATTCACAACCCCACAATAGTATCTTCCTCAAATATACCCCCTTATTCCTGTTCAATTCCGGGTACATCCTCCACAGCAGCAGCAGCTTCTCGATCTGTAAAGGATGGCATAACATTCAAGTGGTGCGCACCGCTACCCCCACCCCAGCTTGACTAGAAATCGGTAGATAGTCAGGGTTGATCCTACATCCTTGTATAGCAATGGTGTTGAACACGGACTGCGACGCATAGTTGAACGTATTGTAGAGTTTGCCCTTCAGAACCGCGACGAACGTGAAGTCAGGACGAGGCTGTCCTTCGGGTTCGGGTCAGATGAAGGAGATGTAGATGATTTTTGGGTAGTAATACCATTCAGACGCTTGGCAGCTGTAGATATAGAGTATATATTAGGCCGTATAATGCAGGTCTCTCAAAGTAGTATAGCCTTCAATATGAACAACTTCACGGTGAATATTAATCGTGTATTCCGTGTTGCGGGACTTAGTGCCACACCTTATACTCTTAACTTCAATTCTCAGGCTATTTACAGGCGGCATATAAACGTCGTCCGTGGTTGCGGTTTTATAGCAGTCGTCTTAGCTCGTATGTTTACTGTACTAAATACACGGACACCAAAAATTTGGTTGCCTACGGTAGTGGAGCGTACCCGTAAAGTAGCTGTAGACTGTAAACTTGAGTTTGACTGTAGTATGGGTCCTGAAGAGCTGAGAAGGGTAGAACAGGAAATGAATGTTCGTATAGTCGTATTTGGAATGGATGATCGTCGAAGGACTGTGTATGTTTTTAAAAGCTGAGTGAGAGATCGTACATGATCCCTACTTATTTGAGGACTGTCAGGAACAACGGATCTCCCCATCCATAATATACGGGGCCTTTACGCGAGTTATGATAAAAGTCGCAAATATGGACGACATCATGATATGTGTAAGGGGTGTATCGAGTTTGCGGATGATATAGTGAAACATTGTAAAGATTGCTACATGGTATATGAGCATTGTAAAAGCTCCAAATGTGAAAGCCGTGTAGTTGAAGCTGAGAAGAGGAACTGTGATGTATGCAGACGCACATTTTTGAATAACTTTTTTGAGCTGCATAGGTCAATTGGCATGTGCAGGAAAATGAGAATCTGTGAATGTGGTATGATTCACATAATGGATAATTGGGGGAATTTCAAGCATAAATGTGATGAAATTCACTGTTCTACATGCCATGAGAAATATAAGGCGGTTGGAGTAAAGCACATATGTTATATGAAAATAGCCCTGGTATAAATGTGTACTACGATACAGAAACATACACGAACGCTGAAACCAAAGAGGTTATTTCACATTTACTTGTAAGCCAGACTATCTGTGATGAGTGTATGGAGATCGATTGTGCTGAGTGTCACAAATGTGGTAAACGGACAAAAGTTTTTAAACCGATTGCCCACGATAGTCCTGTGAAACTCTTTGTGCTATATTGTCAAGTTAGCGGACAAGTTCAAAAACATAACTGTACATTCTTGCCCATAATGGGGTAAAATTTGACACACAGTTCCTTTATAAGGAACTGCTTGAGCACGAATCATCTGAGATATTTACAGGTGATCCCTTGAAAAGAGGAAACAAACTTATACAGATGCAAATAAGAGGTAATGAACAGTTTAAAGACACATTATTATTCACACCTTGTAAATTAGCCAAGCTACCCAAGGTCATGGGCGTAGCCGCTGAAGGATATTTCCATTACACATTCCTCACTAGCGAAACTTTAAATTACATAGGGCTACCTCCACCCAAACATTACTTTAACTATGAATGTATGAGTACAGATGAACGTGAAGATTTTGACCGATACTACAACAGTTTTAATGAATCTAATCTTTATAATATAGTTGATGAATGTGTGCGTTATTGCGTGAATGATGTGAGCGTGCATAGAGTATCTTTCCAAGCCTTTAGAAGGATGTACATAGACCGTTCCAAATGCGATCCGTTGCAAGTCGCAACCACGATCGCCTCATTATGTTTTCTGGTGTTCAAGAATAACTTCATGCCTAAAGACACCTTAGCCGTCATTAACAGAAACAATCCCTGCAGTTATGGGCAAAGGCTATTTACTGGATCATACACACAGCAGCAGACAGGTGTATACGTAAAGCATGCCCGCAACACGGGTGAAGTACCCATTAAGGTTAATGGTCGTGTCTTTTGGGTTGATGGTCTAAGCGAAAACCATGCCACTGGTGAGAAGACTGTGGACTCCTTTAACGGTTGCTGGTGGCACGGATGCTCCCGTCCTGAGTGTGGAATCGTAGGAGATATCCACGGTAGATTTCCTGCCGACAGTCTTGCCTGGACCCGCACACTCGATCAACTTATAGGCTCCCAGTTCACTCACAAGGTCTTGTGGGAGCATGAGTATGATGCACGGATGGAAACAGATGGACAGTAACGTGAAGAAATAAACACGATAAAGCGTTCAATGGTGCTGGATCCTCTCAAATGTGGTGATAGCTTGTTTGAAGGGCGTACAAATCCATTCAAGCTATACGTTCCGCCTACCGAGGGCGTAAAACTCCATTACTATGACTTCTGTTCTTTATATCCCTACTTGATGAAGAACAATCCGTACCCTGTAGGTGCCCCCCATCGAGGTGCTCTCCACAAATTTGAACGGGTACTATTTCGACCTTTTTTTCATAGATGTGCTCCCCCACGCGATTTATGGATGCCGATCTTACCCGTCGTTATAGATCACAAACTCGTGTTTCCCCTGTGTGTGAAGTGCGCACAGGAGAACAATGGGGATTGTAATCATACAACCAACCAGCGTAAGATCTGAGGTGTGTATATACAAGCCCTGAGCTGGACCTAGCCGTTCGCCATGGTTATAGGATATTAAATATACATGAGAGGTGGAGGTTTCAGAAGCTACCCAACCTTTTCACGCCATACATAAACGCTTTTTTGAAGGATAAGGTAGAAGCATCAGGGCATCCGCGAGGAGTTGATCCCGAAGATGAAAAATCGGCTTATATTCAACGTTACCGTGACCGTGAAGGTATACAGCTTGACCGTTCCCAAATTGTAAAGAACCCAGGCAAGCGCTTTAGTGCAAAGTTGTGTCTAAACAGTCTTTGGTGAAAATTTACACAGAATACTGACAAAATGAACGTTCATTTGGCACAAAGTTATAGTGAAGTCTGGGATTATGCCAACGCTCCCGATAAAGAAATCATGGAGATCGTGAATGTAGGTAATACTTATATAATAAAGTCCAATAATACCGAATTGGCCACAGATATCTTACGGGTTACAAACATACCAGTAGCCAGCTTCACAACGGCCTACGGACGCATCAAACTTTGGGGCCTATTGCATTCTCTTGGTCGGAAGGTTCTGTACGCCGATACAGATAATGATATTCATAGCGAGAGAGGGTGAAAACATGCCTCCTATTGGTGAATTCCTCGGGGAGTTGACTGATGAGATCAAAGATGAGTATGGAGACATCGCATACGCCGACTCTTTTGTCTCAACAGGACCAAAAACTTATGGGGTACGAGTGACGGCAGAGGAGGAAATAAAATATATCGTGAAGGCTAAGGGTATCACGCTCAACCAGGCGAATCGGCTGGTCGTGAACTTTGATTCGTTGAAGGAGTTAGTATGCTTGGATGATGATGAGGGCGACCAGCTATCCCAACTAACTGTTAGTACCCACAATTTTCGGACGCAGAAGCTGGGGAGCGTGAAGGAACTTAGGGGTACGAAGGTGTGCCGTGAAACCTATAGGAAACGTTACCAGGTGCCTGGTACCTATGATACCGTACCCTTTGGATACCATAATCCTTGATTGTTATATATATATATATATATATATATATATGTCTATTGTTAACGATATGTTTGTTTTATTTATTACATGTATTTTTATATACACGCCCTGAATATTTCGTTTATTAAATAAATCGTGTTTCAATTAGCATTTCACTTTCTCCTTTGTGTGTGTGTGTGTGTGTGTGTGTTTGTGTGTGTGTGCGTGCGCGCGCGCATGTCCAGGAAAAAATTCTAAGCTCCACCCCCTGTATGATCAGTCACGTGACTCCTGCTACTACCTGGGCATTAGGGCGGATCGAAAATGAGGTTTTTAAACTTTTTTTCGAAATTCAAATATGGCTAGTGCGGAAAATATGTGGGTGCTATAGGTAATGACTGTGCATAAATATTAGTCCTGCGAAATTATATCTTCAGGTGCCACAATGCCGTCGAAAAAAGTGAAATATAATGATTTTCTTATATTCTGCATTAGTACAATAACTGAAACTTACTTATTATTATATATTAAGTGTTCCAATTACCAAAATAGTTACTGAATTACGCAGCTCTTAGTTTATTTAGATCAATGTTCTTTTGATTAATGATCTAAATAATCCAGAACTCACCACGAGGAGGTGGCTGCGTGTCGAGCTCCACCCATGCCCTCCCAACCACCCATCCTTGCGCATGTTTTTTTCTATTAACGTTTTAATTAAACTTTATATTCAGCTTTACTTTCGAATGATGGCATTTTTTTACGTGACTGAAGTGTTGATCTTATGAAGCCATCTCGCGCGTTCAATCCAAATACTTTTGATGATGCTTCAGTCACTAATTTTACCATTCTTTCTACTACTTGTGTATGACAAGGGAATTTCTCAAATGGAGGGGTACTCTTGTTTTCTATGAATTCTTCAATCTCATTTTCTGTCAGGTGTCTTGTCACAGGTGGTTCAGTGACAATGCATTTTTGCCAATTAATTAAATCAGTATAATCAGTAGCTTCAAATTGAATAACAGGTACTGTGAAACGCCTCACAACTTTTTCCTTGTTTGTTTGCCTTGCTTTCTTTATTCGCCTCCACGCTAATTCTCTTATGGCGCTGCGGTCATCATGAATCATTGATGCTAGAATATTTTCTGGATTTGCAAAAAATGCATTTCTTTGTATGACAGGGTTTACAATATCCTTTACTTCGTCATTCAGTGTTCTTGTTAGTTCAATAGTTTTGAAAACATGTTTTGAGCCATTGACAAAAGACGTACTTTGCTTAGTAGAAAACCACATTGGGATGTAGACCTTCATTATAAAAGAAGCAATGTTCATGAGGTTCTCAGATGGACTTACAGTTGAAACGTATAGACGAAGCAAACGATTTGCTGTTGTCAGCAATCGTGAATGTGCCATTTTGCCTGGACTACGATGAGCAAGATCTGGAGAGCAATATCCCTTTGTTATGGCCTGATGAATATCAATTAGATATTTTTGGTCGGTGCTAAGATCTTCACAGTCTACAGTTGGTTCCTCAGCATCAATCCTTTCAAACTCGACAATAGGAAGACTCTTACAGTTCTCTAATTCCCTGCCAATAGGACCGGTGAATCCGCGGGGGCCAGATGTTTTTCCATCCAGCTTTGCAACTAAATGGCGTAATGGCAGTTCATTGGCATGGAGCTGGCACACTAAATGTTGAACTGTCTTCTTCAGCTTCAATTCTATAAGCCTTATAACGCCTCCCTTTTCTCCAGTGTTGACTGCTGCACCATCGCATCCAATGGCAACAAGGTTTTCCAGGTTCATGTCATTATTTCCAATATACTCAAACATTCCTTTACATATTTCTTCAGCTGATCCAGAATTCACAGAATAATGGCCCAAATAATCTGAACCAGGTTCTCTCACTAAAGTGATATGTTCTTCTGTTACCTTCTTCTGATATACTTTGGACTCTTTTTTTTCTTGGAAGAGTGTAGAATCTTTTCGACCATCAAAATAGATTCCTCTGATTGGGACCTGATTTTGATCTTTCATAATTTCTGATCTCTTCTTTTGTCTTTCTCTTCTGATTTTACTCCTATCCACTACTTCAGATGTATTGTCAATAGAAACTTCTCCAATATCTTGCAATACTGCACTAACAATGAATGCTGCAGCTCGATCTGAAACTGCAGTCCTGTCACAAGCAGTAGCCACTGAAGGTAGATTTGTAGTTTTCCTTTTCTTGAATAATTGTTCTTCAGGTTGTTCGAGCTTTCTCTTCGAGCTAACTGGCTCTGGAAATGTATCGTCTGATATTTCGCCAGATTCACTTTCACTATTTGATGTCGATGATGATAATTCAACATTTGTATCCTGCAATTTCTCCTGTGAAGATTCTTTGGTGAGCCTCACAGCTTCTTTTTGCTTTCTTAGCAACGTAGATGCTTTTTTCTTTGAGAGTGTAATATCTACTCTATCAATAAGCAGTTTTCTTTCACTCCTTTGATCTAAGAGGAACGTCACTTCTTCCTTTGGAACCGTTTTTTCTTTGGGACAAGAACATTGTGTTAGTACTTTGCACTTGCACGCTGCAATGTCAAAAAGTTTCGTGTGTGCTTCTTTTTTGAACATATCAATCTTTGCTTTGTATGCTTCAGAATTTTTTCTGCTTTGATATGGCTTCATAATGACACGATACTTTTCGTGGTAGCTTCTGAACATTGTTTCAATTCGCCTGTCTGACAGAATTGGGACGGAAGCACTTTCCCAAATTGTTTTCAATTTATCAACAACTTGTTCTAATATTTGAGATATTGAAGGATCTTTATTAGTATTCTGTTTCAAATCGTTTCTTACAAACAAGTAATATTTAAAAACTCCTTCGTATGTAGGAAGATTCCTGTGCCACAAATCTTCCCCCATACCAAACATGGGGCACTCAGTTGAGGCCCTGGTTGATTTTGCACAAACTCGAGACATTTTGAAAGTATACAAATCTGAAAAAGAAAGAGCTAATATCAATTATACGTTAATTTCAGTTAATAGTACATGGCAAACTTAGGGCAACACAATACAGAAATGCAAAATATATAGAAATATAGTTTAGACTATCTGAGTAACGCCAACAACAGAACACCCACCTGCTACGAGAGCGACAGCTACACTGAACCGAGGTACTCACGTGACAGCTGAGTGAGCTGACTATAGAAGACTGTTTTTAGAGAATAGGAACTTTTTTTAAAGGTTGACTGAGCTATTTTTATACAAGTGTGAATAAATTCTTGTCTATTGTGCATCGTGGACTCTTCTGTAATTATTGGTTAAAATCTGCTTTTTTCAATTTTTTTCAATATTGAAGGTCATTGTGGCACCTGAAAATATTAATGTTATGATTTTAAATTTATACCAGCTTATTTCCTCACTACTCCACACATTTTCCACACTAGCCAATTTGAAAATTCGAAAAATGGGTTTTTCACTCCGCCCTACTGGGCATATCTCTTCCCTGCTTGTTCAGTTGACCGCTGCAAGCCCTGGTTCTCAGACTTTGTATTTTCCTACGTAGACAAAAATAGTAATGGCTACCTTTAATATTGCGTGTTCGACGTTTATGAAGTGGTATTCGGCAAAGTGTGAAGATATGGTGGATACTGAATTGCTCCCTATTCCACCCTCCTTTCATACTTTTAAGGCTACATTGAACCGTGCGAAGCTTGAGGAACAAGTGGTACAAATACTCCTCGGGTATTCTGGCGAAAGCATTGCGGGATTTCGTGGTACAAGCGATGTATTGAAGTATGTTGTAGGACTAAACTTTATAAAAGGTTACATATACCGTGAAGTAGAAGAAACAACACGTGCAGAAGAGAAGCAACGGTTATGGTTAGTGATTCTTGTTGATGAGTGGTGTGACAAGCGATATTATAACATGTTGCATTATACCGAGTACTCGTACCCTGCGACTGAGAATGTAAATCTTGTCATCATGGAGAATCTTAAGTATTTTTTTCATGACGAGGTTTGTAGTGAGGTTGTGGCTGAAGGCCTGCGTGAGTTTTTAACAGAATTTAGAGACGAGTATCGTCTGCTAAGCAAAAAGGAAAAATATGGGCATATATTTCCTTCATATAGTACACCGGAGTGTGATGTGTTTAGTTCGTGGAAATGAACGAAACTGTCTGGTGCGTATTCTGGGGAGTGGGAATAATAAAACATTAAAACCGGTATTGCTTCATGTATCGGAAAACTTCTCAAAACACCTACCCAGTATAATTGGATACAAGTATTCACGTTGGAACAACGCCGTACACGTTTCATCAGCTTATGGTGTGACTCATTCCTCCCGTCTAGGCGATCCGCTCGCCTGTGGCTCATAGTCACCTCAGAGCTTGAACCGAGTGGACGTGCACTCCTCGAATACGATGAAACTTCCTTTGAGCAGCATTCTCAATGACGTGTACGATGTGTCCGTGACGAAGTCATTGCGCGTGTTCCTTCAGGCGTAAAACCGGTGCCATTAACTATGTACTGTAAACGACTTGTAGACAAACAAACTCTGGTAAACGGAATGTTGTTTATTTAAGTGTTAAGGAGATGAATAGAGTCTTCGTGGTAGTTGAGAAGTGGAGTGAGGATCGTTATAAAATACCTGCAGGTGTAGGTACAAGAAGAGAACAGATTAGTGATACACCCTCATATGCCATTGTTTGTAAGTTGTTTATAAATAACGATCAGCCATGCATTGATATACGGCTGGTGTGGAAGAATGCTTCTGATAATAACGTTCTTGTCCCTATACGAAACCGTTTCAGCCCCGACAGAATGTTTGAAATCGTCGGTTTTCGCAAGCTGAAGCCTATATTAAATGCGCGTGTTACGGATATGCCTTATTTTGATACGGTTCTTGAATACGCATACACCGCTCTGCTCTACGGGTTTACCGAGTGTAGGACTGAACAAGGCGAGAATGATCTAGAGCTAGATGCTTATTTAAAAGGTTTAGACTCTTTGAAATATCATGAACTTTGGTACAAAGCACTTGAGCGGTACGGGGCTGAGCTCACCTACACCGTTCACCCTGAAAAACTATTTCTTTATATAATGAGCAACTGTCGTTACGACATAGAAGATTATTTCAACTGCCGCTATGCACTGTGAAGATGAGTTCACGATTGAAAAAGTCGGATCGATAAGAATAAATCCTCAATTAGAAAGAAGTGTTTATAAACTTGTATTTAATAATGATGTTGTGGTTAACGATGACCTCTTTTTACGTGCTTTTGAATATATTCTAGCCGTGTTTAAAGATAACTTGCCAACCGAATGTAAAGTGGGCACAAAAATAGTATTGAACGATATGAAGGCCATTTACATCGAGTATAGGTATCACTATAACTTGAGTCGTGAAATAATGTTAAATCGTATTTACTGCGTAGTGCAAAGCAATAATGATGTGACTGTAGACTCGAAAACGTGCGAGTTTAGTGTTTTAGTTAAGCGCAGTAGAACATAAAGTGTATGTATTTTGATGTATATTTATTTTCAATATATTTAATTATTTAATATAATTATGTGGGTGTGTGTATATATATATATATTTCTCCTGTACTGTTATATTGATGGTTATACTCCATCGTTTTGTATTTCTTATATTATTTTTTATTTTACTGTTTGATTATATATATATATTCCTCGTCGTATTTCTTATACTAATATTATTTTTTATTTTATTTTTTTATCATATACACTATATTCCATCCATTTTCTATATATTTCGTGAAATTTATTCCAATAATTCGTCTAAATAGACAGAATGATGTAATGGTGTTTTATTTAATTCTTTTAGTTTTATATACATATTATATTATTTAATTATGTATAACAAATGGCTGGTTACGCCTTCTAAACCGACTGGTGATTTCTAAGCCAACTGTCAAGAATATATGCTTTAATTAAATAAATAGCGCACTCTGGCAGCTCAACCCTAGTAATGTACACCTGAACAAGCCAGATTAAGCCTTCTAAACCGACTGGCTGCTTAAGCCAACTAGCTGATTAGGACCTCATAAGACAGGGGGCGCTCGGATGAACTCTCATTATGCGTCTGGCTGGAGCCAGGCGAACACTCCTTTCTCCTTATGTTAAGGCTTAGGTTAGGGTTTCCCTTTGGGGGTGAGAACATCGCACCTTCTCCCCCAAAGACCCTCCTCCTTCGCCTTTCTCTTCCTCTCTTAGGTTAAGGTTACCCATTTGGGGGGAGGTCATCCTCCCTTCTTCCCCCAGAGCTCCCTCCCTCCTTCATTGCAGCTTGGGGATAACCCCTCCCCCCTTTGCAGCATTATTTTGCTGCAAGACCCCTCCCCCTTTGTTGCATAACCTCTTGCAACATCCTCTTCCCCCTTTGCAACACTGCATTGCACTCTCCCATTTTGCGCCCATACTACTTCGACGAATCGAAGTTTGGCAAGTCCAAGTACGGCCGCGGACGCGAAGTCAAAGGAAAGTAGGTATTTGGGGCCATCGAACGTGATACGAAGAAGCTTCTATTCTTTCCTGTATAATATCGTGACCGTGACACCTGGTAGGCATCATAAAACAGCATATACGTCCCGGTACTACTATTTATTCCGACGAGTGGCGCGCCTGTAATAGCCTAAGCGACGAGGGATATATCCACCACAAAGTTAATCACTCGCAAGAGTTCGTCTCAAGTAGTTCAGGAGTGTACATACAAAACATCGAGAGGGCCAGGCGCGACGTTAAATCCTGGGTGCTACGGTCAGGAAACAAAACGGAATCCTACCCCAAATACCTCGCGAGATATCTCTTCAACTGGGAATATCCGAAGACCCAACGGCTGCATCATTTTCTTCCGGTCGCCGCTCAGATGTATCGACATCCCAACGCTGCAGTTTAATGTGAGTAAAAAAAAATATATATATATATATATTAGGGTGTCTCTTATTTTCGAAGTGTTGATTTGTTTAGGTTGCGCCCCCTCAACCAGTTCCATTGGTTGAAAAAACATCACATATAAAATTTTGTTTGGATTGAACAATGTTTAGAGGTCGCCCCCGCTTATTAAAGTTCATAAAATATAGCTATTATTTATGCAATTCATATTTGAAATTACTAGCAGTTGTCAAGTATACTAAACATATGTTTTTAATTAATTAATCATCATATTTATGATGAATTCAATTAAATGAATATATTAGAGATAATTGTCAAGTTTGTAGCTGAAAATATTGCTTGATAAGACAAGATCAACCTGTTTAAACATGTTTCATCAAGAATGCTCCAGATTATGTTGCAATTGTTTATTTGTCATCATTCAGTGTTCTGCTGTCATAAGTAAAAGGTGTGTAACTGTGTATCACTATACTTCTTTTTTGCTATTATCAGATAATAAACTGTTATTTATATTTTTCACAATTATTTATACTGATTTTGTTATTAGTGTTTGAAAAAAATTTAATGAATTTCATGGAAAAATTAGAATTTATGCTCTTATACACATATTATGAAGTTTTAAACAATGTTGCTATTTGTCACAAAGAATTTAATTTAGTTAAATGGAAATTTTACTTGACATGTGTTTCATGATCTGTGTTTCTATCAGTGGCGTGAGAATGAGAAAAGTGAGAAAGTGAGAATGAGGAGGAGGAGCCCAAAGGAGCTTGTGCTTTACCAAAATCTAAGAAAAACGAGGCATGAAAAACATCATGACTATTCAGATGTCTGCTGCCCTGGATCGTACACAAATTTCCTCTAGAAAGGCAACATTTATCCTCGCAGAGGCAGCTAAAAGCTTTGGTTTGGACGCTTCAGATTATAACATAAACCAACATTCTATCCATCGCCTTCGAAATAAGAACCGAGCTCGTCATGCTAAAGAACTTAAGGAGCATTTCCATGGAGAATGTTCTATGACAGTCCACTGGGATGGCAAGATGATGGAGGACCTCACCTCGCACAAGCACATTGATCGTCTCCCAGTACTTGTGTCAGGACCTGGTGTTGAACAGCTGCTTCGTGTCCCCAAAATCCCAAACTCAACTGGAGAAGCACAAGCTGAAGCCGTCTTTAACTGCCTGAATGAATGGGGAATTACAGAGAGAGTAAAAGCAATTTGTTTCGATACAACAGCTTCAAACACGGATCAATATAGTGGAGCCTGTGCTCTCATCGAAGCAAAATTGGGACATGATGTTTTGTACTTGCCTTGTATACACCATGTTTTAGATTTATTGTTGGGAGCTGCATTTGAAGCAACATTGGGATCTACATCAACTGGTCCAGAGATATTGATCTTTAAGCGTTTTCGTGACAATTGGACTTCTGTTGATCAAAGCCAGTTCCAAACAGGTGAGACAGACACGATTACTAAAGAAGCAATTATCCAGTCTAAAACTGAACTAATTCAGTTTGCTAGATCCCAGGCACCTATGCTACGGGATGACTATCAAGAACTTTTGGATCTGTCCATCATCTTTCTTGGAGGTGTCCCCAATAAAGGCATCAAGTTTCGTGCACCAGGTGCCATGCATCGAGCTCGCTGGATGTCCAAAGCGCTCTATTCTATCAAGATGTGGCTTTTTCGAAACCAGTTCAAGATGACTAAGACTGAAGAACGAAGAATTCGAGATCTTTCCCTTTTTTCTGTTCTCATCTTTATGAAGGCTTGGACAACATCCTCACTCCCTATTGAAACACCATTTAATGACTGGCTCCTTATGAGGTCATTGATTAATTATCCTAACAAAAAGATTTCTGATGCAACTAAAAAAAAGCTCTCTAACCACTTATGGTACCTGTCTGAAGAAGCAGTTGGTCTTGCTTTCTTTGATGAGCGAATTACTACAGATGTAAAGAAACGCATGGTAAAGGCATTAGAAGATGAGTCCACTGATAGACCACCCAAGCGTCCTCGGATTCCTGAATCGACCTTCTGCTCTGGTGAAGGACTACACCAACTTGTTACAAGAAATACTAGAGAATTCTTTACTAAGCTGAATTTGCCAGAAGGATTTCTGAACAAGGCACCCAGCACTTGGACATCCAACTGTGAATATTTAAGGGCCAGAGCTATTGTTGCAGCTCTATCTGTTGTAAATGACCTGGCAGAACGTGCAGTAGCTTTAGTTCAAGAGCTGAATAAGAAATTGACAGTGGGGGAAGAGCAGCTCCAGTTCCTGCTCCAAATTGTTGCAAAACACCGCCAGAGTCACCCAGTTCCATCAAAAACTGTTCTTCTCAAAAAATAACCATCAATGAGGTCGCACCTTAAAATACACCATATTGTATAATCATTGTATATTAAATAAATGTTGTATAAGGAAATAATGCTAATTAAAGTAATTAAAGTATGTAAATAGCACTGGCATTTTGAATTTATCTCTATATAATAAACTAATGGTTTTTTTTTGTAGCAATGCTTCATTGCTGATTGTATATAAAAAAAGAGCCAGGAAGGATTTTGGATAGGAGAAAAAGGATTGGGATAAAGAAGGATTGAGGACCAAAGGATGGATTATAACAACATCAAGGATAGGTTAGAAAAGGATCAATGATAAATAAGAAGGCCTATACTTATAAAAACGAATCAAACTAAAAAAAGAAGGAAGGAATTATGTGTATAATGAGCATAATCATATGTCAGGAGCTATTATGCCATGGTCACCATTTTTATTAGCCGGGGGCGACCCCTAAATATGAGCCAATTTGTGTCAAACTTTCAAGTTTTAGTTTCTATGCTAAATGGAACTATTTTAGGGGGCGCAGATAAAATAATTCAACATTTCAATTTTTGAGTACCCAATAAGAGACACCCTAATATATATATATATATATTAAGGGACTGGCTAGGAAATATTTCGGCCTAGGTTAGGTTAGGTTAAGTTAGATCCCCTCCTTTTCCCCCACCCAAAACCCCTAATTCCCCACGGGTTAGGTCCCCTCCTTTCCCCCCCCCCAAACCCCCGATTCCCCACGGGTTAGGTTAGGTCCCCTCCTTCCCCCCCCCCACCCAAAACCCCTGATTCCCCACGGGTTCCCCTATAATTGTCGACACGAACACATATTTTCCTGGTGTATTTTTGTTTTCTTCAAATCAGACCTTCATTTTCCAGTAAAAATCGTCATTTTTGGAGGATATGTCAGATCGTCATTTCCTCAGAAATGGGGATTTTTCCGAGGAAATGAAGGTCAGACTTGAACAAAACACCAAAATACACCAGAAAAATGTTTTCGTGTTAAAAACGAGGGGGCAGTTAAAACGAATCTTTACCAAACTCATAACTTAAAAGGCTTTAACAAAAAATAAAATAAGCCTAAAATAACTTGTGTAACATATAAATTTTTAATTGACCTTAACTAAAGTGAAATAAATATTATTTGGAAGTTGCGAGTAATGGCAATCCAGTAGAATTATTCTTGTTCTCAACGCTCTGCCAGGACCGAGGGATGCTTGCTTTTGCTGAAGTTGCTCCTGACGAAGAATCAGTCTTGGAGAGCATCACACTCCCCAAGAAAGCGGAACTGCGGTTTACAAGTCACAACGACAATCCCCCAATCACACATACTTATTAAGCTCAAAGTATGCATGCATACGTTGAGCTGGGAGGAAACTATCAGAATGTTAAAGTTACTCTTTTGGCAGCGGACAATGTTTCGAGAAAACTGCGATAAACGCGGGGACTTAGACAATCTTTCGAGGCTACAACTAATCACAATCCAACAGTTTTCCTACTTGGCACACGGGAAAGAAGAATTATCCTTGTCCTCAACGCTCTGCCAGGACCGAAGGGTGTTTGCTTCTACAGGAATCAATCATGATAAAGAAACAGTATTGGGAACATCACACACTGTCAGAAGGCACACTCCCCAAGTATAGCTATGGCCAGAAGAGTTGAAACAACTATGATTCACCTTTTCAATTTGTTATGCCTCAACCGAGTGTGATTACGTGTCTGAACTGCATGATGACTACACAAAAAGACTGTCTCAGCAAATCTTAGAGGTTTCCCTTTGCAGTGAGTCACGTCTTCCATTCCTCTTTCTGATAATCTTGATGCACAAAATTAATTATATTATCATAACTGATTGCTAATGAAATTAATGTAAACCCCACTTGACTTAAGTCTCGCACAATAGTTTAAGGGAGCAAACTAAAGAATTAATCATTTTCTTCAGACGTGATCAGGCTGGGCCCCGATATAACGCCAGAAACTAGGTCAGTCATCATTGCTTTTCATTAGGAAGGCCTGAGCAGCCGTCAGATTGCTGTTAGAGGTTGCGCTAGTCATATCACTGTCTCGAAGATTATTGAAAGGTGGCAGAACACCGATCGTTATGAAGCAAGAGCACGGTTAGGATGGCCAAGAGTTAGCTCACAAACGCCAGTATCGCTTTCTGTGTCGATCCAGTCTGCGCGAAAGGACAGTCAGCAGTATGCACTTGTAGAGTGAAAAAGCATCAGCACACACGCACAATCAGAAGGCAGTTAGTGAAGAATGGTTTGTCATCATGCAAGCCTGCAAAAAAGCTTTTTCTTAGTCGGAAGAAACTCCAGGACCGTCTCAAATTTCGTGAAAAATATAAGGACTGGACTGAAGATGGCTGTTGTAAAGTGAGTCTCTCGGACGAACCCCCTTTCAATTGCTTCGCCAACAAAAGTAGAATTCGTATCCGCAGAAGAAAAGGCGAACTTCTGAAATTAAGGTGCATGGCACCCACGACGAAGCATCTCGAGACTGTTACCATTTGGGAATGCTTTTCCATTCGAGGAACAGGATCCCAGAGGGAGACCACCTGCTAGCGATATCACGACTCCAGTTTCCGTAATAAATTTCCTTTCTCAGGATGATGATGCTACCTTGTCACCCAGCAAAAGCAGTAAAGAAGTCGTTGGATAATTATAACATCACACCTCTAGTTGGGTAGCCTGGGAACTTACCAGGTCTTCATCTAGTCAAGAATCTCTAGGAGATTGTGGGTCAGACGATATGATAAAGGACCCGACGAAACCGGAATGAACTGGAGCTAAACCTTCAGACACAGACACCTTGGCAGGTATTAGAAGATGGCTCAATTATCTAGCGTTTGGTCTGAACCACGCAAGAGTGGATTCGTGTAGTGCGTCAAAACAAGGGCCGTTACTGCAAGGACTGAAGGATGCTAAAAGATGAGTAAGGAAAGGTACCACACATCGTATACTGTTTTTTTTTTTTGTTCAATAAATCTTAGAACACTAAGTATACAATATGTTTTATATATTTGGGTGTTTGTTACATCTACACTGAACTAGAAGGACGGGTGTTTCAACTCTTTTGGCCAGAGCTGTAGTCTGCCCTGCTTCCCCGCAGTAATCACTTACGTACGGAAGCAGCGTTAGTACGCTGAGCCTCCATGTACTTGTCACTGATGTTGCGAACTACTCGTACTTATAGGTGGATGTGTGACGCGGATATGTATTAACATATGTAAACGTTTAAAATTTACCGGTTCGAAACACTGCAACATCATGAGTAATAAATATTAATTAATTTACAATACACAGACAAATTTATGGTTAAACATGGAAAATGACTTATGCCATAGGGGGTACTGTACACTATACAGTATATTACATCTGAATTGTTACTATTCCAGCGCTGCTATAAATACAGTTAAAAGAAATGATAGTTAAATTCGAGACTCTCGTACGTATATTTTTATTTTGTTACCACTATTTCAATATATATATATATTATATATTATATATATATATATATATATATATATATATATATATACACAGTATATTGTGTAGTGGTTAGCGTCGCTGACTACGAATCCATCGGCCCCAGGATCGAAACCCGGTGACGGCAGCCAACGCACAGCAAAACCAAGATGTTCATCCATCTACACAATAAAGTGGTTGGTAGATAAATGGGTACCCTGGGTGGCCTAGTGGTTAAGACGCTGGGCTGCTGGTGGGGGCGTGGTTCGGATTCGACGTTAAACTGTAGGTCTAAGGTGGAGTGAAAAGCTTGACCTTGGTCAAGAAGCTTTTTCTTAGCCGTAAGAACCTCCAGGACGGTTTCAAATTTTGAGAGAACTATAAGGACTGGACTGAGGATGGCTGTTGTAAAATAAGTCTGTCGGACGAACCCCCTTTCAACTGCTTCGCCAACAAAGGCTTCGGGCGGAAGCAAAACCAAAGGTGTATATTAGGGCGGGTCGAAATTTTATACTGAATAACCACGCATTGCAGGGGTTTTCTATGGCTCCGAAAAGCTTTCTGATAACTTTTTTTTACTGTGCGAAGTGCTGTAGGGGTAGCGCAATTTTGCCTTTCATGACTTGTACTCTGACATATAATAACATTTTTCCTGGTGTTTTAAATCCTAATGCAATGATGCAAAATTAAATGCTAATTGAAATATGATATATAATGAAACAAAATGTGTTGTTAGTTATTGACAATAGCCATTTAGCAGCATTATATTAAGATTTTAAATTATAGACATATTGAAGAAGGTATAGAAAAGGTTAAAATTTAAAAAAATGAAAAAATGTTACAACCAGACGTTTTTCTAAAGTGATCTTCCTTCATTGTTCCTGTAAATTCTTACCTCCATTGCCCTTTCGTGTTAAAATTAGGCATGTTTTTCCTAGATTCTAAAAGATTTAGAATAAATTTTTGACGATTTTCATAGCCATATCGTTCTTCTGATGTTTTTGTCACGAGACTGACATCGCTCTCCAGTTTCTGACCATGACATGGGAATGGTGGAATCATCAGTGACTCGGCATGAGCTTTGATAATGTCACTGTCACTGAATTCATTTAGCAAAGATGGTGGATATATGGTTTCTCTCTCCCATCAACCAGGGGCGGATTTAGGTTTCCTGGCGCCAAGGGCCATACTGATTTAGCCGCCCTTCGGGCACTTACGAAGTTACCATTTAACAATAAATAGTTATTTGATATAAGGGTTTTCAGTAAGATAGTTTAGTTTACTCTAGCAAAATATATCTTAACATATAATATAGTTTTATATAAATCCCTTAAATGTGTGAACAGAAATGCATTGTAGGTTATCTTTACAATCTTTATGTTTAGTTACGAAATCGACCGTTGTAGAATACTCAAAGCAGTTTCCATCGAGATTGCTGAGCAGCGAAGGAGTCAATAAGATCTGTATAGCTAAGAGCTCTCGTGAGTTCCGATTCAATACTAAGGACAGCTAAAGAGATGAGACGATTTTCTGACATCACTGACCGTAGGTAGTTCTTTAGTCGTCGCAGTACAGAAAAAGATCTTTCGGCAGAACAGTTGGAAGCCGACGTACATAGGAAGATCCTGAGCGCAATATCAACATATGGGTAAGCTTCTTTTAATCCTTTTGCTTGGATCATCTCACTCATCTCAAGAATGCTCGTAGGAGTTTTCTCCAAATTCAGAAGAAACCAACGGAAATGAAGACACTCATTAACAAATGCTTCCGCCAAGTCATCCTTGTAAAATTCCAAAGCTTAATAGCATTGGCAGTTATATCTGTCGGATTGAAGGTGGTGACTTTTGTAAAAAATGCACACCGAGCATGGAGGTTTCATACACATTTTTGCGACGGTTTAATTCCGACAATAATCTGTCAAGTACCACAAGATAAGTATTAATGAAGAAGTTCCTCCGTCCATCTAATTCTACCTCGCCTTCGCGAGTTTCGTCGACTCGAAGTTTTCTTTTCTTTTTTCTTTTCATTGTAACTTCATATTCGCGGATAGATGATTTCTTAATGCTGCTTCTTCATAAAAGTCGAAGTTGTCTCTTGCATCTTTTACATAGAATGTCAATGATCCATACAGTTCTGCTACGACACCAAGATCAATGTTAACTGCTTGGAGCTGTTTACTAGTAGCACTGAACCTTTCCAGAATGTCACCCCACATTAAAGAAAGAATTGTAGTTTCAAGGCGTTGCAGTTGATTGAGGTAGCCTGATGCTTCACTGCGTGTGCAAAGCTTTTCTGATTCATCTTCTTCAATGGACGTAAGTGCCTCTATAACCTCTTCCCAGTCTTTATTGAGACTCCTACACGCTTCTTCACGGGCTGACCACCGAGTGTCTGATAAGCTCTTTAGAGTTACATCTTCAGATTTGGTAAAATGATTTTGTAGTATTTCCCAACGGTGAGTGGAGGCAGTGAAGAACACGTCAAGATTTTGGAGAAGTGTGAAAAAATCAATGGCTTCATTACAGCAACTTTCTGCACACTGTCCAATCAAATTTAATGAGTGCAGAGCAGGGTACGTAAACTGATACTGGGGACGCTTCTTTTATTCTGGCTTGCAAGCCAGAGTAAGTCCCTGACATGTTGGGAGCGTTATCATATGACTGTTCTCTGCAGTTTGCAATGTCGAGATCATGCATTTTTAATATGCTGGAAACTGAGTTGAAAAGCTGCTCTGATTTGTGGCCTACGCTGGGAAGGAATGCCAAAAATCGCTCTACGGGATGCCCATCTTCTTTTACGCATCTCAGAATAACTGCAAGTTCATCGACATGTGATATGTCTGGGGTGGAGTCCACAATAATAGAATAGTACCTTGCACATTTCACTTCCTCGGTTATTTGCTTGGTAACTTTGTCAGCCATTAGTTTGATGAATTGCTCACATATGACCTTTTCCTGGATTTTTGTATTTTGCAATATGTTCCGCCAGAAAAGGGTCAAATTCAGCAACAATTTCCAAAGCCATTATAAAGTTTCCACTGTGGACAGAACCAAATTTCTCAGTGTGGCCCCTAAAAGGTAAACCATGAGATGCCAGTGACCGGACCACTGCAACAACTCGTTGTAAAACATTCCTCCAATACTTCTTCTCATCATTTTGAGAGAAAAGTTGTCTGTCAATTCTTCCGAGAGTTGAACTTCTCATTTTCATAGCTAACACACATGACTTATGTTCAGAGGAATTTTCATAGCTTCTTAATGCTTCACTGCCATGCTTCTAGTCATCAACTCCTTCTTACCATTTTTAGTAGTTCCACCAAATAACTGACATGGAACGCAGAAAATTGAGCCTGTGCTCTCGAATACATTAAATATGTTCTCTTCACCTTCTCTCCGTTGACAAGCTGTGTTTCAAATAAGGTTTAACAAAAATATCTGAATCGTTCACCAAAACGTCTCTTTGATTGAGAAAAGTTCATGTTTTCTAGGTCCTGATTTATGCCATGCTCTGACACATAATGACGTGTAGCATCATTAACCATAATGCTGGGTCTTGTCCAATGGAAGCATTGCTGGAGGTAGTTGTGATGATACCTACATCACAAGACTTAGTATAGGGTAGGCAGGATTCTTGAACTTCTCTACCAGATAATCTAAAATCACTAGGACCTTCATTAACATTTTGATCTTCTTTAAACTCCTAATCTCTGTACATTCTAATTCTTATAAAAGAACATTTTTGCTCTTTATATCAGATTTCTTGAAGAAAGCATCAATTTTCGCAGTTTTGTCAATGACATCTCGTTGTTTTTCAGCTTTCTCCAGAGCTCTCTTCCTATGCTCCGAGCCGCTGTCTTTTTCTCCCATCACTCATCTGGAAAAACAAATACATCTTAAATTAATTAAAAATATAAATAGTATATTTTAAAATAGAAATACATTATTAAAATTAATAAAATATATTATAATTATATATTTTAAAAAAATAGCTCAGCCAGGCTGAGTAGGTTCTAACAGCTAACTGCATAGAGGCAGTTAAGTTAACATAAAAAATTCAAAATTGTCTTAAAAACTGCCTTCTTCTTACCTTGTATAAATACAATTACTGTACAAACTGAGATAAATACAATCTTGTTTTTAAATTTTAAATGTTGTCCAGTTTCAAAGTTCAAAGTTGCAAAATAGAAAAAATATAAATTCAATTTTATAGAGAAAACCTTAAACAAAATAATTGGCCAATTTTTGGCTTGATACTCTGTAAAGTGTAAACAATAAATCCGAAATAAAATAAAAATAATTAGCTTTGAAATAAATATATTATTAAAATTAATAAAATATATTAAGGCCAAGGACCAACTTGGAAATCGACTTCGTTCAAACGTAATGAGATTTTTTTTAAGTGGTACTAACTTTTCTCCGTTTTTTTAGCTAAATAAATACCAGAAATTTTGGATTTTTTCCCTACCTATAAAAGTCCTTTCTTGTTACCTGTCTTGTTACGACTTTTCCTCCAGAATTTTACTGCCTTCAAAATTTTGCCGCCCCCTAAAATTTGCCGCCCTGGGCCATAGCCCATTTGGCCCATATGCAAATACGCGCCTGCAATCAATCAATTAGGTGTAATCTTCTGCCTTCAAGTTGAGTGTTTTAGGAAGTTCAAAGTTTCTCATTTTGGGGGAAGACTTTCTGGCCTCAATTATTCGCTGGATCGCAATTTCTCTCACTTGTTGTCTTTGATCCGTTATCATTGCTAAAAGAATATGTTCCGGTGTGGCAAAATAGGAGTTATGTTTTAAGACTGGTTCTATAATGTTTTGGAACTTTTCTTCAACATTTCTTATCAGTTGTGTAAGGTACCAAAAATTTATGGCTCCATCGATCGCTTTTGGATGTGATTTAATTTGGAACCACCCTGGAGCATAGCACTGCATTATAATCTTCACAATGTCTTTGAAACCCTATTCTGGTTTCAGTGTTGATACATACAATCTTAGAACACGATTAGCTCGAGTGAGCCATCGCGCATGATGAATATTTCCAGATTTCGAACTCAGGTTTTCAGGAACTCTGCCCGATTGAACTGATTGAACGCCTCAGTTGCCGTCTCTCCTTCTGACAAAGCTGAATTCTTCGCTCTAACTTTGCCTCCAACTCAACCCTGGAAGATTCTGGTCCTGTTCCTCCACCTCCTCCCTCTGACTTTATTATATCTGAAATTAGAATCTCTTCTGAAGATGTTTTTTCTGCCCTATCTGGGCTCAACTCTAGGAAGGCGGACGGTCCTGATGGTGTTCCTCCTGTTTTTCTCAAGAACTGTACTCCTGTGGTGACACCCTGCCTAAGCAAATTCTTTCGTCTTTGTCTCTCATCTGGTACTTTTCCTTCTGTTGGAAGTTCGCTTTCATTCAGCATGTCCCAAAGAAGTGTGACCGTTCTCACTCCTCCAACTAACGTCCAATTGCTTTGATTCCTTGTCTTTCTAAAGTTTTTGAATCTATTCTAAATAGCAAGATTCTTGAACACCTCTCTTCTCATTAAGTCACACTTTCTGTCCTATCCACTCCTATGCCGATGATTCCACTCTTCGCTCCTCCATCCGCTTCGCAAAGCGTCCCTCTCAATAATCACTCCATGATTCGCGTAGGATGTCTATGGTATACATAACCTCTGATTTTTCTGCTATCTCTGATTAGGGCAGAGAAAACCGTGTGGCTTTCAATGCCTCAAAAACTCAGTTTCTCCATCTGTCTACTGGTCACAATCTCCCACGCAACTATTCCCTTACCGTTAACAATACACAACTCAATCCTTCTCTTCCCTTAACATTCCTTTTCTCGTGATCTTTCCTGGAAAGATCACATATATTCTCTTTCCAAGCCAGCTTCCAAGAGGTTAGGTGTGCTGTACCACCTCAGCAGTTTCTTCATCTCAACTCAGTTGCTGTCTCTGTACAGGGTTGTTGTCCATCCCTGTATGGAGGACGCTTCTCATATGTCGGGTGGCTGAACCCACACAGCTCTACCTGACTCGGTTGAATCAAAGGCTTTTTGTCTCATCAATTCCCCACCTCTCACTGACTTTTCAATCCCTCTCTCTCTCTCTCTCTCGCTTTACTATCGCTATTATAACGGGCAATGCTCTTCTGAACTCTCTTAATGCACGCCTCGTCCTTTAATGAGAGCACGCAGTACCAGACTTTCGACACATTTTCATTCCTTTTCCGTCCAACTCTCCAACACAAGGGTTAATCAATATTTTCAGTCTTTCATCTACTGAACCGGTGAACTCTGGAACAATTTTCCTCAATCCATCTTTCCCCCTGTCTATGCCCTCCAACCTTTCAAACGCACAGTGTCGAGGCATTTCGAAAAACTTGGACCTTGATTTTGGCTCTCTTCCTCGTCTATGGAGCGAGCGTTTTTGTGGTCATTCGCCTTTGGCCCCTCCTTCCTGCATAAAAAAATATTTCCTTCTTTGTTTTGGTGATAAGAAAAGGGTTAAAAACGCTAATGGCTGTCTTGGAAGATTAAAGGAATTATAAAATGTCACTTTTAAATGCCAACCCTCCCATCTCCCCTCACTGCCATTGCCAACTCTGACCAGTGAACCAAATTGAGACTGATGTCATCCAGCGGACATTGGAATAATAAGTAATAAATGAGCTTTGACAAGCAGTGGTCTCAGGTGCATAAAGACGTCTAACTCCTCTAGACGATTGCAAAGTGGTGCTGGGGGTGGTCCGAATTAGTCCCGCTTAAAGATTTATAGCTTATAGGATGTACACAAAGTGCTTTCCCGATTATAAACTTCAGTTACATGAAATCCAAAGAAGAAACAGTAATGCTTTCTTTGCATGCTGTTGCACAACACATCAAATTTTTTCTTGTCGATATTTGGTGTGGATTAATGCATGATAGGATGGTAAGCTTATTGTTCTTTGGTGAAAAGAATATTACGACACAAGTGTACCTGGAGATGCTCGAGTTCTTTGTAGCCCCCACAGTTGGAAGACCTTCAACCATCCATCATTTTACAGCAAGATGGTGCGCTTCCAAACTGGGGTTTGTTAGTGCGTGAGTTTTGAACACCATGGCCTCCACGATCTCCCAATATCACGCCCCTGGACTTATTCGTGTGCGGATATGTAAAGGATTATTTGTACTATACTCCTGTTGTTGACATTGACACTCTTCCTGCAAGGATTTATGATGCCATCAACAGTGTCACGAGAGATATACTAGCGAACGTATGGCGTGATCTCGAATTTCGTTTGGGTGTGCTACGTGTAACTAACGGCGCCCATGTTGAGATTTAATGAGAAATATAATAAACTTAATGTATTATGCAACAACATGCAAAACAAAGCATTACTGTCTTTGGATTTCATTTAATTTAAGCTTATAATCGGGAAAGGACTTGGTGTACACCCTGCAGTATGCCAAACATCCATAAAACACTTGGACTTATTGGACATTTGTGAGAGTAATTTAGTGTATGTTGTATTGTCAGTTATCTGAGAAAGGCAGTGGAGGATTGACAGTACTTAGGTTCCACGTGTAAGTAGTGCCTTCGTTAGGCGCCCTGAATGGCCGGCAAATTTTCTTGCACCGCGGGAATTCCTTCCTCTTCGTTGTAAAATAGTTTTCAATATTTTTTTTTTCAGTTTTGTTTTTCTTCAATTTAGTTAGTCTTCCATTACTTACCGTAACTTTCTGCTTGTTATCGGACATTATTGACGATTTGCGTCTAGAAAAAGTAGGAAAAAATGTGGAAGAGAAGTGCCGACGAAGGAATGCAGAAGAATGTTGAAAAAAGTAGAAGAAAAAGTAGGAAAATGTAGAAGTATTACTGATTATTTTCTATCGCGACTGATTATGTGTTAATTTTTGGTTACAAAATAAACTTTGTTTCTCAAAATTGGTTTTCTCAAAGATAGGGGCCCCCACATGAGGTCTCATGGGCGGCCCACCCACATACATAGCGGAGGCCCTCCACTGTAAGTGTTACAGAAAAAAAATTAGCAATCGTAGCAAAAATGAAAGGGTTCACTGAGCTTTACTCTTGCTGCCTTGCACCCTAGTAAGCTACAACGGTAGTATCTAAGTGGACGCTTGTTACATCAACCAACTACCAGAAAGGAATGTTCATTTGGTATACAAAGCACGCTATGCTGCAGCTAAATCTATAGTCACCTCCTCTGCGTGAATGCTTATTTGCCTTATTTACGTTCCTGCGAAAATTTGTTGTCCGATATAATTCGCTTTGCATTCGCTGGATCAGTAGTGAAGAGTGTTACTGAATCTCATTCTGCTATGTGGTCTTGCGTGTCTTCAACATTCATCAGCTCAGAACGAATGGAAACAAATCTTTATGAGATCTCTACCCTTTACGGACGCAATGGCCTTATAGTAATCTCTGAGGGTTTATTGCAATAAGGTAATGTTTGGTAACCGCGCGGTGGAGACCTAATTGCATTTACCTCCTGCTGCGCTGTCTTAACTCCGTGGACGAGTGTCCCGAAAGAGCTTATTCGCGTGAGAAGATGATTTCTCTTGCAGTCGAAGGCCATGCCAACGTGAATCTTATTTCTGCGGCGCTGAATTCTCTCTTAGACGTCTTCCATGAATTTCGTGTCAACGACGCATTGAACAAAAGAAGTTTGGTGACGCGACATCCGCGAGGGACAAATCTCAATCAAATCTCAACTGAAGCGTCTTTGTTTGCTCCCAAAACGTCAAAAATAAAAATTTTCTTTCCACTATGTTTCTATTTATAATATATATATATATATATATATATATATATATATATATATATATATATATATATATATATATATATATACACGGTGTGTGTATATATATATATATATATATATATATATTATATATATATACTGTGTATATATATATATATATATATATATATTATATATATATATATATATATATATATATATATATATCGCAAACGTTTCCATTATCGAACACTTGAAACAAAATAGATAATCCGACACGATGGGGATACTATAAAACAATCGACTGTATATTCACCTGTACGCCGAGAGAGAGAGAGAGAGAGAGAGAGAGAAGGAGTAATAATAATAACAATGGATTTCTGCCAGAAAAGAAAGTGTAAATAAAAAGAGTGAAAAGTAAAAAGTGAAAACTTTTGAAATCGAAAGAGAAAAAGAGAATGGGAAGCGAAGTGAAAGTCTTTTGATTTCATTTAAAAGAAAGTTTTTAATACGATTAATTGATGAAGGGAGGGAGAGTGAAAGGGAGAAACAGAGGCGAATTGATGGACCAGTGAAAGGGAGAGGAAAGGGAGAGGCGGTCCTCATTCGTTCAAAGAGGGAAAAGTAAGAACATTGTGTCTAATTGAATTAACTGAAAAGACTGACAGATTGATAGGTAGATAGATAGATAGATAGACACACGAGTAAATAGATAATGTTTGTTCACTATATTCTTCAGCATCGATTGTCTAGGAAAGTAATTGTACAGGAGGGCTCCATCAATATAGTGTACTACAATTTATAGATAGCCAAACTCTTCTCTGTTCATCCCTTCCATTTTTAAATTAACTTGTGTGTTTAATGGGGTTGTTTTACTTCCATTGCAGGATCCAAAGTCGTATAACAGAGGTGGACCAACAGCTTTACGTGAGATTCGAACCACGGGTGTTACATTATTTGGACGCAGAGAACGGTTCCCCATCCAACTGCAATAATGCCGCTTAACTTCGTTTATCGTCGTTACATTTAAATGAACTATGGTATGATAAGTCACTACCTATCTTTAAATGGTTGTAGTAGTTTTATTTTTGAACTGATTTTAATGAAACAAACTGTAAATGATACATTATCCAATAAGGTTTTAACCACAATACTTTAAATTTTCACATATGCTTCTGTACTGTCAACACATTTCCTTAATCGAACTGGCACGTTCGCTACTGCTGATCGCAATATGTTTTCAGGAATATTGTTAAGAACGTTGGTTATTTTCTCCTCCAGTTCATCCAGGTTTTTTGGTTTCGTGCAATAAACTTCTTCCGTGGCCCATCCCCACAGGAAAAAGTCACAAGGCGTGAAGTCTGGGCTGCTGGGAGGACATTTATGAACGCCACCTCTCTCAATTCATCTTTCTGGGAAATGATCGTGCAGCCATGCGAAATGAAGAGGTGCCCCATCCTGCATGAAATGAAGTGTTGCGATGTTTTCCCACTGAGAGAAGACTGCCCACACACGATCTTGTAACATTTCAAGGTATCTTGCACGATTCATTGTGTCCCCCAAAATGAAAGGTCCAACAACTGTGGTGGATGTGATACCACACCAGACTGTTACCTTTGGACGACCCTGAGCCTTTTCCACACAATGGTCAGGGTTGACTGCTGCCCAATAATGACAGTTGTGTCGATTCACGAATCCGCCAACATGAAACACTGCCTCATCACTCCACAGAATGTTCTCAAACAACTGTGGCCAGTCATCATTCCAACCCAAAAAGATTTCTGCGAATTCCATCCTTCTGTCACAGTCATCAGGAAACAGCTGATGCACGTAATGGGGGTTCCAAGGTTTAAAAGACAGGTCTTTTCTGATAATTGTCTGCACTGCGTAATGTGTCAGTCCACTTTCACGTGCACCTGTAAGCACTGATTTTCCGGGGCTTCTTGTGAACATCTCATTCACTGTGGCGATGTTCTCGGGAGTCCACGAAGTTGATGGTCGTCCAGATCTTTTCTTTTCTGTGACACAGCCTGTTCTCATCAACTTTTTTATTTCAGTTCTTGATTATTCGTGCATTGTGTTGCATTAACTCCATGTTCAGCCTTCCACCACCTTTGAACTCGTATCACTGATCCCCAAACCTCGTAACGGGCTGCGATTTTGGCTCTCTCTTGCAAACTCATAACTGGAGGCATTATTCACCTGGAAAAAGAAAGTCATGTTAATTTCTTAAAACCTTATTGGATAATTTATCTTTTACAATTTGTTTCATTAAAATCAGTTCAAAAATAAAATTACTACAACCATTCAAAAATAGGTAGTGACTTATCATACACCCTGTATATTAGGGCGGATCGAAAATGAGGTTTTTAAACGTTTTTTCGAAATTCAAATATGGCTAGTGCGGAAAATATGTGGGTGCTATAGGTAATGACTGTGCATAAATATTAGTCCTGCGAAATTATATCTTCAGGTGCCACAAAGCCGTCGAAAAAAGTGAAATATAATGATTTTCTTATATTCTGCATTAGTACAATAACTGAAACTTACTTGTTATTATTATATATTAAGTGTTCCAATTACCAAAATAGTTACTGAATTACACAGCTCTTAGTTTATTTAGATCAATGTTCTTTTGATTAATGATCTAAATAATCCAGAACTCACCACGAGGAGGTGGCTGCGTGTCGAGCTCCACCCATGCCCTCCCAACCACCCATCCTTTCCTTGCGCATGTTTTTTTCTATTAACGTTTTATTTAAACTTTATATTCAGCTTTACTTTCGAATGATGGCCTTTTTTTACGTGACTGAAGTGTTGATCTTATGAAGCCATCTCGAGCGTTCAATCCAAATACTTTTGATGATGCTTCAGTCACTAATTTTACCATTCTTTCTACTACTTGTGTATGACAAGGGAATTTCTCGAATGGAGGGGTACTCTTGTTTTCTATGAATTCTTCAATCTCATTTTCTGTCAGGTGTCTTGTCACAGGTGGTTCAGTGACAATGCATTTTTGCCAA
This sequence comes from Bathynomus jamesi, assembly GCA_023014485.1. Taxonomy (NCBI): domain Eukaryota; kingdom Metazoa; phylum Arthropoda; class Malacostraca; order Isopoda; family Cirolanidae; genus Bathynomus; species Bathynomus jamesi. Next base: position 618,143 of record JAJOZX010001648.1, on the reverse strand, counting down.
TTAATTAAATCAGTATAATCAGTAGCTTCAAATTGAATAACAGGTACTGTGAAACGCCTCACAACTTTTTCCTTGTTTGTTTGCCTTGCTTTCTTTATTCGCCTCCACGCTAATTCTCTTATGGCGCTGCGATCATCAGGAATCATTGATGCTAGAATATTTTCTGGATTTGCAAAAAATGCATTTCTTTGTATGACAGGGTTTACAATATCCTTTACTTCGTCATTCAGTGTTCTTGTTAGTTCAATAGTTTTGAAAACATGTTTTGAGCCATTGACAAAAGACGTACTTTGCTTAATAGAAAACCACATTGGGATGTAGACCTTCATTATAAAAGAAGCAATGTTCATGAGGTTCTCAGATGGACTTACAGTTGAAACGTATATACGAAGCAAACGATTTGCTGTAGTCAGCCATCGTGAATGTGCCATTTTGCCTGGACTACGATGAGCAAGATCTGGAGAGCAATATCCCTTTGTTATGGCCTGATGAATATCAATTAGATATTTTTGGTCGGTGCTAAGATCTTCACAGTCTACAGTTGGTTCCTCAGCATCAATCCTTTCAAACTCGACAATAGGAAGACTCTCACAGTTCTCTAATTCCCTGCCAATAGGACCGGTGAATCCGCGGGGGCCAGATGTTTTTCCATCCAGCTTTGCAACTAAATGGCGTAATGGCAATTCATTGGCATGGAGCTGGCACACTAAATGTTGAACTGGCTTCTTCAGCTTCAATTCTATAAGCCTTATAACGCCTCCCTTTTCTCCAGTGTTGACTGCTGCACCATCGCATCCAATGGCAACAAGGTTTTCCAGGTTCATGTCATTATTTCCAATATACTCAAACATTCCTTTACATATTTCTTCAGCTGATCCAGAATTCACAGAATAATGGCCCAAATAATCTGAACCAGGTTCTCTCACTAAAGTGATATGTTCTTCTGTTACCTTCTTCTGATATACTTTGGACTCTTTTTTTTCTTGGAAGAGTGTAGAATCTTTTCGACCATCAAAATAGATTTCTCTGATTGGGACCTGATTTTGATCTTTCATAATTTCTGATCTCTTCTTTTGTCTTTCTCTTCTGATTTTACTCCTATCCACTACTTCAGATGTATTGTCAATAGAAACTTCTCCAATATCTTGCAATACTGCAATAACAATGAATGCTGCAGCTCGATCTGAAACTGCAGTCCTGTCACAAGCAGTAGCCACTGAAGGTAGATTTGTAGTTTTCCTTTTCTTGAATAATTGTTCTTCAGGTTGTTCGAGCTTTCTCTTCGAGCTAACTGGCTCTGGAAATGTATCGTCTGATATTTCGCCAGATTCACTTTCACTATTTGATGTCGATGATGATAATTCAACATTTGTATCCTGCAATTTCTCCTGTGAAGATTCTTTGGTGAGCCTCACAGCTTCTTTTTGCTTTCTTAGCAACGTAGATGCTTTTTTCTTTGAGAGTGTAATATCTACTCTATCAATAAACAGGTTTCTTTCACTCCTTTGATCTAAGAGGAACGTCACTTCTTCCTTTGGAACCGTTTTTTCTTTGGGACAAGAACATTGTGTTAGTACTTTGCACTTGCACGCTGCAATGTCAAAAAGTTTCGTGTGTGCTTCTTTTTTGAACATATCAATCTTTGCTTTGTAAGCTTCAGAATTTTTTCTGCTTTGGTATGGCTTCATAATGACACGATACTTTTCGTGGTAGCTTCTGAACATTGTTTCAATTCGCCTGTCTGACAGAATTGGGACGGAAGCACTTTCCCAAATTGTTTTCAATTTATCAACAACTTGTTATAATATTTGAAATATTGAAGGATCTTTATTAGTATTCTGTTTCAAATCGTTTCTTACAAACAAGTAATATTTAAAAACTCCTTCGTATGTAGGAAGATTCCTGTGCCACAAATCTTCCCCCATACCAAACATGGGGCACTCAGTTGAGGCCCTCGTTGATTTTGCACAAACTCGAGACATTTTGAAAGTATACAAATCTGAAAAAGAAAGAGCTAATATCAATTATACGTTAATTTCAGTTAATAGTACATGGCAAACTTAGAGCAACACAATACAGAAATGCAAAATATATAAGAAATATAGTTTAGACTATCTGAGTAACGCCAACAACAGAACACCCACCTGCTACGAGAGCGACAGCTACACCACTGAACCGAGGTACTCACGTGACAGCTGAGTGAGCTGACTATAGAAAACTGTTTTTAGAGAATAGAAACTTTTTTTAAAGGTTGACTGAGCTATTTTTATACAAGTGTGAATAAATTCTTGTCTATTGTGCATCGTGGACTCTTCTGTAATTATTGGTTAAAATCTGCTTTTTTCAATTTTTTTCAATATTGAAGGTCATTGTGGCACCTGAAGATATTAATGTTATGATTTTAAATTTATACCAGCTTATTTCCTCACTACTCCACACATTTTCCACACTAGCCAATTTGAAAATTCGAAAAATGAGTTTTTCACTCCGCCCTACTGTATATTGAGTGTCCCAAAAAAATTACCCTATTTTTATTTGACGGTTATTTTATAGTAGATGTATATTTTATTATTGGGGTTTCTTCTTCAGAAAGGTAACATTGGAGTTTTTACTCCGCATATACCTATATACATATACCTAACACATTTCTAATCTTTCAATATTTAATAACTAATAAATATTGTACAGGGTGTCCCATAAGTCCGGCATCATAGGAAAAATAATAAAAAAAGGCAAAACAAAAGCTTTTATTTACAAAACGTGCTCAATATGTCTACCATTGTTTTCAATACACAAATTCAGACGTGATACCCAGTCAGCAAGCACACGGTGAATGATGTCAGGAGTAATGGTGTTACATGCCCCAATAATGCGCTGCCGCAAATGTTCAACACTCCTAATTTTCTCTGCGTATACCAGCGCTTTCAAGTGGCCCCAGAGATAAAAATCTAGTGGCGTGAGATCCGGGCTTCTAGCTGGCCATTCCACAGGCTCTCGACGTCCTATCCAATGACCATGGAATTGTTGGTACAGGTATTCCCTTACATGGGTGCTGTAATGTGCAGGAGCGCCGTCTTGCTGGAACCATGTTGGGAAATTTCCTTCTTCGTTCAAGACAGTGGGAAATGCTTCTTCCTTGAACATACGTAGGTAGGTTCCTCCAGTGACATGTTCATCGAAAAAGAGGGGGCCTATGATACGATCCTTCCAAATGCCACACCATACCATCACCCGAGATACACGTTGTTCCTTTGAAGAGGTATACCAGTGAGGGTTGTTTTGAGACCAGTAGCGGGTGTTCTGTCGATTTACCTCACCATTTCCATAAAAAACAGCCTCGTCACTGAACAGAATGGTGGACGGGAAATTCGCATCCGGAGCATAAGAAAAATATGAATTATGGTTTGTAGAAACAGAAAAATATGAATTTCTCCTATGATGCCGGACTTATGGGACACCCTGTATATTAAAACCGTTCTTTCACCATTTCATACTTAAAGCAATAACTTTTCCTAATTTTTACGAAAGTAAGAAAAGACGATACCGCTACCAATAGATTATAGCCCAGTATCACATAGAACCCCAGATTCACAGTGGTTTTAGCAGGATGGAGCACCTCCACACACACTGCTTGTGAAACTCGCAGTTGTTTGAGGAAACATTTTTCCGGACGACTATTCTTCCTCTCATGAGATGAGCCAGTGCAATAACCCCTATACTCACCTGACTTCACATCCCCTGACTTTTTTACGTGTCGTTGCATAAAAGGCAGGATCTATTCTACCAAACGTAACACACTTGAAGGCCTAAAGACCAAAGTCTATGAGGTAATCATCAACATTCCAGCTGAACTATTTCCAAAAATTATGTCAAACATTTGTGTAAGGTTGAATATTGTGTTAAAAAAAATGGCGATCACACAAAACATGTTTAATTAAGGTTAATAAACTCCAATGTATTACGTACTTATTAAGTTTGCCTTTGTGTCTAGATTCCTCTTTTTTAGCTTAAAATATTTACTTAGAAACAAGGACAGTTTTTGGGTACACCATATATATAGGGTGGCCACAAAGTCTCTTTCCATGAAAAACAAGGGCAGCTACAGATATGCTGTAATTTCACTGCAAAGGAACTTTGTAGCCACTCTGCCTATATCATATATACCCTTGTCAAATTAAGCTCAGTTTGAGAAAATCACATTTTAACAGGTTTTATCAAATTTCTGAAGTCCGCATTCTAGTGCGATAAAAAACAAAATTCAATATATAAAATTTATTTACCATTTTAAATTACACTTAATTTGCTGTTCCTTGTTTGCCGCTTTTATTAAAACTTTAATGCATTTGAATATACTTGCAATGTATAATGAGAATTTCTGTTGCGGCTGTTCATGACTACAATGAGGCTTTTAATAAACTCTACTCTACCTTATTAATTAATATCTTTTATTCAATTTTTTTTTTACTAATTTCCATAAGTTCTTTTATCGGATTCCTATCCGGTGAATTTTCAGACCATTTCATTCGTGAAATCTGATTGATGCGCATTCAAGAAAGTCTTGATTGACTTTGATTGTCTTGGTCTTCTGTACTTTAAACCCATTTCATATGTTCGCCTCCTCAAGGTTCAATCAAATATACTGACTTTTACATGTTTGAAGAGAACATTCGACTATTTTACATTTCTTTCGCGATTGTTTAAAGAGCAATTCCATATCCATTGAATGCTACATGTAGATATTCGTTTTCTGCCACAGTTACACATTCGTTTCTTACGAAGTTCAGCATTAATAGAATATATTCAACATTTTTGCTACTGCTACCTAAAAAGGTATTTTCTATCTCTTTCCCAGTCACATTTGAACTTAATTGATTGATGAAGGTTACTGAGTTCTTTTCCAAACTCAATAACCTTCATCACTCATTTAAGCTCAAATGTGAATGGGAAAGAGCTAAAAAAATATCTTTTTTGGATATTCTTATCAACAGGGAAAATGACAACATAAAATTGTCTTTGTATAGGAAAGAAACTAATTCAAACTCTTACAAGGGGAGGGGGATGTTGCAAGTTGTTAGTCAACAAAGGGGGAGGGGGGATGTTGCAAGTTGTTATGCAACGAGGTTGAATTTTGCAATTTGTTATGCAACAATGGGGAATGCTGCAAGTTGTTATGCAACAAAGGGGGAGGGGGTATGTTGCAAGAACAACAAGGGGTTATGCAATTTGGAGGCGGAGTTATCCACCAAGAGAAAGAGAGAGGAGAAGGAGAGAAAGGAAGAGGAGAGGTGTTCGCCTGGCAGGAGCCACGCGCATATTAAAACTTCAGCCGAGAGGCCATTGTCTTAAATAATATGTTCCTAATCAGCCAGTTGGCTTATCTGGATGAGGTGCCAGATTCCGGTTTATTTAATTAAAACATATATTCTGGCTTAATCAGCCAGTTGGCTTAGAAGGCTGAGTTGTCAGTTTACACTATTTATTTAATTAAAGTATATAATAATCTGGCTTAATCAGCCAGTTGGCGTATCTAGCTGAGTTACCAGTTTGCGCTATTTATTTAATTAAAGCATATATTCTGGCTTAACCCGCCAGTTGGCATAATCCGTCAGTTGGCTTAGAAGGCCTAACCAGCCATTTGGTATAATTAAGTAATAATAATAACGTTTATATATAAAACCAAAAGAATTAGATAAAGCAACACCACATCACTCTTTATTTGGACGAATTATTGGATTGGCATAATCCGTCAGCTGGCTTAACCTGCCAGTTGACTTAGAAGGCCTAACCAGCCATTTGGTATAATTAAATAATAATAATAATAACGTTTATATATACAGGGTGTCCATAAATGTTTACCCTGAAAACAGTATGCTCTCATGTTTTAATGAAGAATCTTACATCCGTTTTCTTTTTACAGGTGATCTCGTATACGCATAGAGTTTCTGTGCTGATGTGTTTCGTCTACCGCATTCGCCGCTAGAAGCGCTGTAGTAGCTGTTCAGTTAAGATGGCGTCTGTGACAGAGAAAGCACAATGTGTTGTGTGGCTTGCAGAAACAAAATCTGTCAGTGCTCAGCGAAGGTTCAGAACAAAGTATGGAAAGAATCCACCTGATGTGAAGTTAATTAAGTCGTGGATGAAAAAATTCTTGGAAACTGGAAACGTGGAAAAGGGAAAGAGCAGTGGTAGACCATCAGTTTCCGATGGAACGGTGGAAAACATTCAAAATGCTTTCATACGGTCACCAAGGAAATCGGTGAGACAAGCTTCATGCCAACTAAAGATACCGAAGTCTACGGTGCACAAGGTGCCACACAAACGTTTGAAGTTACACGCCTACAAGGTACAAATTGTTCAAGAACTGAAAACCGTTTAGACATTTTACGTGCCACTAGGGGTGCACATGTGGAAGCTTATTAAGTTCGTTAACTATGTATCAAAACTGTGTTTGAATACGAGTGTTTATTTAAAAGTTATAGCATGCTTTAATCAGGGTAATCATTTATGGACACCAAAAAGAATTAAATAAAACACCATCACATCACTCTGCTTATTTAGACAAATTATTGGGTCCAATTTCACGAAATATATTGAAGACAAATATACATTCCTATACAAGCGAAGGAATATATGCAATCAAAAATAATAATAGCATAAGGACGAATTATTGGATTGGCATAATTCGTCAGCTGGCTTAACCCGCCAGTTGACTTAGAAGGCCTAACCACCATTTGGTATAATTAAATAATAATAATAACATTTATGTATACGACCAAAACAATTAAATAAAATACGACCACATCACTCTTTATTTAGACGAATTATTGGATTGGCATAATCCTAGTCGGAGGTGTACGTGCATTTGTGTGCGTTTGTCCCAGTCAGCTGACTTAAACCGCCAGTTTGCATAACCCGCCAGTTGACTTAGAAGGTCTAACCAGCCATTTAGTATAATTAAATAATAATAATAATAATAACGTTTATATATACACATCCAAAAGAATTAAATAAAACACCATCACATCACTGTTTATTTAGACAAATTATTGGATCCAATTTCACGAAATATATTGAAAATAAATATACATTCCTTTTCAAGCGAAGGAATATATGCAATAAAAAATAATAATAGCATAAGAACTACGAATGAGGAGTGTGTGTGTGTATAATAAAAATTAATAATATACAAACACGGACCTATCCAAATTGTTCATTCTAATGAAGGTCAAGCGTGCCACTCCACCTTAGACCTATAGTTTAACGTTGAATCCGAACCACGTTTTAAAATAAAATGTTAAAACCCTCCTTAACACAAAATCTAATTTCAGAATAAAAAAATTTTAAACAGCCTAACCTCACAAAATATCACTGGGGAGCGGAATAAGACAGTTTACCGAGAATAACAGAATCACCTTGCGAAAATAATATTTATCATTTACTACAGAAATGCTCATTCTGTCGAAGGTCAAGCCTTTAACCCAGTCCTAGGCCTACAGTTTGACGAAGAATACTACTACAATAGATCTAGTTGGCGTGGTGAAGTAGTGAGTTGATTTCCTTTACTCCCCATCTCTCAGGTACACCCGGATCATCGGGATCTTTTTTCTATTCCATGGAATTTTAGATCCTCTCCTTTTCCGTACCGTAACAGTTGATTTTTATCAGTGTTAAACTTCATATAAAAACTATGCAACATCTCATAAAGCTTACTACATCATTACCCCTACATCGTCCTTCATGCATTAAAAAAGTTCTACTTTATCTGCAATCTTTGTTTAACATCCCCTCTGATTGCTCATCCCGGCGAAGGTCAAGCGTGTCACTCCACCTTAGACCTACAGTTTAACGTTTGATTTCGGACCACGTCTAAAATAAAACGTTAAAACACTCTACAACACAATAAAATCTAATTTCAGAATAAAAAAAAAATTTAACGGCCTATATATTTAAATATATATATATATATATATATATAAGTAAAAATACAAATTAATTTATGAAAAGAACTTACGAAAACAATTTCTCTATTTCAATTAAACAAATTTTGCTTATTTTGAAGTCTCACACAATTTATATACCGCAAGCATAATAAACTTAAACAGTCCGAATTTGACCCAGTATAAATTAGTGTCTTTAACGAATATTTTTTGAATTTAAACCTTTAAATTAACTTAAAATTATAAAGCGAACTAAAACTACAAAGCGATGCCTGTAAATCCATTGTTTACATCCAATCAAAAAATAATCTTAAAAACTCGAATAGATTTTGGAAAATTTTGCTTCTTTATTGAATCTCTTAGAATGCGCTACTATATATATATATATATATATATATATATATATACATACATATATATATATATATATATATATATATATATATACACACACATTTTTAACTACCTAAAAATGCGTCATCATACACTCAAACATTTTAAACCTTGCCTTATAAAAATCAACGCGAAAAGGAAACAAACAACTCTCGAATTGCGACTCTAATTTTTACTCCACATCATTACGGCTTCGCCAAACTACTCAGATAAATTTTTGAGTCAAAGCGGTTTGGAAGTCTAGAATCCAACGAGAAAGGGAAAAAAAATTTAACCGCAAAAGTTATGAAAATGCTCGCTGTGAGAAGAAATTTTGAAAATGATGGGCGCCATCTTGAAAAACAGTTACAATGATTTGATAAGCAATGAGAATCGAAAATTACTTGCAAATGGGATAACACAATGCATCTTGCTATTTAAATAATCGAACCAGAATATTTATTAATGCAATACGGGTAGCAACAATTTTGACCGAAATGTAAGACAACGTAGGAAAGCCCTTATTTTTATATAAAAGAACATCGCCTGCCACCAAAATGTAGTAATTAAGACCTTTTTACCTTTCTTATGTTGCTTTTTATACTATTTTCTCTTTCTTTACTCCATTTCCCTTTATCCTTCATCATTCTCTTTAAACTCGCTTCGATGTACCTTATAAATACATGTATGATATATCTCAAACATTCGGGAATTGTACCAAATATATCTCTGCTAATCATAGTTTTTCTTGTCTTTCTACAACAACAAAAAAATTTAATTACGGGCTATAAAGCCCTTCCATTCTGAACTTTTCTCATATATATATATATATATATACCGTATGTCCCACAAAAAAGTACACCCAACTTGAGATTGTACTAACTCCTCCAAAAATTGAGATATTTTGGATCTGTTTGTTTGATTTAATATAGCAAATTATTCTTTGTTAACGTTCAAATTTATTCATGTTTAAACGATTTAGTGTTTTAGCATCTGCTTTTAACTGAAGGGTACAGCAAAATGGGTTGCGCGGAATGATCATTTCTCCCAGCCAGATAGCTCCTCTTGCTTTAACCAATGTGCTACTTTTTACGTCGAAGGATATTGCAAATATTTTTTTTTAATAATTCGAACTTTTGTATCTAAGATACGAGTCATACATACGGTATAAATGAAGAATCTGAATTACTAAATTTATAAATAACTTTGAAACCCTTATCATGCAGTTTACACGAAGGCAGCGCGTTCTCATGGTCACAACTTATCTGCAAACTAAAAGCTTAAAACAAGTTCAGAATACCTTCGAACTGCAATTTCCCGATAGAGCTTCTCCAACTAAACACACAATTTTGAAGAATGTTCGGAAATACAAAGAAGAAGGAACGGTCCTCAATTTGAACAAAGGATGTTCAGGCCATCCGAAGACGGCAAGAACAGACGAGAACATTCAGCATGTTCGGCATTTATTAGAGAGACATCCAAAAGTGTCCACCAGGCGAAATGGTACAGAACTCTCACGCATGTCATTTCATCGAATAGTTCGTGAGGATTTGAATTTGTACCCATACAGAATGGAAATTCGACATCAACTCATTGAAGGAGATCTACCTCGCCGCCTAAGATTTGCCAAGTGGTTTCTTGAAAAACCAGAAAGATTCACGGAACAATTAGTGGTTGGAGATGAGGCGGCCTTTTTTATGAATGGTCTAGTGAACAGACAAATCTGCCGACAGTATGCACCAAAAAATCATCCACCTGACAATCATATCTACGAAAAGAATAACTTTAGACAAAAACTCTCTCTCTGAGTAGGACTGTGCGGTAATGGAGCGTTAATTGGCCCGGTCTTTTACGATGGTAATCTAAATGGTGAAGCTTACCTAGAAATGATAGACCGAGAAATCCTTCCACAAATACGTATTACTTATGTAAACCGATTTAATCGTATTTGGTGGGTGCAAGACGGAGCTCCTCCTCACAGGAGAGTTATTGTGAAGGAACGCTTGCAGGAAGTCTTCCACCAAAGAGTAATTGCTACAGGCCATGACATTGAATGGCCTCCCAGAAGCCCTGACTTGACCCCGTGTGATTACTTTTTATGGGGTCATTTGAAAAATAGAGTATTTGCATCACAACCTATCAATTTAGATGATTTGAGGACTCGCATCACAGCTGAAATCAACTTGTTTAAAGACAATCCAGATCTTATCAAAAGAGTGATGGGGAAGATGAGAGCTCGACTCCAGATTTGTATCGATAGGAATGGCGGTCATGTTGAAAGAAAACGAAACTAAGCATAACTTTTGCAATAAGGAATAAAGAAAAATCTGCTTTGTATCTTATTAAAATTATGTTAAAGTATCTATTATTATGTATTTGTCTTTTCATTACATCGATAGCACACACATTATTTTTTCATTGACCAATTTTGCGCAATCCATTTTGTTGTACCCTTCAGTTAAAAGCAGATGCTTAAACACTAAATCGTTTAAACATGAATAATTTGCTATATTAAATCAAACAAACAGATCCAAAATATCTCAATTTTTGGAGGAGTTAGTACAATCTAAAGTTGGGTGTACTTTTTTGTGGGACATATGGTATATACACACATGTTGTTTATTTCTTTATTAGCGGTTCTCTGATTTCCAAGATTCGAGGTAAGGTATGCGTTTTTAAATTATACTACACAGCGTTGGTCAATCTTATTTCAGTTCGCTCGGGAGCGTGTTTAATGATGCACTACATCACACGTCTTTGTTTTTAAATTTATATATTCTATCGTTCAAATTTTACTGAGCAGCTTTTATAGCTTTTTTGTCTTTCTAAAAAAAAAATTAAGGGGCTATAAAGCCCTTCCATTCTGAACTTTTCTCATATATATATATATATATATATATATATATATATATATACACATAGAGGGTGTCCCATAAGTCTGGCATCATAGAAGAAATTCATATTTTTTTATTTCTACAAACCATAATTTATGCTCGGGATGCCAATTTCCCGTCCATTATGGAAAATGGAAATGGTGAGGTAAATCGACAGAACACACGCTACTGGTCTCAAAACAACCCTCACTGCTGGTATACCTCTTCAAAGGAACAAGGTGCATCTCGGGTGATGGTATGGTGTGGCATTTGGAAGGATCGTATCATAGGCCCCCTCTTTTTCGATGAACATGTCACTGGAGGAACCTACCTACGTATGTTCAAGGAAGAAGCATTTCCCACTGTCTTGAACGAAGAAGGAAATTTCCCAACATGGTTCCAGCAAGACGGCGCTCCTGCACATTACAGCACCCATGTAAGGGAATACCTGTACCAACAATTCCATGGTCATTGGATAGGACGTCGAGAGCCTGTGGAATGGCCAGCTAGAAGCCCGGATCTCACGCCACTAGATTTTTATCTCTGGGGCCACTTGAAAGCGCTGGTATACGCAGAGAAAATTAGGAGTGTTGAACATTTGCGGCAGCGCATTATTGGGGCATGTAACACCATTACTCCTGACATCATTCACCGTGTGCTTGCTGACTGGGTATCACGTCTGAATTTGTGTATTGAAAACAATGGTGGACATATTAAACACGTTCTGTAAATAAAAGCTTTTGTTTTGCCCTGTTTTATTTTTTTTCTTATGTAGCCGGACTTATGGGACACCCTGTATATATATATATATATATATATATATATATATATCGTAAAGAACGACGCTTGTATAGGAGATATTCAGCGCAAGACGAGAGAGAGAGAACGAAACAAATGAAAAAATGAGGTAACCACCCGGGAATCGAACCCGGGATCTTCCGATTGCCGGTCAGATGCGATACCATTACACCATGGGCCTCACTCTTCCAAATGCCGTAATTCCTCTACATACTCGCAGAAACCAATGCCCCAAGGGGGCACCTCCCGCATGCCGTAACATTATATACATTCATTATATACATTCATTTTTTCATTTGTTTCGTTCTCTCTCTCTAGTCTTGCGCGGAATATCTCCTATACAAACGTCGTTCTTTACGTTATTTATACTGCGTGTTCTTTGCTGTTGAATGTATATAATGTTACGGCATGCGGGAGGTGCCCCCTTGGGGCACTGGTTTCTGCGAGTATGTAGAGGAATTACGGCATTTGGAAGAGTGAGGCCCATGGTGTAATGGTATCGCATCTGACCGGCAATCGGAAGATCCCGGGTGGTTACCTCATTTTTTTCATTTGTTTCGTTCTCTCTCTCTCGTCTTGCGCGGAATATCTCCTATACAAGCGTCGTTCTTTACGTTATTTATACTGCGTGTTCTTTGCAGTTGAATATATATATATATGTATATATATACCCACATGTTTATTTCTTTATTGGCGTTTCTCTGATTTCCAAGATTCGAGATGAGGTACGCATTTTAAATTAGTACAAAAAGCACACACACACACACACGTCAATTATATAAACAAAACCAACTCCCGCCAACGTTTAAAAGGAAGAACAGTTTACACGGTGCGTGCCATCACTGGCTCTCGATCCCTGCTGGAGAGCAACTCGTTTATCCATCAAACATGTCTAGAGATGTGCCCCTATCATATTAAATCTTACTGTTTGAAGCCGAATTCCAAATATATCTTTCACTGGCATTAAAACCCTTCATTTTCTGGTATTCGAAGATATACAGGGGGTGGGTTTTAATACCACAGGTTTAGGGTGTAGACCTTGACGAGGGGGAAATACCCACGATGCCTCGCTCTGCTTCTCCTTGCACTCGTTCTTTGATTTTAAATCACAATAAACAATATAAATACTCTATGAGATTAATATTTATTTTTCACCCTATTAGCAAAAATATAAAGGGAAGAAACGATTGCCTTATAAATCTAAAAAATAACTTCTTAACAATCCGCGCTTTCAAATAAAATTTTGGTTTTGCACTCTTCATTCCATAGCATACTGTATATCAAGATATAGTTACTCTAATGATTTTAAGTTAAGTTTCGTACTTTGATAATGATAATGATGGGTATCAATACAGAAAGGATTCAAATAACTAGACCAAAGACGTTTTTGTTCCTTTTTTATTGAGTAACTTTTCAAGTAGCCTATCAACTCAGAAAACATCCTAATCAACATCATCAAGCATATTTACTTTCATAAAGGCAATAACTCTAAATAAAATATACTTTTGCTAAAATTGAATATAACCTTTTAAAAATTTCCATTTCATAAAAGTATTATTTATAAATCAAATATATTTTTGCTGAAAAAATAATAAAAGTTTTTTCAATTCCTTTTGATAGAACTATTTTAAACAAAATATACTTTTGATAAAAAACAACTAAAAATTTATCAAAACTTATATTGCCTGTGCCATCATTTGTGATAAATTGCAAAACAAGGGGTGCACATAAAAGACTTTTTAAGCCAATCTGCACAATATGTTTGCACCATTTTTACTTTCTTTCTGGCTTCCATTCGCCCCTGTTCTTTTCTTATTCTTTCATAACACTTTACACATTGTCTTCTGACTTTTCTTTTCTGACCTTCCATTTCTTTTAGAGAATGGATATTGCCATAGCGAGGTGTAACAATTTCTTCTCTGAACTTTCTAATAGAAATACTCTTATTTGTTGCTTTCTTATATATAACATGAGCGCTCACCGAAGCAATCCCAAGGAGAATTTCTATAGCTAACTTTCTGTACCACTTTACTCCTTTCTTCAAACTTGTTCCATACGAAGTCATTTGATCAGAAACATCTACTCCCATTTTTCCGTTGTTATAGGAAACTGCAGATACTTGTTTCCTTCTAGTATTACCTGAAGTCCCAGATGTAGGTGGTTGGTTGGTATTTCTGGTTTTCCTCGGTATATCCACCATTTCTAAACTATGTTTCGTTGAGAGCATTCTCACATCAAGCGTATCGCGCCATTTGTAAACTACAATTCCATTTTGATCTTCTTTTCTACTATTTCTCCTCTTTTCAATTTAGCATTCATTACCTCTTTTGGAATTCCTCTTCTATTTGCTCTAAGAGTTCGAACAACATATGTTTTTTGGAATTGGTAAGAACGTGCAGGCTGATAACTTGTGTAAAAATTATCCACAAATAGAGTCCTTCCTTCATTGTTGAGGCCAACCGTTAGTTCTTCCATGTCAGTCACCGGTGAGTGACGCATTTGTCACCCACCAGTGACGGACAAGGCTCTAAACGAAAAAAAAATCACGTGGAGCCCTGTCAGGCAAAAAAAATTAATAAATAAGGATAAACAACAGTCCCATCCTTCCGAATAAGGGCTACTGAACATATTTATGAACTCAAAGTCATTAAATATGAAAATCGTACATTTGGCTCGAACGGAAAAAGTACCACATGCGGCTTGGCAGTCAATGTGTTACTCATTTAACAAAAAAAAAACGGCAAATGAGACTGCATATTACGACAGATGAGCCGGGCGTACATGACTATGTACGGTGAAGAGCGCGAGAGAGCAACTAGATCCTCCACCAAGCGATCATGTGTGGCAGAGAGCGCAAGAGAACAACTCGCTCCTCCACCAAACCGGGCCTAGAGGCGGGACCACCAGCTTCGATCTTCGTGTGAAGAGAGACGGACAAACGGAAACGCATCGTGGTATACACACACACAAACACACACACACACATTTTATTCAGGCAGTTAACTGTGATTCACTGTCGTCAATTGAGTTAACACGACCTACTAATTGTCACCATCATGCACTTATCCGAGATCGTGGCATGGTGCTAACCGTGACTTGGAGGTGTTTACATTCGCGGGTCCCCGCCATACAGAAACAATGCGACTCAGTCAGTGTCTCTCAGCGCGACCAAAGGCAATATTACGAACGAAATTATCAAAAACGCAGAGAAAAATCGGCAAGTGGTACCAAACCTCAAACAAAAACCCAGTAACCATACACACTGAAAACACCTAGTGGCACGCGTCGTTCATTAGTTGCAGGACTATTTACCGAACTTTTTGATCACACCTCGCATATATAACATCTACTAAGTCCTTTTTCATCCGGTAGTTAAAAGAACACATTCATTTTCATCTGTTCAGTCTCATTTGTTTAAGGTTCAAAATTGAGTGTCAAATGCGATGCAAGAGAGCATTTCCCTCCTACACCAAGGGGTCATGTGTGGCGGAGAGCGACTGTTAATTTTTATAGAAAACAGAGTAAATACATGTTTACATTAAATTGTCTTCGCATCCACCTTATTTTATGTGAGACGAGAAGGAAAGGGCGGAGGTACATGAAAGGGAACCATTGGTACATTTTCCCGAGATAGCAGCGATATAAATGTTCTATGAGATTAGTATTTTATTTTTCATCCTATAAACATCTTCATAAACGGTAGACATGATCTACCTTAAAGCTAAAACATAACTTCTTATCAATTCAGGTTTCCAGCTTCATTAAACATCGATAACCCCCAACCCCAACCACCCAGCCTACGCACATTGCCGTATATAAATTTTGTGATATATATATATATATATATATATATATACCGAGAGAGTCAAAAACTGAAGACGGCACACACACACACACACACACATGTTTTCAGCTTCATTAAACAACGGTAACCCCCACCCCACCCCACCCATCCCACACACATTTGCAGTACACAACAATTGGAGTTGAATGAAATATATATATATATACAGAGAGAGAGTAAAAACTGAAGACGGCACACACACACACACACACACATACACACATTAGTGATTTGAAATCGCTGTTAAAAATGATTATTATCAGAAAACTCGCAAGAGGAACTCGCTCCTCCACCAGGCCCGGAAGACCTCAACTTTGACTGTTGTGGCGTTCCTGGGTCCTGAGATACGTTCAATTAAGTCTCTGACAATATCCCAGGGTGTATCATAACGTCCGGCTAGTGCTATTTGCTGTAGTCTTACAGCTTTCCGTCCCAACCCGAGCGCATAGTGCCGACCTGCGTACCAAGCCTTTCCCATACACTTCACAACTTCTAAGAATCATAAAATGGACCTTTATTAGCGATACTTTAAAACTTGATGCTCCTCTCTTCACACCGGGGTCAAGCAGGAGGTCTAGCCTCTAGACACGATTTGGTGGAGAGCGAATTTTAAAGTATTGACAAGAAAGATCCCCGATTTTAGGATTATTAGAAACTGTGAGGGGTGTGAAAGGCATGGTAACTCAGTTCGGCACTATGCGCTCGAGTTGAGTGGAAGGCTGTGATACTGCAGCAAAATAGTAACACTAACCGGGCGTTATGATACATCCAGGGATATTGTCAGAGATTTAATTGAACGTATCTCAGGACCGCCACAACAATCAAAGTTGAGGTCTTCCGGGCCTGGTGGAGGAGCGAGTGGCTCTTGTGAGTTTTCTGATAATTATCTTTTTTAACAGCGATTTTAATCACTAATGTGTGTGTGTGTGTGTGTGTGTGTGTGTGTGTGTGTGTGCGTTTTCAGTTTTTGACTCTCTCTCTGGATATATATATCACAATTTATATAGGGCAATGTGTGTGGGATGGGTGGTTGGGGTGGGGGCTTATCGATGTTTAATGAAGCTGGAAAAATGAATTGCTAAGAAGTTTGGTTTTAGCTTTAAGGTAGATCATGTCTACCGTTTATGATGATGTTGGTAGGAAGAAAAATAAAATATTAATCTCATAGAACATTTATATTGTTTATTGTGATTTTAAATCAAAGAACGAATGTAAGGAGAAGCAGAGTGCGACATCATGGATATTCCCTCTCTGCTATCACGGGAAAACGTACCGATGGTTCGATTTCATGTACCTCCGCCCTTTCCTTCTCGTCTCACGTAAAATAAGGTGGATGCGAAGACAATTTAATGTAAAAATATATTTACTCTGTTTTCTATAAAAATTAACAGTCGCTCTGCGCCACACATCACCGCTTGACGGAGGAGGGAAATGCTCTCTTGCATCGCATTTGACACTCAATTTTGAACCTTAAACAAATGAGACTGAACAGATGAAAATGAATGTGTTCTTTTAACTACCGGATGAAAAAGGACTTAGTAGATGTTATATATGCGAGGTGTGATCAAAAAGTTCAGTAAATAGTCCCGCAACTAATGAACGCGTGCCACTAGGTGTTGTCAGGATGTATGGTTATTGGGTTTAATTTGAGGTTTGGTACCACTCGCCGATTTTTCTCTTTGCGTCTTTGATAATTTCGTTCGTAATATTGCCTTTGGTCGCGCTGAGAAACACTGACTGAGTCGCATTGTTTCTGTATGGCGGGGACCCGCGAATGTAAACGCCTCCAAGTCGCGGTTAGCACAGCCACGATCTCGGATAAGTGCATGATGGTGACAATTAGTAGGTCGTGTTAACTCAATTGACGACAGTGAATCACAGTTAACTGCATGAATAAAATGTGTGTGTGTTTGTGTGTGTGTGTGTGTGTGTATACCCCGATGCGTTTCCGTGTGTCCGTCTCTCTTCACACGAAGATCGAAGCTGGTGGTCCCGCCTCTAGGCCCGGTTTGGTGGAGGAGCGAGTTGTTCTCTTGCGCTCTCTGCCACACATGACCGCTTGGTAGAGGATCTAGTTGCTCTCTCGCGCTCTCCACCGCACATAGTCATGTACGCCCGGCTCATTTGTCCTAATATGCAGTCTCATTTGCCGTTTTTTTTTGTTAAATGAGTGACACATTGACTGCCAAGCCGAATGTGGTACTTTTTCCTTTCGGGCCAAACGTACGATGTTCATATTTAATGACTTTGAGTTCATAAATATATTCAGTAGTTCTTATTAGGAAGGATAGGACTGTTGTTTATCCTTATTTATTAATTTTTTTTGCCTGACACGGCTCCACGTGATTTTGTTTTTCGTTTAGAGCCTTGTCAGTCACTGGTGGATGACAAATGCGTCACTCACCTGACTGACATGGAAGAACGGTTGGCCTCACACAAGTTATCAGCCTGCACTTCTTACCAATTACAAAAAACACATGTTTTTGGAACTCTTAGAGCAAATAGAAGAGGAATACCAAAAGAGGTAATGAATGCTAAATTAAAAAAAGGAGAAATAGTAGGAAAAGGAAATCAAAATGGAATTGTAGTTTTCAAATGGCGCGATACGCTTGATGTGAGAATGCTCTCAACGAAACATGATTTAGAAATGGTGGATATAACAAGGAAAACCAGAAATATCAACCAACAACCTACATCTGGGTTTTCAGGTAATACTAAAAGGAAACTAGTAGCTGTAGTTTCCTATAACAACGGAAAAGTGGGAGTAGATGTTTCTGATCAAATGACTTCGTATGCAACAAGTTTGAGGAAAGGAGTAAAGTGGTACAGAAAGTTAGCTATAGAAATCCTCCTTTGGATTGCTTCGGTGAGCGCTCATGTTATATATAAGAAAGCAACAAATAAGGGTATTTCTATTAGAAAGTTCAGAGAAGAAATTGTTACAGCCTTATTCAATCTGAAACCAAAGGTAGTCATCTTAAACCTCGCTATGGCAATATCCATTCTCTAAAAGAAATGGAAGGTCAGAAAAGAAAAGTCAGAAGACAATGTCTAAAGTGTTATGAAAGAATAAAAAAAGAAGAGGGGCAACTGGAAGCCAGAAAGAAGGTAAAAATGGTGCACACATTGTGCAGAATGTCCTAAAAAGCCTTTTATGTGCACCTCTTGTTTTGCAATTCATCACAAATGATGGCACCGGTAATATAAGTTTTCGTAAATTTTTAGTTGTTTTTTATCAAAAGTTTATTTTGTTTACAATAGATCTATGAAAAGGAATTGAAAAAAACTTATTATTTTTTCAGCAAAAATATATTTGATTTATAAATACTTTAATGAAATGGAAATTTTTAAAAGGTTATAATCATTTTTAGCAAAAGTATATTTTATTTAGAGTTATTGCCTTTATGAAAGTACTTATGCTTGATGATGTTGATTAGGATGTTTTCTGAGTTGATAGGCTACTTGAAAAATTCTCAATAAAAAAAGAACAAAAAGGTTTTTGGTCTAGTTATTTGAATCTTTTCTGTATTGATATCCATCATTATCATTATCAAAGTACGAAACTTAAATTAAAATCATTAGAGTAACTATATCTTGATATACAGTATACTATGGAATGATAAGTGCAAAACCAAAATTTTATTTGAAAGCGCGGATTGTTAAGAAGTTATTTTTTAGATTTATAAGGCAGATCGTTTCTTCCGTTTATATTGTTGCTAATAGGGTGAAAAATAAATATTAATCTCATAAAATATTTATATTGTTTATTGTGATTTAAAATCAAAGAACGAGTTCAAGGAGAAGCAGAGCGAGGCATCGTAGGTATTTCCCCCTCGTCGTCAAGGTCTACATCCCAAACGTGGGGTATTAAAACCCACCCTCTGTATATCATTGAATACCAGAAAATGAAGGGTTTTAATGCCAGTGAAAGATATATTCGGAATTCGGCTTCAACAGTAAGATCTAATATGATAGGGGCACATCTCTAGAAATGTTTGATGGATGGGCGAGTTGCTCTCCACCAGGGATCGAGAGCCGGTGATGGCACGCACCGTGTAAACTGTTCTTCCTTTTAGACGTTGGCGGGAGTTGGTTCTGTTTATATAATTGACATGTGTGTGTGTGTGTGTGTGTGTCTGTGTGTGTGTGTGCTTTTTGTACTAATTTAAAATGTGTGCCTCATCTCGAATCTTGGAAATCAGAGAACCTCAAATAAAGAAATAACGGCGTTATAGCCCGATAATTATTTTTTTTTATTTGTAGAAAGACAAGAAAAACGATAAAAGCTGCTCTGTAAAATTTGAACGATAGAATAGATAAATTTAAAAGCAAAGACGTGTGATGTAGTGCATCATTAAACACGCTCTCGAGCGAACTGAAATAAGATTGACCAACGCTGTGTAGTATAATTTAAAAACGCATACCTTATCTCGAATCTTGGAAATCAGAGAACCGCCAATAAAGAAATAAACATGTGTGTGTGTATATATATATGAGAGAAGTTCAGAATGGAAGTACTTTATAGCCCCGTAATTAAATTTTTTGTTGTTGTTGAAACACAAGAAAAACTATGATTAGCAGATATATATTTGGTACAGTTCGCGTATGTTTGAGATATATCATACATGTATTTATAAAGCACAGCGAAGCAAGTGTAAAGAGAATGATGTAGGATAAAGAGAAACGGAGTAAAGAAAGAGAAAATAGTATAAAGAGCAACACAAAAAAGGTAAAAAGGTCTTAATTACTACATTTTGGTGGCAGGCGTTGTTCCTTTATATAAAAATAAGGGCTTCCCCACGTTGCCTTATATTTCGTTCAAAATTGTTGCTACCCGTATTATAGCATTAATAGATATTCTGGTTCGATTATTTAAATAGCAAGATGCATTGTTTTATTCCATTTGCAAGCAATTTTCGATTCTCAATCTTTATCAAATCGTTGTAACTGTTTTTCAAGAAGGCGCCCATCATTTTCAAAATTTCTTCTCATAGCGAGCATTTTCGTAATTTTCGCGGTCAAATTTTTTTTCCTCTTCTACTTGGATTCTAGACTTCCAAACCGCTTTGACTCAAAAATTTATCTGAGTCGTCTTGTCGAAGCCGTAATGATGTGGAGTAAAAATTAGAGTCGCAATTCGAGAGTTTTGTTTCCTTTTCGCGTTGAAGTTTATAAGGCAAGGTTTAAAATGTTTGAGTGTATGATGACGCATTTTTAGGCAGTAAAAAATGTGTATATATATATATATATATATATATAGTAGTGCATTCTAAGATATTCAATAAAGAAGTAAAATTTTCCAGAATCTCTCTGAGTTTTTAAGATTATTTTTTGACTGGATGTAGACAATGGATTTACAGGTATCGCTTTGTAGTTTTAGTTCGCCTTATAATTTTAAGTTAATTTTAAGGTTTAAATTCTTAAAATATTCGTTAAAGACTAATTTATACTGGGTCAAATTCGGACTGTTTAAGTTTGTTATGCTTGACGTATGTAAATTGTGTGAGACTTCAAAATAAGCAAAATTTGTTTAGTTGAAATTGGGCTGATTGTTGATTTTTATTGTTTTTCTTTCTTTCATTTTCAGGACAGTTCCGAGTGATGTTTTGTATGGTTAGGCTGCTTAAATTTTTTTTTATTCCGAAATTAGATTTCATTGTGTTGAGGAGTGTTTTAACATTTTATTTTAGACGTGGTCCGAATTCAAACGTTAAACTCTAGGTCTAAGGTGGAGTGACACACTTGACCTTCCCCGGAATGAGCAATCAGAGGGGATGCTAAACAAAGATTGCCGATAAAGTAGAACTTTTTTAATGCATGAAGAACGGGGTAGTGGTAATGATGTAGTAAGCTTTATGAGATGTTGCATAGTTTTTATATGAAGTTTAACACTGATAAAAATCAACTGTTACGGTACGGAAAAGGAGAGGATCTAAAATTCCATGGAATAGAAAAAAAGATCCCGATGATCCGGGTGTATCTGAGAGATGGAGAGTAAAAGAAATCAACTCACTACTTCACCACGCCAACTAGATCTATTGTAGTAGTATTCCCCGTTAAACTGTAGGTCTAGGACTAGGTGAAAGGCTTGACCTTCGACGGAATGAGCATTTCTGTAGTAAATGTTAAATATTATTTTCGCATTATGATTCTGTTATTCTCGGTAAACTCTTATTCCGCTCCCGAGTGATATTTTTTGTGGTTAGGCTGCTTAAAATTTTTATTCTGAAATTAGATTTTGTGTTAAGGAGTGTTTTAACATTTTATTTTAGACGTGGTTGGGATTCAACGTTAAACTATAGGTCTAAGGTGGAGTGATACGCTTGACCTTCATTAGAATGAACAATTTGGATAGGTCCGGGTTTGTATATTATTATTTTTTATTATATATATACTCCTCGTTCGTAGTTCTTATGCTATTATTAATTTTTATTGCATATATTCCTTTGCTTGTATAGGAATGTATATTTATTTTCAATATATTTCGTGAAATTGGATCCAATAATTTGTCTAAATAAACAGTGATGTGATGGTGTTTTATTTAATTCTTTTGGATGTGTATACATAAACGTTATTATTATTATTATTATTTAATTATACTAAATGGCTGGTTAGACCTTCTAAGTCAACTGGCGAGTTATGCCAACTGGCGGTTTAAGTCAGCTGACTGGGACAAACGCACACAAATGCACGTACACCTCCGACTAGGATTATGCCAATCCAATAATTCGTCTAAATAAAGAGTGATGTGGTGGTGTTTTATTTAATTCTTTTGGTTGTATAATGTATATATAAACGTTATTATTATTATTATTATTTAATTATACCAAATGGCTGATTAGGCCTTCTAAGTCAACTGGCTGGCCTTATGCTATTATTATTTTTGATTGCATATATTCCTTCGCTTGTGTAGGAATGTACGTATATTTATTTTCAATATATTTCGTGAAATTGGACCCAATAATTTGTCTAAATAAGCAGAGTTGATGATGTTATATTTAATTCTTTTTGATGTATATATAAACGTTATTATTATTATTTAATTATACGAAATGGCTGGTTAGGCCTTCTAACTCAACTGGCAGGTTAAGCCAGCTGACGGATTATGCCAATCTAATAATTCGTCCAAATAAAGAGTGATGTGGTGTTGTTTTATCTAATTCTTTTGGTTGTGTATGTATAAACGTTATTATCATTATTTAATTGTAACAAATGGCTGGTTAGGCCTTCTAAGCCAACTAACGAATTGTGCCAACTGGCGGGTTAAGCCCGAATATAATTATGCTTTAAGTAAATAGCGCAAATTGGCAACTCAGCCAGATACGCCAACTGGCGGGTTAGCGAGAATATAATTATGCTTTAAGTAAATAGCGCAAACTGGCAACTCAGACAGATACGCCAACTATATATGCTTTAATTAAATAAATATATGCTTTAATTAAATAAATAGTGCAAACTGACAACTCAGCCTTCTAAGCCAACTGGCTGATTAAGCCAGAATATATTCTTTAATTAAATAAACAGCGCAATCTGGCAACTCATCCAGATAAGACAACTGGCTGATTAGGAACATATTAAGACAATGGCCGCTCGGCTGAAGTCTTAATATGCGCTTGGCTCCTGCCAGGCGAACACCTCTCTTCTTCCTTTCTCTCTTTTTCCTCTCTCTTTCTCTTGGTGGATAACTCCGCCTCCAAGTTGCATAACCGCCTTGTTGCTCTTGCAACATACCCCTCCCCCTTTGTTGCATAACAACTTGCAGCATTCCCCTTGTTGCATAGCAACTTGCAACATTTCCTTTTTGCATAACAGCGTGCAACGTTCCCCATTCCATTGATGCATAACCCCTTTGCAACATTGATCAATATTGCATTGAAACTTTCCTGCACTCTCCCTTTTTGCGCCCATGCTACTGAGCATATAGAATTTGGCACCCTTCTTATGTTGAGGAGGAGATACATATAATCAACAATATATTTAAAAATCTGCATTATCCCTAATGGTTTATTTTTAACGCTCATTTGGCAGCCAGAAAAACCTTTTATACTGGCAGGTCAATTGTAAATAAGGATTACAAGAAAAGCACCTCCCCTATAACAAACACTTGAAAGGGCTTAAGAAAACTTGTCAGAGAATAGGCACTAATGTGGCATTCAAATATAATAACTGCATAAATGATAATTATGTTAATAAAGAACAAACCTAAGGACGAAAAAGACACAGGTGTGTGTACATATATATAAAGAATATCCTATTAATGTATACGTGGGAGAAACGGGAAGGGACCTTAGAAGGAGAGTTTATGAACACAAGAGAGATGTGAGGGTGGGAATGAAAAAAATGCGGTATTCTGTCATGTTAGGGACTATAACCATGTAACAGATTTCAATAATTGAAACTTATTTTCAAATCTAATAATTTTGTTAAGCGTAGAATTGTTGAATCTAATCTTATAGGATCTATACAAAATTTTAATATATCCGATGGTCAATTCTCTTTTAACAAAATTATATGTAATAAAATTAAGAAATTTGTAACATTACCCTCCAAAAATCCCCAGGCAACACAAGTAAATCCATGAGGTCAAAGCTGGGTCGGAGGGGTTACTTAACTCTCCTCTGAGAAGAGGCTGGGAAGGTTCACTCAGATAATCCCTGATAATTAACTTCCAGGTGTATATAAACCCTGTTCTCTGTTTATACGGTCATTATCAATTGACAAGGGCTCGCGAGGAGCCGAAACTGTATTGGTGTTAAGAAATAAAACTATATGTCTTCCGGAAGTGTTTCCTGCTCCAGATACTGTATATATCGTTCTACCTTTCAAATGTTCCGTGCGATGATTCCTCATTTCACGAAGGTCAAGCTTGTCGCCCCTCCTCTCGAGTTGGCCTGGTGAAGTAGTGAGTTGGTTTCTTGTACTCTCCACCTCACATAGCCAGGTACGCCCGTCTCATCGAGGATTGTTCTGAGCCAGGCGTCTAATCTTCTTTTGAAGATGTCCACCGCAACACCACTCGTGTTCCTTATAGTGGACCGGCCAAAATTAAAAAATTGACTTTGAACGGCGTTTTTTGTTTACAGCTGGCACCCATGCTAAATCAATGTACCTGTGGGTGAGGAATAAAATGCAGGTGGATGCAACTCTCGCTTTTGGCTTTGAAGGTCATTTTCGAGGTCAAACTATGCAAAAAATGATATTTTCTAATTTTAATTTAAAAAAAAATATTCTGAGCCAATTGGTTTGACCAAATGTTTCATTTTGCCACACTTAGTGATAAAGAAGTATGATGACACGCTTATTCTAGCCGAATTACCGACTCAAGATCAAATTCAAGTTAATCACGACCGAAATTGTGCTAAAAATTTGTAATTTTTATTTTAATTGGCGAAAAAAAACATTGAGCAAGTCTGTTTGTCAAAACAATTTATTTTAACATGATTAGTGCCAAATAAGTTTGATGGCATGAATTAAGTACTCACAGTAACAGAATTATCACAACTTAATCACAAAGCAG
Source organism: Bathynomus jamesi (assembly GCA_023014485.1). NCBI lineage: Eukaryota > Metazoa > Arthropoda > Malacostraca > Isopoda > Cirolanidae > Bathynomus > Bathynomus jamesi. Next base: position 592,802 of record JAJOZX010001648.1, on the reverse strand, counting down.
TAAATATAGCCCCATAACTATACAGTTTACAGACTAGTAACATCTACAAGTTCACGTTTCTTGATGAACAGCACCGAAATGCTGCACTGAGAGTCACAATTGTGTGGATTGCAATCGCTTAAGAACAGAGTTATTAGTTCCTTACAGCACATTCCAGCTTCTCTCGATTTCAGCCCGGAAGAGAGATATAGATCAACTGGCCAGTTGGGTTACAGCAACCGCTGTCCTCACAACCACAAGCTGTCGTACACTTCATCCTTTTCCTGAAGCAGCTGCATCTAGCTGTCTTGCACTTTTTCTTGCAACCACAAGCAACAAGCTCCAGGCAGGCTTCAGGGATTGGAGGAAGTCTTGTCCACACTGGTAGGAGGCTCCCATCTTCCAACTTCCAGGCTGAAGTGTCCACCGGATCTTCAACATCTACGTGCTCTTTGTCAGCCTGGAGCCATATTTTGGACTGATAGTTTGCCCGCTTGGCGTGGAGCTCCAGGGCATCCTTTGTCGGTGGGAGCATTTCCAGAGTCTTCTTGCCCTTCCCAAAAAGGTGAACTCTGGCGTCATCAGCTGTGTGTTGTTCCGGGGTGCCATACAAATGACACACAAACTTCTCAACATCTGCGATATCCCCATCTCGACCAATGGCGTGCAGCAGGAGTGGGTGGTCACTGAACACCTTCCAACACTTCTTTTTTCCATGACCACTGTAGGACGAGACTGTGTCACACCCGGTCAAAGCGTGAAAGCTGACCAGGTTGTCCCTGACTGGGGGCGACAAACTCTTGAATACATCGTGCACGGGGTAGCATTTTTGGTTCTTGGCCGTTCCGCACAGCATCCACACTTCAGCGACCTTGGTGCAAACGAAGTGAATCAGCAGCACCATTACATCAGTATCTCTGCACACTACCAGTATTCGTTCATAGCCCTGGGACGCTGCATCACATGAGTGAAGAATGAGCCTGGTGTCCGCCTCTTCATGGTTGCTATGCAGTGGAATGTCATGTCGCCTGGTTGACCGTACTTCAGTGACTTCAGAGAAGCCACCCCCTGTCATCAGCTGACATCTTTCTTGAAAATCTCTGCCCTTCTCAGTGATGACGTTAGACAGAAACAAGGCTAGGTCAGCCTTGTTTGTATGCAGGGCCATGATATTTTTCCACACTTCAGGCAGTGGAACTTGTGGGCCATCAATGACTTTCCGAATCGGTTTCTTCTTGCTTGCACTTTTGTCCTGGTAACTGCTTTGATCGATCCTTCCCCTGCCTACCGATCAAAGATGACATCAACTCTTGTTGTGTGTTCATTGAAATAACTCGTCACGGCCTTGAAGAACACTTCAGCATATTCGCCGAATGTCCGACAGCCGCCAAGCTTGCCAAGAGCTTGGATGAGTGCATGGCCATCTATCACCACACAGGTCTTCAGATCAGAGTTTGGAACCTCTGAGCTTATGGTCTGCTGAGCCATCAGGATGTTCATCAGCTCAGACTTCGATGTCGAATTCATCTCTCCTCCTGCCTTCGCCAGACTAAATGGAACTGGGGACAATTCATGCTTCAAGACGTTGACCATCTCCACCATGCGAGCTGCGGTCGTGGCATTCAGGAGCCGCTGTAGTAGCTTTCTGTTAGCTTTGATGGTCTTCTGCATGTTCTGCTTGGTGGAAAATGTAGCTTTGTACACATCAGCGAAGGTTTTCAACCGATGTTTCTTCATCGTTTCATGGAAGCCTACCTTAGGCGGTAAGGTTGTTGACGAGGACGATATAAATAGGCTCCAAGACGATGTAAATAGGATTATGGAGTGGACGGATAAGTGATAGATGCAATTTAACGTAGAAAAATGTAAAGTTTTGCATATAGGTTCTCGTAACAATAATTACACGTACACGATGGATGATAGAGAGTTAGCGAGCGTTGACGAGGAAGTAGATTTAGGCGTACGCGTATCTAAGGATTTAAAAGTTAGGAACCAGTGCCTGGAGTCTTGCGTAAAAGCTAATAGGATATTAGGCTTCATAGAGTGTAATTTCGAATTTAAATCGAAGAATATTATATTTCCCCTTTACAAGTCCCTAGTCAGGCCTCATTTAGAATATGCCGTTCAGTTTTGGTGCCCGTATTTGCGTGAGGATATTGATAGGTTAGAAAGGGTTCAGCTTCGTGCCACGAAACTAATTCCGTCATTGCGCAACAAGCCTTATGAAGATAGGATTAAAGAGTTAGACTTGCATTCACTTGAAACTAGGAGATTAAGGGGGGAGCTTATTGAAGTTTTCAAAATCGTTAATAAAATCGATAACGTAAATTTTCACAAACTGTTCACTTTCGATAATAGCAATACTCGTAATAACGGATTTAAGTTGCGTGGCAGACGTTTCATTACTAATATCGCTAAAAACTTCTTTGCGTTTAAAGTAATTGATAGATGGAATAATCTTCTCGCGCCCGTTGTGAACTCTACCAGCGTTAATGTGTTTAAAAACCGTCTAGATAGGCATTTTAAACATATTAACGTTGTTTAAAATAAAAAAAACAATTGGCAACAGGCGCTCTGGGGGTGGTAATCGGGGATGAGTCTGCTGACGACTAATGCCAGCTTGTGACATGCCAGGGTGTGATATGCCAGCAAAAAAAAAAAGAAAAAAAATTAGCCTAACACGAACTTAGTTGTAGCTCGTATCGTAAATTAACCCACTTTTTGTTATTCTTTATACTTTTTTTTCTTCTTCTCTCCTTATTTGCATGTCTGTAACTCTCTTTATTGCATGTCTCTGGTTTGCATGGTATGATAGTGTTTGAGTTAAGAATGTGTTGCATGGTTTGTAATGCATTTTTATTTTACTTCTTTTCATCTTGCACCCTTTCCAGCCTAGTGGGCTGTATCCTCTACCTCCCGATGGAGTAGAGGATCGGTCTGCAACAGCTGGAAGTATGTGTTGCTTTGAGTTAAGAATGTGTTGTTCTTTGAGTTAAGAATGTGTTGCATGGTTTGTAAACGTTCTTATTTTACTTCTTTTCATCTTTCACCCCTTTCTGGCAGAGTGGGCTTTACCTCCCTATGGAGTGGAGGACCGTTCTGCAACCTTTCCTATTCTCTCCGACTATTTTTGTGACTTGTCGGCAGTGGCCGGCGGATGATGATGGTGAGTCTTTTTTCTCTTTTTATGAATGAATGTTAACCCACGAGTGATAGGTGTTGCTACTTACTTAACTCCTTATTCTCTTCTCTTAACCCTCTACTCTTTCCTTTCTCTCGGGCTAACCTTAGAGTGGATCTTAGGGTCTTTGTTAGCCTTAGCTTCTGTAGATCTGTAGATCAGTCTCTCCTTCATGAAGCCGATTACATGCTGCTTTCCTCGATCCTGAGCTGTCAGCAGGTTCTCCACAACATCTGTGGATGCAGTGTCTTTGGTTGCCAGTGAAACAAGTGGGATGTTAGTAGCGGCATCTGTATATCCTGCTTCACTCACGTGAACTCTGAAGACGTCAAACTGCTTCAACTGCTGAACTAGCTTTATGACATCATGAGCGTTACGCCTAGTGCGAGAAGGCAGACTGTCAACCCGAGTGAAGATGGTTTCCCCATCATCATCTTGAAGATTGAAGAGGCATCTTGTGTCTTGAGAGATGAATGACCGCTCTGACCATGTGATGCAGAAGCTGTCTCTTGCTTGGTCATTCTTTGTGATGCCGATGATACCATTGTGCATCTTGCATGTACGATTTATTCATTCGGTTGCCTGATCAGCTGGAACTTGGTTGAAGCGCTTCGCCGTCCTTTTGACGACAAATTTCCCATTACAGAACTCTGCATGAACTTCTGGTGCTATCTTCTCAAGACCTCTCACATCAGTCAAGTAGACCGGTCCCCAACGTGCGTAGTTTGTGTAGTCATAGATAGTTAGCCACGGCAGCATTGCAGCAAAGGCTTCTATGTGAAGACTCCACATGCCAATTCTCTGAGCTCTGATGAAGGCCAGTAGGATCTCTACCATTTCCATGTAGGATGACCACATCATGAAGTTGGGATTTTCAGAGTGCTGGTCATTGAATTCCTCCATGAGACTGTGGAATTTCTCATCTGCCAAAACGTCTGAGAAGTTGTCAACAGCATCGCGCATCTCATCTATGTCAGCTCTGTCTTTGAAAAGCGAAGCAACATTGAGGGCAAGCTGTTTGACGTTCTCATCTCCGTTGCCAGTTGAAGCCAGCCATGACTCAAACATCTGCCACTTGATGCGCCACAGTGCCTCATACGTCAGCTGGTGACCTCTCACAGCTCGGTAGTAGGCCTTGCCGTCCAGCATTGTCTCAGTGGTGTTAGCCGCGTACACACCTGCCTCTGTCCATAAGTCATCAAGTCCCACACTTTCCATGTGTTGACCAATGGCTTTCAGAAAGTTGAAGCAGATATGGAGGCCTCCCATGAGCAAGACCACGTTGGCAAATTTCGAGTTTGCCCAGACTAGTTCCTTACCCCAGCTGTACAGAGGCTGATCAGCAGTGATGATGGTGTACTTCTGGCTGACATACTCAGAAATGGCCATGAAGCGATTGATGACGGTGGTCATGGTGTCATTGTCATCTGCTGGTGCCTGCAGGATTGGCAACATCCCGACGGTCGTTACTGGTGGATCCCCAGTGCTGACAGATTGATTAAATGCTCCCCAGCTTGGAACGGACATCGCTTCATCATGGATGCGTGACACCACCCAGGCCAAGTCCTTGGCACGTGCCCGATCCCTCTCAGTCTCATGTGACAAGTCGTCTATGTCAGTGTCGTAGCCAGGAGGAGACGGCCTCTTGTCAGATGGGAGGGTAGCCTGGTCCAGCCTTTTGAACTCCTATAGGTCATCAGGTTTGATAGATTTCGATCTCTTGTGCTTGCGACCCTTTTGGCCATGACTCCTCTGTGGAGGGGGACCTCTCTGCCATACCATCAGTCGAGTGCTGTGGAAGGTGTTCTTCCCGTCTAAGGTTGACTACAAGACATCTATGTTGTCACAAGAGCAGTGAATCATTCTCTCTTTGAGGATGGTGGCAGGGATGTAGACACATTCATTCTCAGCATACCTTTCCTTACAGTGTCGATACCAATAGTGTGATTTGCCGCGTGGAACAGATCTAGGAGTGTTTCTGAGCGGGTGGCTTCGTGCAGAGTAAGACCCAAGCCCACATACTTTGGTGTCAACTTTCGTCGGTTGAAGACTGCATAGACTATGTCCTTGGCAATGCTACACACACTTTGCTTCACTTTCTGGTCCTCTTCACTTCCCTCATCCACAGCTTCCATACCCCCAAAGAGCAATCGTAGAAACAGGTACAGACTGTCGGGTATGACGCGATCAACATGTTCCTCATCAAGACCTTGCCAAGTCTCGGAGTGTCCAGGAGTTTCAAGAAGATCTTGTCGAACCTTCAGAGCCACGTGTACCCTATCTTGGAATATGCTACTACGTGACCGGACAGCTCATACCAGGACAACACATACCCGGACAACTCAGACCCGGACAACTCAGACCCGGACAACTCATACCTAGGACAACTCATACCTAGTACAACTCATACTCTCTTCAACAATTACCACCCCAATGTTGATCTTTTCATCTATATTCACCCCGAAAGTTTAAACTCTGCAAATTAACCAAAATAAGATAAGAAAACAATAACAACAAATTTATTATTTATTGCAAACATATAATAAATAGAGAACCATTATTTACATAAGATAAAATTTGAATGCCCGGTTAGGTCAACTGTACGCCCTTGACGATTGGTTAGGTTTAGTCGTGATGTTTTCGTTAGTTTTAACGAAAATATCACGACTAAACCTAACCAATCGTCAAGGGCGTACAGTTGACCTAACTGGGCATTCAATGAACCCAATGGTTCCCTGAGTTTTTTATGATACACACAGACCGTGCATGGAACAAGGAACTCTTCTGGGATAATTAAATCCACTATAGTCCGAATAAGTAATGGTAAATGACAAATACCATAGTTTTTCTTTTTCATGATGCAAGCCCGACGTGGGCAACGGGTCTCTCGCAAAGAGGTCCCATAAATATAGCTTCCCTCACCAGTTATCTGCAAAGCAGACAGGATCCAGCTTTGGGACATGGATCTAGGGTTTAAAGCAGCCTAGCCCCACTACATTTAGAACCTCAATATAAGTAAAAGACTCGTTGCCCCTTTTTCTTTGATTTATTCAATCCGACGTGAATGCAACGAGTCTTTTACTTATATTGAGGTTCTAAATGTAGTGGGGCTAGGCTGCTTTAAACCCTAGATCCATGTCCCAAAGCTGGATCCTGTCTGCTTTGCAGATAGCTGGTGAGGGAAGCTATATCTATGGGACCTCTTTGCGAGAGACCCGTTGCCCACGTCGGGCTTGCATCATGAAAAAGAAAAACTATGGTATTTGTCATTTACCATTACTTATTCAGACTATAGTGGATTTAATTATCCCAGAAGAGTTCCTTGTTCCATGCACGGTCTGTGTGTATCATATATATATATATATATATTTATATATATATATATATATATATATATATATATATATAATATATATATATATATATATATATATATATATATATATATATATATATATATATATATATATATATATAACTGTATATAACTTGCATGAATTTTAAATGTTTAAATTTAATTTTTAATTTTACAAAATAAATGTTTTCATTAATTTTTCATTTTTTTTTCTGGTCCTATGTATGAGTTGTCCTAGGTATGAGTTGTCCTAGGTATGAGTTGTCCTAGGTATGAGTTGTCCGGGTATGAGTTGTCTGGGTATGAGTTGTCCTGGTATGAGCTGTCCTGGTATGAACTGTCCTACAACCATGCTGCTAGTGGCACACATGCGGACATCAGCATCTTCATCTTCAGTAGACTCTGACTCAGAGGTGACAGGACCTTTGGAGATGGTGAAATCTGAGCTCTCTCCAGGGTAAATCAGCAGCGGGCCTCTTGACAATGGGCGTACTTACAGTAGCTGGCGTTTGATCCAAGCAGCCTTTGAACATCTTCGTAGAACGTTGTTCTCCTGGAGTATTTCACGGTGATGCCGGTGTCATTACACATACTCTCGTATCTGTCCCAGACGTATCCCATGTCGTATGCATGACCACGAGACAGGCCTACTGTGAAGTCTTTGCACAGCTTCCTCATGCACTCATTTTCAGGCCCTTGCTGCTCCTCTGACACCGCTTGTTTTCTAGCACGTCTCTCAAATATCACCAAACATGCCAGATGATAGCAGCCTTCAACTGCAATCACATCACTCACGCTGACAACGGTATGCTCATGACAGGGTCGTGTTTGGCACGCTGGATCAAGTCAGCTGACTTCTCCATTGTCTCCACCCTGTGTAGTTTTTTTGTGGTCTTCTTTTGGCGAAACATGCAGAGGGTCCAGTCAATTACTGGTGTTGAATGTCTACACTTTGGGGGAAAAGCCTGAGAGCCTACACTTTTTGTGGTCGCCGATGCACCAATGGTCTACTGCTGAATTCGCAGCCTTTTGAGTTTGCCTTCAGAGGTGAATAAAGAGTAGCATGATTTATGCCACTTCAGTTCAGTAGTATGCCCGCAAAATGGGAAAGTGCAATGCAATTGCAAATATTGCATAATGTTGCAAAAGTGCCAAGGCACCCCAACCCCCATAGTGCCAACCCCCACCACCTTGTTGCAAGGCACCCCATAGTGCCAAGCCCCACCCCTTGATGCAAGGCACCCCCAGAGTGCCAACCCCCATTCCCCTTTGTTGCAACCCCACCCAACTTGTTGCAAGGCATCCCCATAGTGCCAACCCCCCCACCCCTTGTTGCAAGGCACCCCCAAAATGGGGGAGGGGGATGTTGCAACTTGGAGGCGGAGTTATCCCCCAAGCTGCAATGAACCCCCAAAAGGGGGAGACCTAACCTAAGAGAAAGGAGGAGAGGTGTTCACCTGGCAGGAGCCAGGCGCATATTAAGACTTCAGCCGAGCGGCCGTTGTCTTATAGGACCCCTAATCAACCAGTTGGCTGAGAAGGCTGAGTTGCCAGTTTGCGCTATTTATTTAATTAAAGAATATATTCTGGCTTAATCAGGCAGTTCGCTTAGAAGGCTGAGTTTTCAGATTGCGCTCTTTATTTAATTAAAGCACATATTCTGACTTGATCAGCCAGTTGGCTTATCTGGCTGAGTTGCCAGTTTGCGCTATTTATTTAATTAAAGCATATATTCTGTATTATTCCGCCAGTTGGCTTAGAAGCTTCTTAGAAGGCTTAAATGGGCTGTATATATTAATAACCTCCGAACGAATTAAAAGCTTACATACACTCACCGACTGTACGCCCATAAAGCCCCTATTATCACTCACACACACACACACACACACACACACACACACACACACACACACAAAAAAAAAAGCATCACCAACAATCGTCTAAGTATAGACTTTTAGGAGCTCGTCCCATCAACAGCACATGGTGAAATGACGGCTACGACTTTTAGGAGCTCACCCCATCAACAGGAGATGAGTGCTACGACTTTTTAGAAGCTCACCCCATTAACACCACGTATCCAATATGAGGGTTACAACCAAGCGTCCAAACTTAGACGATTGGTGGTGAAAACAACAACCCACCATCAGCCAACTCATGGTAGACCGACAAGGTCGCTAAATACGACCAATAGACAGACCTATTAAACAAATAGGATCGCTTTATTGCAACACTCGATCATGTTTATTTCCCTCTCTCACCACCAGTTGGCGTATCTGGTCGAGTTGCCAGTTTGCACTATTTATTTAATTAAAACACATATTCTGACTTTAAGCCCCATTTGGCTTAGAAGGTCGAGTTGCCAGATAACGATATTTATTTAACATATATTCTGGTCTAGAAATTCGCTTTAGAAACCAACCAATTGATATAATTAAATACCGTGTACAAACAAAAAGGAATAAATAAAACGCCAATACATCGCTCTGTTTATTTAGGCGAATTAATGGAAATAAATATACATTGGGATATATATATGATAAAAAAATAATAATAGTATCATGAACGGGAAATATATAATAAAAAAATATACAAAACAGTACATTATCAATATATTGGTACAGGAAAAATATAGTTATATTAAATATACAGTATATAATCAGAAATATATAAAACGTTGTATTATCAAAATATTAGTACAGGTAAAATATACAGTTATATTAAATATATTAATAATATATGAGACGTATAATCAAATGCATATTAGTACAGGAAATATATATATATACGGTATACATACACAATTTAATTATATATCCTTTATGTTCTACGGTGCAAAACGCTAAACTCACACATAATAGAGTCTACATCCACATCGCTATTACTTTGTACGACGTGGTAAAACCGTCCAAGCATCACTTCACCGTTTAACTGATACGGAGGCCTATATTCGACATAAATGGCTTTCATATCATTCAATACTATTTTTGTGCCCACTTTACACCCGCCTGGCAAGTTATCTTTAAACGAATACAATCAAAAGCACGCACAAAGAGGTCATCGTTAACCACAACATCATTATTAAATATAAGTTTACAAACAAGCCTTTCAAATCGGGGGTTTTTTCTTACCGCTCCGAGCTTTTCAATCGTGAACACTTCTTCATTCTGCACAGCGGCAATTAAAATAATCTTCCAAGTCGTAACGACAGCTATTCATTATATAGAGGTACAGCTCTTCAGGATGAACAATGTAGGTGAGCTCAGCCCTGTACCGCTCAAGTGCTTTGTACCAAAGTTCAGGATATTTCGAAGAATCTAAACCTTTTAAATATGCATCCAGCTCTAGACCATTCTCACCTTGTTCAGTCTTACATTCGATAAATCCGTCGAGCAGAGCGGTGTATGCGTATTCAAGAACCGTGTCAAAATAAATCATATCCGTAACACGAGCGTCTAATATAGGCTTCAGCTTGCGGAATCCGACGATTTCAAACATTCTGACGAGGATGAAACGGTTTCGCGTAGAGAGAAGAACGTTATTATCAGATGCGTTCTTCCACATCAGTCATATATCAATGGATGGCTGTTCGTTATTTATACACAACGTGCAAACAACGGCATATGAGGGGGCATCACTAATCTGCTCTCTTCTTGTACCTACGCCTGCAGGCATTTTATAACGGTCCTCCCCCACTTCTCAACTATCACGAAGACTCTATTCATCTCCTGAACACTTAAATAAATAACATTACGTTTGCTTGCTTGCCTGCAAATCGTTTCAAGTACATAGTTAATGGTGCCGGTATCACGCCTGAACACGCGCAATGACTTTGTCACGGAGATATCGTACGAAGCGTTGAGAATGCTTCTCAAAGGAAGTTCCATCCTATTCGCACGTCCACTCGGTGCAAGCTCTGAGATGACTATGAGCCACAGGTGGCCGGATCGGCTCGACGGGGTGGAATGAGTCACGCTGATGAAATGTGTATGGGCTTGTTCGAACTCGTATGCTCCGTGAGGTACACGGATGGGCGCCGCGGGAAAGCGTCACATTGCTAAAGCGTGTACAGATTTGCTCGAACACTCTTGGACAAACAGAATTTCCCGAAACGAATTTAATGTTTTACTACTCACCAGACGTTCATTTCCACAAACTAAACATCTTCACAAACCGGCGCACTATTAGAGAGAAACATATGTTCATATTTGGCCTTTTTGTTTAACAAGCGATACTCCTCTCTAAAGTCTGTTAAAACTCACACATCCCATTAGCCACAACTTCACTACAAACCTCATCATCATATATATTAATATAGTGGTAAAAATAATTAAGATTCTCCATGATGACAAGATTTACATTTTGAACGGGAGGGTATGAGTAGTCGGTATGGTGTAACATGATATAATATCGCGTGTCACACCACTCATTCACGAGACACTATCCATAACCGTTGCTTATCTTCTGAACGTGTTGCTTCTTCTACTTCACGGTATATGTGAGCCTTTATAAAGCTTAGGTCTATAACATACTTCAATACATCGTCTGTGCTACGAAAGCCTGCAACGCCCTCGCCAGAATATCTAGAGCAGGGGTGGGGAACCCTTGGCACGCGTGCCAAACGTGGCACGCCAACGACTTTTTTCCGGCACGCGATTCCCCGGGCTCACCTTAAAAAAAATTAAATAAATAAATATCCAAATTCTTCGCTGAGTTTTATATTTTAACTTAATGTTTTCTGCTAAAAAATGGTAAAGATTAACTTCTGTTTAATATATTATGTAGGTAAAATAACATTATATTTTTTTTCTGTAATTTTTATGTATTATTCATAAGGGATAAAGAATCAATAAAAGAATATCTTTCATTTTATTTTCTTTCATTGTGCTTTAGTCAAGTAAAACGATTATGAGATTGGGCACTGTAATGTATTGGGAAAACTTGAAAAAACTTATGGCTGATTGATCTGATATATAAAAAACAAAAAAAAATCAGAATTATTGTTTACTCTTTTGCTGATGTTAAAAATTGCGTTTTTAAATTGTGTGGCTGTATATGGCAGCTATAATTACACTTAAAGGCTAATAAAAAATATCCACGCTATCAACAGGGTAGAACGACCTTCATGTAAAATTCCATCACTAAATTTTACATTTATTCAATCTTACATGACTTACAATAATCACTCTTACAATATTCTTTGATTTTACCGCTCCAGTGTAATTTTTGATTATTTGAAAAGGTTCTCCCAATACTTAAAAGGCACCAAATAATATGTTCCCCAAAATTTCGGTTGGCACGTGAGAAAATTTTGCATCAAAGATTTGACGATTTTGGCACGCTCACTTAAAAAGGTTGCCCACCCCTGATCTACGCGAGAGAATACACGTCTGAGCTCAAGGGTATACAGAGGTCAACTGAGCACGCAGGGATAGAGGCATGTTCAGGTAGCGGCAGGAGTCACGTAGCCGGTCTTACAGTGGGAGGGGCTTAGCTTTTTACTGCACATACGTACGCACGCAAAGTAGAAAATGAAGCACTAATTGAAACACGATTTATGTAATAAACGAAATATTGAAGGTGTATATATATATATATATGTATATATATATATATATATATATTTACAAATACGTGTAATAAATAAGTTAACAATAGACATCAAAGATCATGGTAGCCAAAGGGCACGGTATCATAACACTCCTAGCTAATCTTACTTTTGAAAAGGATATCTACTTATGGTTACAATTTCTTGTTACTCTAACGTAAAATTATTCCATCATATTTTTGTCTGTTTCCCTGGTGATTATTTCGGCATATATATATATATATGGTGGAGATTTAATAATATTTTTCACGATAATTCAGCACCGATGTAGGACACAAAACGAATTATCTCCGTTTAAATTCGTGGTATTTCTCTTTATTTTTCGTTACAGGACCGAATCCGAGCTAAGACGTGTTATAGCTACTTTTGATGAAAGAGGGATAAATGAAATGGGGGATTCTCCGCACAACAACCCTCTGATTATCGAGGAATTAATGTAAGTATTTTTGAGCTTAAGAACAAAACACATTGTATTTTCATTTATTAAATGGTAGAAAACATGTACAAAGCGGAACCAGTGTCCGTTAAATAAGTCTTAATGGCTACAGTTACAAATGTATATACAACTTTACCCAATATAGATATACACCTTTACACATTACAGGGGGTACTAACATATGGGAACCTTTTTTTTATCTGTTTGCATACACTTTTATCGTTTATCTCTGTGTCGCACAAATCGAATAATTTAAAAAAATTCATAATTCCCTTCCCACGTGACATGTGCATGAGAAATAAAATGCAATACAATCCGCATGTTTCAGTATATCCTTGGAAACGATATGGAGACCAAACAATCTTAGGCACATGTAATTGCGCAATAAACTGTATTATTACCGCATCATTCCAGGGCTGAAATCCGAGTGAATCAAAATAGTACATTCTTTCCCTATTTTTAAAATAGATTACAAACCAATGAATCCCCTCACCGCCACAATGTCGGTGTTAACGATAATCCCTTACCAGTTTCTCGTACTTGGTAACTTCAATATTTCATTCTTCGCAAACACATCGATAAACTTTGAGCGCGTGAAACGGTCACTTTTCATCACTCTTTGGAGTGTATTCGCATCCATTCTAAAAGTCTGTGACCACGTTCCTGAAAATATCAACTTCTATTAGTGCCTGTGATTCGAGGTACACGAGTACACTTATAGGCGCGTCTATAGGCTTGGCAAATTCCAACCTGACTGAAATATTCCCACTCTGCTGTGGACTTAAATGCGTATCTGCGCCAGCAGACAAGTCAGGCGTAATATCAAATGAATAAATGTTAAATTCTTCGAAACTTCTTTCTGCGTTACACCAAAACCAAGTTCGTCACAGGCGCCTGTATTATGAGCCAGACTACTATATGCTCTCGCGCAGAGCGGGAACACAGCATCTGATGATAGTCCGTAATCATGGTCCCTCCCAGAGCGAGGCCATTTACGTATAGAGTAATATTTTTAAGGACGAAACTCTCGAATTTAAAGGCACACTTTTTATATTTACCATTCGTCGAGCGGGTGGTCTTGCATTCCAATTAATATCCTTTTAGGTAGGACTCTAAGAGCAACTTTTTCTAGCTGCTTCGATGTCAGCCCTGCGGGGATCATGTACAGTTTGATCTGTACCCTGTTAATTGGATATTTTACTGTGGAGTGTATCAAGTCTTTCTCAATTTCTATTTGTTTCGGGAACTTAATTTCACTCGGCGTATACGCAAATACGTTTCCATGATGTGTATCACAATGGGTTTCGCGCCTTCTTCTTGGTCAGTCCACAGATTTATGCAGATCTCAGCGTTCGTGCGGGTAAGCTTCAATTTCATATCCACCCCGTTCATAAACAACTTATCCTGGAATGTAAAATCTGTATGCAGGCGTCCAAAACATTCGTATATCTTCTTTTTAGAATTTTTAAATTTATCCTTTATACTACTCTCGTCTTTAGTGTGGTATTACCCCTCGGCTGTTAAAAAGGTATCCTTCGCTCCTTTTGAAAAGTTGAGGACATTTTCCAGATAGGCTCGTAGGTGGTAGTATCCCGTTCCTGCAGAGATGTTAACCTGGTTTAAATACACTTCACACTGGCTGAATATGGAGTGTAAAATGTTGGTTTCAGGGTAGGCAGAGTAACTATCATCGCAGTCCGTTCCATCAGAATGGGCTATACGCAGTTTAGCGGACATATGCATGCAGCTCGGGTCAAAAAAGTAAGGGCCTGAGCTGGGTATCACGAATTCTATAGGGGCACTGGGAGAACTAATTGTGTTTAATGGGTTAATTGTAATAAAGTCGCTATGCTCAATAGAGACCTGAGAGGGGGGCATATCAAAGAGGGACAGTCCCGATTTACAGCATTGTGAACTACACGGATGGATGAAACGCACCATGACGAGTCAGAAATAGTGCCACCTCCCTCGACAAGTATTAGTCAGCCTATGATTCGTGAGAGTAGTGTCCTCAGCTTATATCAGTTAAAAAAATGATCAGCCATAGGTTTCATACGCTTAGAGCACTTGTTTTTTGATTTCCTTTTACGTTTAGCGCCAAGTGATGGTAACCCCTTCTTCCTGGCAGATCTCTTCTTTCCGCCACCACGCATTTTTCTCTTTGCATCTTTGATGATTTCATCCCGTGTACGTTTTAAATGTTTTTTTAGAGCTTCTTTAGGCTTAGTTCCGCCCATTATGTCTTCTGCTGCGTTAAAACCTGTTTGGAACGCCTTCCGTCCTAGGTACCTGGCACTCCTCTTCAAAAGTGGGACAGCGGTGCGTAGTATGGATGAAAAAATGGACCCCAGTCCACTCCCATGCTGGTATCTCACCCCTCGGTAGACTGTAAAAGGTCTTTGAGTCATTATAAACGACGAAAGTGTAGTTTCACTGTTAAGCTCCCATCACCGAATGGGAACTTTTTCCCTCAATCGTTCTTATATATAGGGTGTCCATAAATGATTACCCTGATTAAAACATGCTATAAGTTTTAAATAAACACCCGGATTCAAACACAGTTTTAATCATAAGTAGATAAACATACAAAGTTTTGATACATAGTTAATGAACTTAATAAGCTTCCACATGTGCACCCCTAGTGGCACGTAAAATGTCTAAACGGTATTCACACTCACGCCACACATTTTCTATCTAACACTTGTGGGTTAACTGTTGCAATTGCATCCGTAATGCGTTCTCGCTATGTCCTGATATCTGAAACAACTGTTGCTTAAACCACATCTTTAACATGACCCCAGAGAAAGAAATCCAGCGGGGTAATGTCTGGTGATCTAGGGGGCCATGGGATTGGCCCGTCCCTGCCAATCCATCGATTTGAAAATGTTGCGTCGAGAGTTTCACGAACAACATGCGCCCAATGAGGGGGCGCCCCATCTTGTTAGAAGATGACAGTTGGCTGCCTGTCCTGCAGCTGGGGGATGGCGTAATTGGTGAGCATATCCAGGTACACATCAGGTGGATTCTTTCCATACTTTGTTATGAACCTTCGCTGAACACTGACAGGAGATTTTGTTTCTGCAAGCCACACAACACATTGTGCCTTCTCTGTCACAGACGCCATCTTAACTGAACAGCTACTACAGCGCTCCTAGCGGCGAATGCGGTAGACGAAACACACCAGCACAGAAACTCTATGCGTGTACGAGATCACCTGTAAAAAGAAAACGGATGTAAGATTCGTCATTAAAACATGAGAGCATACTGTTTTCAGGGTAAACATTTATGGACACCCTGTATATCGAGATATTGGTTAATAGATTAGTCGCAACATTCACATAATGGAGCTTGTCATTTGTAATGCGCAAACTTTTCCCACTATGGTTGGGGATGTGTGCAATGCGCAGCAGGCGCGCCTGGGTGTCCGCAACAAATTGGTGTTCTACGATATTGCTCTAAATATAGCACATGTCTTGGGGGCGGAGAGTATTCTCCCAACTTCTCCATCTTCATTTGATACATTAAGCTGGACAAGTCATGCTATGCCTTATGAAAGGTATCTCTTTGGAAAGCTGCGCTATATCGGCCCTCAGCCACATTTATGAAGAGCTCTTTATCATTAATATTTCTACTAAGCGTTGACTTTAACTTCATTGTGCATGCAGGCGTGTCTATGTTTACGACTTTAAAAAGTAAATCGTATGGCAGGTACGACCTTTCAAGACTCCTGTTTAACCCCGTCACAATGTCCATGGCTATATAATAATGCCCGATTCCTAGCGATACATTTGTGCTATAGTATCGTTCCTCACCGAACAGGACTGAGCGCATAGTATTGTCTAAGGTTATGCCTAGTTTTTCGTACTCATCGTATCTTCTAATGATCAGAAATATGATTTGTTCATTTTCAAGAGTTAAAAATTTGGTGGCTAACTGGAGTTCACATAACTCCACCTCATACGAATCACGCTCCAATTCAATGGGCCCGTGGAGTTCTGTCACAAAGTTGGCGAGGGTGTTGTTAGGGTGTACAGACAGGGATGAGTCGGATGGGAGTGTGACGTAGAAATGGTTAGGAGCCATGTTGGATACTATTTAAGCTTCATTATTGTATCAGCTTTTATATAGGTGTTGAAGCTTTCTGAGTAACCCAGCCATTTCACCAGGTACATTTTTCTCTTTCCTGAACCTTTGCTTCCTATAATTTTCTCAATTTTAAACACATTCTTTCCTAGATTAAATGCCACGTTCTGCAACTCCTCGCAGTAAAAGCTTCCTGAGATTTCTTCCCCATTCAAATCTTCAATGTAATACATCATTATCTCACCTTTAGGTCTCATAGCCCTAACTTTAAAAATCTCACGTGTCCATCCTTGCTCAAATACCTTCGTGAATTTATTCCCCGAAC
Source organism: Bathynomus jamesi (assembly GCA_023014485.1). Classification (NCBI taxonomy): domain Eukaryota; kingdom Metazoa; phylum Arthropoda; class Malacostraca; order Isopoda; family Cirolanidae; genus Bathynomus; species Bathynomus jamesi. The sequence continues at coordinate 575,838 of JAJOZX010001648.1, read as the reverse complement.
GCGACAGCCTTACATAATCATTGATTTTGAAACGCACAGAGTGTGGTGGTGTTCCATCTCTTCTCACCTCTGGGCGCGTACCTCTTTCTAAAACCTCGTTAGGTGTTGTGCTGAGCGTACGATAGTGTGATCGGTTGTAGGATGAGGCCAATGAGCCGAGAACGTTTATATATCTGTATGTGTTTCTATGTGTAAAATATCGGTGCATGCGCTCCTTTATGGTACGTTGAACTCTTTTAGCTAAAGAAGCCTTATGTATAGAATTGGTAGTGTAATAGCTGATATTAAACTGTGTCAGCATGTCTGAAAAGCGCGTCCTATAAATTCTTTCCCCATATCCGTACAAAAATAGCCAGGAATCCTGTTTTCTTTCAACATCAGCGTTTTGGTCACTTCAGCAACTGTTTCAGGCGATTTAGTTCTCAGGGGAATTAGCCACAGATATCTAGAGAATACGTCTATTATGAATAGGATGTAGCGGTAACCATCGTTATACACTGAATATCTTTGTATATCTGTTAAATCAGCCTGCCAAATAGAGTCAATCGATGCAGCTGTTGTCTTGGCCGTTTTAAACCTTTTTCTCACAGGTTTATGAAGTGTATAAGCATCCTGTCCCCGCAAAAGTCTCAACATCTTTTTTCCTTTCACCGTAAGCACCCCTCTACAGTCTATTAACGCCACCAAAGGAGGCGGGGTTAGAAATGCCATAATAGCGTTTACTTAATATGTTAGCCATTTGCTTATTTTAGAGGCACGTGGATAAGGCTGGCCGTTTGTTCTCTTCTTTCTCCTGTTCAGAGACACTGCTACTGCTGGGGGCGAGGGCGTACTCAGTTGTGACACATGCGAGACTTGGTCCAAGTCTTTTAACCTATTCAGATTACCTATCAATGTTTTGGGGACATTTATTTGTTGTAATCTTACTTTAAAATGCTTCCATCCTGTTGGTGAGGGTCTGTCCCACTTTCTCCCCAGATCATGAACAATATCAACAATATTGGATCCTTGTACCCTTGTTCCTTCAAGAATGACCTCGCCTGTATCGGTCCACTGTATGATGGGGTCCTCACTTAATAGATTATAAAGACTTAGCCCTTTATTCCTCAATGTATGTGGGAGGCTGTTTTTTAGCACATGTTCGAAGTGTTGTGCCCCGTTGCTCTTTGATTGGTCATCGTCATGTCCTGTTTCGCTATGCTCTGCACTATTCGAGCTGTGCCTAATAACCACGGGGAGCTGTGTAGGATGTTTATAATCTTCGTACTCATGAAGAAATTTCTGCAAAGCCTCTTGGTACAAGATCCTTTTCTCATCAGGTGACTTTTCACTGTTTAATAGGGCTAGCAAGTCGCTTTCCATTCTTTTAATCCTACTTTTACGGGGTTCTAGAACCGTGTCTGGAGTCTTTGAACTTTGCAATGAAGCATACACCTCGTGCGGAATCACAACCACCTTCTTCATTATATTAATCTTGTCAGTAAAGGACCCAAAACTGAAAATAAGATAGGCAGGAATGATCCTCCTCTTTGTACAATAATGCGCTTTTTCTTACCCACAGTTTGACTTTTATGAGCGAGCGCTCGTATTATGTTCTTGTAACGACGTAAGCGAGTCTTCTGAGAGGGTTTCATTGTTACATTACATTTTATAACATTAAGACAGATTTCACAGATGCATTTTAAAAAGTCAGAGTCGATATTTTAAAACAAACATCTGCTGCAGTGCCCGCGGCAATCGTTGATATATTTTTATTAATTCGCGGTATTTCTTTAGCCTATTTGTCATTCTGGAATATACACCGTTTTAGGTTCGCTTGGGAATATATTCGTTTTTAGAAGCACCCTAAACGTGTTTCGCGGGTGAAGGTCACAAAGCAAATATCCATAACGCTTGTTTGTGGCCTCTTTATAAACCCCCAAAAACTCCTTACGCTGATTCGGGAACATTTGGTTGGCTAATACCCCAATTAGTGATACATCTCTACGTTCCACGAATAAGACTAGATATTGTATATTTAGCGACACATCGCGCATGTATCTATTTTTGAAAAATAGATTCTGATTGATAAAGAACACGCTTATGTTAAGGTGGTGGGAGAATAATGTAAATGTCTCGGCAAACGTTTTATCCATGTCCAACATGAGATCGTCAATTACAATGACTGTATGTTCATTTCCCTTTAACGAATTAACGTCATATACGCCTTTGTGGAACAAAATATCATCTTGGTACTCGTTGAACACTGATTGATACGTCGAATAGCACCATATTACTTTATGCAAAAATTTTGAGAACATCTCTCTCTTTTCTTTAATGATTTTAAACATGAACACAGTTTTACCACATCCTGTAGGGCCATATATAATACATGTGGATGGGCTCGTGAACCTGAATTTTTCTACAGAATCCATTTTTTGACACGTCACATCCCTAAGTGGGTCATTTACACAATATCACAAATATTGAGTGCTGCTCCTTATATTTCGGACCCCATGTAAAGCTCTAGGTCCCCTCCTTCATACTTAGTTGTTGCGGAGGAGGTTAAACAGCTCCATCATTACACACACATATATATATATATATATATATATAGGGGCACAAATGTAGAGAAAAGGAAATTCATTTTTTTCTTGGAACTGAAAAATATCAAAACTTGATCTACCCTAGTTTAAAAGTCAGGAGTTAATTTTTGTATTTTACCCCATAATATAAAATATATATATATATTAATAATAAAAATAATAAAATAAATAAATAAATAAAAATGTTTAATTAAACAAATATTTAAAATTAAACTTTTTATTATTTGCAAAACAAATCCAGGCTGGAAATTTGATATGCACTGGAAAGGAGAAAAACGGCTAAGTTAGGCGGCATTAAATTCGAATTTTCTGTAAAGATAACGTTATTTACTTTGGGTAAACTCTACTAGGACCATTTACAAAATACAATAATTACACTGGTATGCATCAATTTTGCTGTCAAGGGTTTTGTAAGTGATTCTTATAGAGTTTTTCCTGCTGATTTCGAATCTGCAATCCGTTTTTCTCAATCAGCTCAGGTTATCCGGTTATGGCCTCATAAGTAAAATAGAATTTTTCGTGATTTTGTCAAAGCGGAATTGGAACAGTAACATCTATCATCACTTGTTTCACTTGTATAATATCTTTTTTTACTTTTCAGGCATATAGATAAAATATTTCATAATGAATAGAGCGTGTAAAAATGATCCCAATAGATTCTGCTACATATGTGGGATGGTTACCATGCCAAATAACCAGTCCCAAATCACTAAATTTGTGAAGACAATGTATAGAGCATACTTTGGAATTAAGCTAGGGGACCAGGACAAAAATTTCGCCCCTCATATTTGCTGCAAGACGTGCATTGAAAATTTGAGAAGATGGAGCAAAGGTAGAGCGAAATCTTTGCCTTTTGGAATTCCCATGATTTGGAGAGAAGGAAAGGATCACGTGACAGATTGCTATTTCTGCATGACAAACCTCCAAGGTGGGCTTATAAATTTATTTTTCTTAAATATTTTGAAATCCTCGTATGAAACTTGACATAATATTCACCATAATGTAATATTCACCATATATAGCATAATATTCACCATAATGGTAATCATACATTTACATATACATATTGTTATAAAAAATACATTTACACATACATATTGTTATACAAGTTACATTTACATATACAATGATTGTATATTTTCTTTCTTTTTCATTCATATTGTCCCCGAAGGGAAAATATGAATGAAAAAGAAAGAAAATAAATATACAGACTCCATCGACCTATTTCATATCTTACAAACCGCAGCCTTCCCTCACGAGCCGCCACTCTCTGAATGCTTCTTCTATTTCATATGCAAGTTTTATATCCATGTTTCTGTGTTTCTATTTTCAGGAGTTAACAAGAAGAATAAACACATTGTTTATACCCTGACATTCCTTCTGCTATGAGACCTGTACCCCATGGTCCTGGAATTGCAACACCCGACCCACCTCAAACACTGGACTTCGATGATTCTGATGATGAATCAATGACCAATGCCAATGACCAGTCCCAGTCGTATATACCTCAAAATACCGCTTCAAATGAGCCGAGGCCTCTCAACCAGGCCAAACTTAATGATCTTACCAGGGATTTAGGACTTTCCAAATTAGCTGCCGAGATCTTGGGCTCACGACTTCGAGAGGACAACTTGCTGGCTCCGGGAACAACATTCTCCTGGTATAGGAAACGAGAGGAAGAATTCCGCAAGTTTTTTGCAGTGCACGAAAATACCTCTTCCTTAGTGTACTGCTGCAATGTTGAGGGGCTAATCGAATCCTTGGGCCTGCCATATAACGCATCAGAATGGAGGCTATTTATAGACTCGTCTAAACGAAGTTTGAAAGCAGTACTTCTCAACATTGGGAATAGGGTTGCATCAGTCCCTGTAGCACATTCCGTACAACTTACTGAGAGCTACGATAACATGAAAATTTTACTGGATGCTCTCGTATACGACCAACATAACTGGAGGATCTGTGGAGATTTGAAGGTAATACTAATATCATAAGTAAACTATTGCAATTGACTATGTTGTTTTTCCAAAGGTTATTTGAGAGCGTATAAGAACACTTAACTTCCCCGCAGAAGTGATACAGTCCAATGCACAGATTTTTTTTATCTGATAGAACAAATTCTCTAAATTCTTTAAATATTTTCATTTTTTTTCAGATTGTGGCATTTGTATTGGGAATGCAAGGGGGATACACGAAATACCCATGTTTCCTCTGCAAATGGGATAGCCGAGCGGATGAGAAGCACTATGCACAGCGTGAATGGGCATCCAGAGAGAATTTTGAACTTGGGTCGCATAATGTCGTTTCAGTGCCCCTTGTACCACCAACAAAAATTTTGCTCCCACCACTTCATATTAAGCTGGGCTTGATGAAAAATTTCATCAAATCAATGAATAAGGAGGGTTCAGCATTCCGATATCTCGAGAGTAAATTTCCTCATATATCTGATGCTAAACTAAATGCTGGGGTTTTTGATGGTCCTCAAATTCGAATTTTGATCAAGGATACTCAGTTCGAAAACGCAATGACTCCAACTGAGAAGAATGCCTGGCAGGCATTCAAATCAGTTGTCACTGATTTTCTTGGCAAGCGTAGAAGTCCAGAATACGAGTCCGTTGTCGAAAACTTGATGGTAGCTTTCAAAGCTCATGGGTCGCGCATGTCCATAAAAATGCACTTTTTGTGGTCCCACTTGGACTATTTTCCTGAAAATTGCGGGGATTATAGTGAGGAACAGGGTGAACGATTTCACCAAGATATCAAAATAATGGAAGAGAGGTACCAGAGAAACTGGGATATCAATATGCTGGCGGACTATTGCTGGTGTTTGAAGCGAGACGTGCCCGAAGAAAAACACAGACGGAAAGCCAAAAAAACTTCATTCCTTCCTCAATAAACTTTTTTCCATATTCATTGTATGAATAAAAGTATTTATTCACACAATGTTTTCATTTTTCACGAGTGTTCTTATAATATTACTCGTATCTACAGTGTTTAAGCTAAAAAAATCAATAAATTTGGGGATAAAATTGGACTTATAATAAATGGCCAATAGAGAAAAAACCTGACCTGATTGAAGAAAACCAATGTCATTTTCGAATTCAGCATGGTCGAATTATATAATATGAGTTGAAAAAACCCTCACAGCAGACAAAAACATTTCATATGCATACCAGTGTTATTTAAGTGTTGACCCTTATATCTCGGAGCCCATGTGAAGCTTTAGGTCCCCTTCGTCATACTTAGATGAGATGTTGCGGAGGAGCTTAAACAGCCCCATCATTATATATATATATATATATATATATATATATATATATATGTGTGTGTGTGTGAGTACAAAAGTAGAGAAATTGCGAGGAAATTCATTTTTTCTCGGAACTGAAAATTATCAAAACTTAATCTTCCGATTCGGGAAAAATGTCCGAAATCCCGCAAAAATACTCATTCATTTCAACGAGTTAATTTTCTATTTTATCCCAAAATATATAACTTAGTAGATCATATATATATATATATATATATATATATATATATATATATATATCGATGCAATTCATAATTCTTTATTGATGGATAGGTTCCAAGCTTCTACGAATTTAACAGTACGCAGAATTAGTCGCATTGTGAAAACGTTTGTTTGGGTAGGAAAACCCTTTCAGTCAACGGTCGGCCTTGGAACTAAGAAGTCGTGCAGCTAAGAAGGTGATTTTTGTGTAGTTGTAATTTTAAAATAGTGCTACGTTACTGCCCCCGTATTATCCTGTTTTATCTAAAAGTGCTTTCCATATAAATGAAGTTTGTAGAGTAATAAACGGATGCATATTATTCCGCCCGTTTCAAATTATAACGGATTCCACTCGGCCACGTATTTATAAAGTACAGCGAAGCGAGTGTAAATAGAATGATGATGGATAAAGAGAAAATTAATAGAAAGTAGAATAAATAATGAAATATAATAATGAAGGAATGGGCCCTTAAAGAAATTAAACACGACATTTTAGTGGCAAGCGGCGTTCCTTTAAGTAAATATAAGGGCTTCCCACGTCGCTTTATATTTAGGCCATAATTGTTGTTATCCATATTATAGCATCAATAAATATTCCGGTTCAATTATTTAAATAGCAAGATGCATTGTGCTACCCCATTTGAGAGCAATTTCGCTTCTCATTCCTTATCAAATTATTGTAGCCGTTTTTCAAGATGGCGCCCACAAAATTTCCTCTCAAAGTGGGTATTTTCGTGGTAAATTTTTTTTCTCTTTTCGTTGGAGTCCAGCTTTCCACTCACGTCGCTTTATATTTCGGCCATAATTGTTGCTCTCCATATTACAGCATTAATAAATATTCCGGTTCTATTATTTAAATAGCAAGATGCATTGTGTTATCCCATTTGCAAGCAATTTCGCTTCTCATTCCTTATCAAATTACTGTAGCCGTTTTTCAAGATGGCGCCCATTAAATTTCATCTTAAAGTGGGTATTTTCGCGGTCACGTCTACACGTATTTATAAAGTACCGCGAAGTGTGTGTAAAGAGAATGATAAAGAGAAATGTAAAAGATTATTTTTTGGCGGGATGTAAATAATGGATTTACATATTTACATGCATCGCTTTGTAGTTTTACTTCGTTTTATAATTTTAAGTTAATTTAAAGTCAAACATTCTTAATTTAAGAGTTTTAAGGCATAAGTTTATGAAGTATAAAAAGTTTTGACCAAAGTTAGGAAGTAATTCCTCTTCAAATTTGTTTTTTTACTTTATATATATATATATATATATATTATATAATATATATATATATATGTATATATATATATAGGTGTACTAATTGTTGTTGTTTATTTTTTTCAGTGCAACTCCGTGTCATGCTTTGTACGGATAAAGTAAAAAATATTTGTGGAAGACACTAATTATACTGTTTCAAATTTGGACTAATTATAATTATCGGATTGCTGCTTTTTATTTTTTTTTTCAGGACAAGTCCGTGTGATGTTTTGTATGGTTATGTAGCGTATATATTCCACCACATGTATAGGAATGTAATATTTACTTTCAATATATTTTGTGAAAGTGAATTAAATAATTTGTCTAAGTAAAGTGATGTGGTGGTGTTTTATTTAAATCCTTTGGCTGTATATAGAAAACGTTATTATTATTATTTAATTATACCAAATGGCTGGTTAGACCTTCAAAGTCAACGGGTGGTTAATCCGGGGGTGGCAGATAAACGGGGAAAGGTTCAGATTAGCCAGAGAGAGAGAGAGAAATAAACAGATAAGCATCATGATCGAGTGTCGCAATAACGGGGTCCTCCCCCAACGTGCCGTAACAAATTTCTATAAGTACATTCCAAGCTTAGTTTCCAAAACTTTAAAATCTGTTAAGAAAGGGGGGTCCCTTCATTTTGCTTTGCGCTTGGCTTGTTTTTTACTACCTCTAACCAATTAATTTAAATCTATCGAATAAACAGTTTAAGGTTGCCTTAAGAGTTATTTAATTGTAAGTGAATATAATTAAACAATAATAGCGGACAGAATATATGACGGGTAAGTATATATATATCGGGTGGTCCGAAAAAAATGACGCCTTTTTTTAAAATTAATATCTCAGTAACCCCCTTCCTTATCATGACAATTTTTATATGCAAGATACTTTCAAACTTCTTTTTTTGAATGCAGGAAACGGAATTCTGATATCTTTTATAGTTTTCTCGCAATTAACAAAAGTAACAACATGGGTCAAAAAAACGAATATCATGAGAAAGGAAAAATTTAATCAGAAATTTAACTAATTAATTTACAGTAAATGATCGATTGGACCACCACTCTGTTGACACACTAATCTAAGTCTTTTCTTCCACACAAAAATAATACTTCTTACTTCATTAATGCCAATTTCTTGCCAAGATTCAAGTATTTTACTTTTTAATTCTGATTCGGTGAATTTTTCTCGTCGACCTCGGTAAACCTTCTCTTTTAGTAACTCCCAAATTGAGTAGTCCATAGGATTACAATCTGGGCTTTGTGGTGGCCACTCATTTTTCGTTATTAATTTTGGTGTATTGCTAATCAGAAACGACTCTGTGGCGTAGCTTGTATGCGACGGTGCTCCATCTTGTTGAAATATGAAATCATTTTCTTGATACAGGCGACGACAATCCGGCAACAATTTTGTTCTTAAAAGTTCAATGTAATTTGCAGAATTCACCTTTGTCTTTTCAGTTTCAATAAAATGAACATCTGTCTTGCCATTCCAAGAGACCCCTGCAGATATCATAACCTTTTTGGAGAATCTTGACGTTTCATGATACAATCTGTTTATTGAAATGTCACACTTTTTACCACGCCCGTAGACAACATCATTTTTACGGTTTCGCGGAATTTCTAGAGTGAAATCTTTTTCATCCGTGAAGATTATCTTTTTAATATCAACGACAGAGAAATTATCAAGTAACTTTCTGCACCTTGTTTTTCTTTTATCCTTAACAGTATCACTTTTTCTAGAAGATACTACAGTATTCTTTTGAAGGCTTTTAGTTTTTGTGCTTTAATTATTCGGTGTACAGAAGTCTTTCCAATATTCAAATGTTTAGCAATTGTTCTTTGTGACAAATGACTTCCTGGTTTATCTTCTTGAGAGCAGATTTTATCGTTGATGTAATCCACATTTTCTGGAACCGAAGCTGTTTTAGGTCTACCGCTTCCTGGTTTTCTGGCAGTACTTCCCGATTCGCGAATCTTCTTTAAGAGTCTTTCCACTGCACGCCTTTTCCACTTTTTGCCGGGAAACTCTTGCAATAACCTTCCAGTCTTCCATCCTTTTTCACAGTAACAATTTTTAATGAGAATACGATCTTCCTCTGACAACATCATTAAGGGTACTGACGAATTGTTAAAAAATAAAAATATCCACAATTTGACTTGTTCATTCCTGTAGAGTTTTGTAATAACTTGCAAAAATATCGCATGATATCGTATAAAAATGATATCGTATAAAAAACGGATATTATATTGCGATTTTTTTTTTTTGACCCATGTTGTTACTTTTGTTAATTGCGAGAAAACTATAAAAGATATCAGAATTCCGTTTCTTGCATTCAAAAAAAGAAGTTTGAAAGTATCTTGCATATAAAAATTGTCATGATAAGGAAGGGGGTTACTGAGATATTAATTTTTAAAAAATGCGTCATTTTTTTCGGACCACCCGATATATATATATATACACAGTGTGTACATATGTATATATATATATATATATATATATTATTTATATATATATATATATATATATATACATATATACACAGTGTATATAGACAGATAGATAGTTCAAATGAATAATTAATGTTTTCACTGATTTTTTTTAATTTTGTTTTTTTTAGTGAGAAATATTAAAAATATACACACAAACGGGATTCGAACGTTGTCTGCTGGCAAAGCAATTATAGTTTTATAACCGGCGATTAACCCACTGAGCCATCTAGACACCCACAAAATTGGAATTCCTTCAAATACTATAATTTATTTATTCGTTCCGATTGGCCTCAAACCCCAGTGGCCATATTATTAGAATCACCTGTCCGTAGTTCATTTTTCATACTTTTTAGGGTACTTAAATCCTTATTGAAAAATGAGTCCATAAAAATAAAATAAATTATCTTATGACAACTTTTAATTTATAATTAGTTATTTACCGTAAATTGCGGCCTATAAGCCGAACCGGCCTATTAGCCGATCTTAATTTTTCCAGATAAAAATTCTGATTTAGGCCTATACCTGCCGCATAAACCGACCCGCCCCCGCTCCAACACTGAACAACAATATTAACGCCACTTTCATCAAACTTTACTGAAAATAGCAGTAATTAAACAAAAAATGAACCTACACTTATCGTAACACCTTTCAAAACATTAAAAATAAAACACTACGGTATTATATTGTAGTACACTACCAAACACCTTCTACAGGCTAAAATCAGGAACTCCATTAGAATAATAATAATGGTCTACACAGCATACCAGTATAATACTACGGTAGTATATATGACACTATGGTACACTGGGCCTATCATTTGGTGCTGCAAAGTTGTGTGGAATAACTCCAACTCATTCGCCATGTAAGCCTAAATAGCCATTAAAGGAAATGTTCGTTTGGAATGGAATAAATGGATGGTAGGAATATGCGTGCTGCCCCACTTGATGTTTTATGTGAATTTGTCTACTATTTCGACTATTATTTATAAGAGAACCTTATATATTTTGCAAAAAAATGGTAAATACTACAGCCAGGTACCATAGTAATATTTATGAGTGTTAAAAATCCGAGTTGCAACCCAGCAACGTGTGATATAGGCCGAAGCTTCAAGTCTGACGAAAGTGGCGCAGCCTTATTTTTGTGTTTGCCATTTTATACCCGCCACATTATGTTGTTAGACTTGAATTAGGCTTGAAATAATTTCTCTTTAATTTTTTATTGCCCCGTTCGTCGGTGGGTAGGTGTGTCGATATTAATGCACGTCTGGTAGCGCAGACACGAAGATGTTTTCCAAACCAAATTTACTCCCTGCAGCTAAATAACTTTCACTGTTCTTATACCTTTACAATGATCTTACTACAGTAAAATTAGGATTTTATTTATTTTTCTTTAATCTTACGTTATCCGCACTCTACTTTACTCTTTTACACTGATTCCTGTATTCTATAAACGGATAGCGTGGCCGGTTCTCAACTGACATGAACCCGACATCTTCCTTTTGACAAAGCGAGGAATGGGAAAATGACAACAATTATCACTTTTTTCTGATTTTATTTTAATTAAAACAATGCAAATGACGGGGATGGCGAGCGGGAATTTGTAATTTAACATTTTGATAGTGGAGAGAGATCCATTTAAGAAAATTTAAAATTACAATTACATCTTAGAAAAAAACCGACCTTCTTTAAACATCCTACGCCCGAAAAATGATGGCTGGGTATGCTTTGGGCTTTCAGTGCATTTCACTTATCGAATAGTATTTTATATTTCAAACAATTTCATTTTACATATCAAAATTTCATACAATTTTAATCAGTTTATTATAATCTTAAAAAAAGTCTCTTAAATTTCTTGTTAAAGGCCTTTAGTTAGTTTATTAAATTTCTTATTAAAAACCAATACACGACATTACTTGTTTTATAATAATGAGCGTATCTGTCACGAATTTTAAATACGATTATGACTTTCACTGTTCTTATAATATAACACAACAAAGTTTTAATATTTAATCTTAAGTTTCACATATTAAATTACCTAGATTTCTTACGTTATATAATTAATAAAGGGGAATAGGTCTTGATCGGAATTCAAATAGGCCTAACAAAATGGGGAATATGGACAAGAATAGAACTAGTGCCCGAAGAGAGAAAGTACCCCCTACGAAGGCCCTAGGGGAGCACTGAACTGAATTTAGTTTCAAGTTCATCTTAAAAGTGGGCCTCATTTCCCACGGGCAGGAGTGGAAATATTAAAATGAAAATGATATGGGAAGGAAAATGTGATCTTCTGATGGGCTCTGTACAACCCCCTCTCAATGACAAATTGTTCTCCACTTCCTGACCGATTGATACTCCATCTGCGCTGCGCTCTCTTTTCCCCTCTGACTCAAGAAGTCTTATTTTCATTTCGCATTGGGAAAACAATCTACCTATATTCTTTTCTCATTTGATCTTGGAACTTTGAAACAATTTTAAAATACCTTCAATTTTTAGTTTTAGTTTAAAAATATCATATTTATAGTTTTATAAATTCCTAACTGTTTTATATTATTTAATTAACTTATGTTACCTATTTGACAATATTAAGTGATTTTTAATTTTATTTAGAACTAAGATTATTTACAAAGGCATGATTTGTTGAAATGGAGGTGTGGCATCACATGACGTATTCTCTCACACCCAATTGGGTTGAACAAAACAACGTCACACATTCCAGTACAAACACCTTGAGATCTGTTCGGATGTTTTTGTGAAAGCAGTCACTAATTTTGGGGTGAATTTACCTTAAATCTACTTGAAATTTATATCCTAACTAATTTATGTTTTTATTTATGTCAAAATTTTTAATATATTTTATATTAATAAAGCTCCAATTTTGCAAACCCAACAGTACTACGTATGGTTGGAAGCTAAAACTTGCATAAAATAAAGGTTTCCCATTCGGAAACCAGTCTTTCAACTGGGAAATCTGTCTTTGTAAACTTTAACGATACTAGTTTTGACGTATAATTCCTTCGACAATGTAAACCAAACCAAAAGAGAGGGAGAGTTTTTGACGGTGCTAATGATGCAGGTTTGTTGTATTCGTCTCTCTTTCTTCTTCGAACGAACTGAGATTCATCACACATGACTTGGAATTACACACATTCACACATTACTGCAGCAGACCTACAAATGGTTAAATGTTGACCGTGAACAAAGGAGAAAAAAGTTTTGACTTCAGTTTTGGCGATGTAATGCTGTCCTGTTAAGCTAATTTTACTGTTAAAAAAAAAGCAAGTACATTAGGCAAAATATTAGGAAACTCACTATAGAGGATTGGAAATCGGAACAAATGCATTATTGTTATTTACAGCTATTGTTTTCACATTGAAAATTATTTGACGGCACGCATAAATATAAACTACGCTTTGAAATTTATTGAAACTCGTTAATTTGATAACTTACTATGTAATATATACACGATGGCACAAAAAAATTGGGCAGTTTTATATTGCTTTTTTTGTACCGATTTGTATTAGTAAGGTAACATAATCGTTACAAGTCGAACAGAAGTTTTAAGCTTTTTTCATAGTTTCCCATGGGTATAGACAGTGGAAAAATCTCGTGCTCCAAAAATTTTGCTGACTGTAACAGTCGATAAAAAAATCAAAATGGCCGCTAAAATAATGAAAATATCTATTTTCAAATATTTGACGCACTGCGGATCTAAAAATTGTATCATTCAGTTAGAATCGAGTTTAAAGGGACTGAGTGACACACAAAACTCTCACTTATTTTATTAGACCTGAAATTTTACACAAAATGGATGCCCAAATCCCCCAGAATGACCGAAAAGCACACAAAATCACTGTATTCAATGTTAGGAAAGACCACGTGCGATTGGTATTCATTGCTTTGTTACATTTGGGATGACTAAATTGTTTGGTATATTAACATACTAAAAACTCAGTAAATGACTATATTTAAACACATAGTTTGAGCCTCCCACCCCAAAACCTTCCCACCTCCATATTATTACGTAGTATAAAAATCAATGTGTTCCATCTGTGCAAAAACATATCATAAATGACAGCATAACATAACACGTGTTTAATGTCAACCTTATACATTTACTTATATCAACCAGACTAATATTATATGCCCTTTTCAAACCCTGTGTTAAGTCATTTTACATTAAGTGTATTTGAATATATTAAAGTTCAATGTTCATGTTTCGCAGCGGCAGCTGCAAAGATCAGTGCAGGGAGACACATTTTGACACATTTACAGTTCTGACAGCCACGCGTAGACTTGAAACTGCACTTGAATTCACTACATGCTTTAGCTGCCTCAGGCAGGGTCATCTAAACGGGCACCCAGTGATTGTCATGTATCGTTCATCCCCATCCTTCTGATGTTGGGACCATGGACTTGGCTCGCCGACTAGTTGCTCATATTCCAGCCTGGTACACCACTCTCTTGGAGCGTTATAGCAATGCATCTTAAAGGGAAAAGAATAGTGGAATATATCATGTATGATGAAGAAATTTTTCTTGAAGGACAAAAGAAATAATGAAGTACATCATCCATTCTGACGTTTTGTTAATCCAAAAGTCACATCAATTAAAAGTGGCTGCAAATATTTCACAATAAATACGTAAAAATGCAATCGATCTACTGAATGTAATGTATCAATAAAAATCTATTTACCTGATGGGTGGTATGTTTTCCAGGCTTTTCCTTTTTTTGGAGAAGAGATTCTTCCGTGCCTCGTTCACAAAGTCCAAGATGCTGGACGCTCTAGACGTTTGAAATGCTGACTGTTGATATTCACTGCTTCAAAGGGGTTAGCGGATATGAAGACAAATATCTCTGTATAATTCTCGGTCACAAATCAAAGTATGTGTGAAGTAGTTGTAGGTTTGTCTCCAATGAATGATGGATAACAGTAATTAAAAGCTGGAGCGGCTCATTCTAAAAATGGCCCTAAAATTGCTATTTTACTGCTTCACAGTGGTGAAACAATGACAATAATATATTTTCAGTAAAACATTTGAGTTTTCCATGTACTGGCAGATATCACATCTGCATAGCACAGCCATAATTTCAACATCTTAGCATTCAGGAACATTTGAAGCCATATCATATCAATTTCAGACATCTTTACCCATTTCATAGCCGTTTTGGCAGTTTGGCGGCCATCTTGAAAGAAGAAGTATATTGTATATCTGGTTTACTTTACCCACTGATTCTTTTCATCCGGTTCATGTTAAAATATAAGTGCTCTAAAACCTGAAGGACTCTTTATATATCATTTTGTGCGTAGAAATTTTAATCTTCGTTGTTTTTGTGATTTTGGCGGGCATTTTAAAAACAAATTTTGCAGATTGATTGGGAGCATGAGATATTTTTAATATCTATACCGAAAGGAAACTAAAATTTTTTTGGACCTTTGTCCGACTTGGAACGATGCTTTAGAGGCACTAAGCGATCTCACTATGTAGAGAAAAAATATTTGAAGGTGGGTTAAGATAGTTAAATATATAATTTAATTGGGTTTAAATTGCCATACTACTTTTCAAAAATATTCGCTAAGGAATACGAAATATTAAAAGTTTTTTAAAGTGTAAGCAAAAATGTTTGCTATCGATATTGGCGTATTACGGGGAAAGTTGCTCCTCTTTCGCTTGCAGTTAGAACGGTGTGATAAGAGCGGTTATTGGTCATCGAAGTGTTCAATATGCCTACCTTCAACCTCAACGACAACACATAGTCTCCTACGTCACTGAAAAAATTGTAGCTTGCATGTAAAGTTGACTTAGTTGTACCCAGCTTCTTCCTCAGTTTTTTACATTGTTGATTCTAATTCCACGATACACCATCACCATCTTCAGGACAGACCTCTGAAGAACACCACTATTGATAGCCTTAAAAGAAGCATATATATATATATATATATATATACATATATATATATATATATATAACCTTACCTTACAACCTTACAAAGGTTCGCGCGATGATTTCTCATTTCGCGAAGGTCAAGCTTGTCGCCCCTCCTCTCGAGTTGACCTGGTGAAGTAGTGAGTTGGATTCTTGCTCTCTCCACCTCACATAGACAGGTACGCCCGGCTCATCGGGGATTGTTCTGAGCCAGGCGTCTAGTCTTCTTTTGAAGATTTCCACTGCAACTCCCTTCGTGTTTCTTAGGTCTTTGGGCAACTGATTAAACAGTTTTGGTCCTCTCACTACAAAACTATTTTCTTTCAGGGTTAAAGATGTTCCCTGTCTCGCCTTCAATTTGGGAATACGACACAGTCTACCGCTTCTACTTTCCATCGTTGTTTGGGGAATTATGGGATTCAGAGTAAGATTAGGGACTAGTTTCTCCATTATTTTCCAAGTGTAAATAATGGTGTATCTCTCTCTTCTCCTTTCCAGTGAATATAGGTCTAGTTCTCGTAACCTTTCCCAGTAATTTAGTTCTTTGCACCCATTGATCTTGGCTGTGAAGCTTCTTTTGATCCCCTCCAGCTGTCTAATGTCTTCTTTTTTATATGGGGATGTTAGGACCGAGCAGTAGGGTGGATCGATTTTACATTTTTTTCGTTTTCCATATTCTAATAGAGACAACAACTTGCGCATGCATGAGAACATAGCCTCTGCAAAATCTTAGCTTAATAGATAATCATCTTCTGCCCCCGGCAGAGCGATGAAAATCATATTTTAGTTGTCAAAAACGTATTTTTCTTATAATTTTTAAAATATTTCAATAAGCATCAAAATTATTCCTAATAACTATAAAGTCGATGAAAAAGACCTCATATGATCGTTTTTCCAAGCGCGTTGTCCTACGTTAATATCTTTTGCCCCCAGCAACAACGTCAAATGTTGAAAAAATAGGTAATTTATATACATATCTTCAGATCGGCTCTTTGTCTTAAATAATGCATTTATATATTTCCCATAGCATTTATATCGTTGCTTAGGCATGAAATAACACACACGCAAAATTTTATGACTCTAGGCTAGGGTTTAAAGGTCATCTCTGGTGAGTGCTGCCAGCAGCAGCAGCAGACTAACAATATCAGCACGGACGACATTGTGGCTATCGGCTGTGATGGTACCGCAGTGAACACGGGTCGAAAGGGTGGAGCCATTCGTATGATTGAAATGAAACTACAAAGGCCAGTTCAGTGGATCATATGCCTATTACACGGTAATGAATTATCACTGCGACACCTCATTCAAGACTTCGACGGCAAAACAACTGGGCCAATGGGCTTTACTGGACCAGTTGGAAAACAACTGAACGACTGCGAAAAACTTCCAATTACAGAATTCGATGCCATTCCATCTCCCGACATTGACATAGATGATGCCGAGTTGAGCACTGACCAAAAATATTTGTTAGGCATCTACAGAGCAGTGTCGAGCGGTAGCTGCTCTTCAGCTCTCGCGGCTCGAAATCCAGGTAAGATGGCGCATTCCAGGTGGCTGACAACAGCAAATAGATTTCTGCGCCTCTATGTTCCAACCAGTGAACCCTCCAGCACCTTCAACGAAATTGTGCGATTCATTATGACAGTTTACGCACCAATTTGGTTTAAGATAAAGAAAAACTCCAGTTTCACTGAGGGCGCAAAACATTTTTTCGAAATGATGCGTCTCTCAGACCATGCCTCAAAGATCTAAGACAAAAGCCAACAAAGTCCTCCGTAGAAATTCTTTCTTTGCTCACCCAGAAATTATTTTGATCTCCATGCTACATGCCGATGAGCAACACATAAGAGAATTGGGATGGAGAAGAATATTAAAAGCACGATCAAAACAATCACCAGCGGGGGAAATTCGAGCCTTCGCCATGCCTGAGCTGCTCTACGATAGTCAAAACTATTACGAAATAATCAACTGGCAAACGGCTGAGGTGACCGAACCCCCCGTTACAAAAACAATACCTGATACCCGAATAAAAGAGTTTGTTGAGACGGGAGACCAGCCTGATGGACTGATCCCACTATTCCCTTGTCATACTCAAGCGGTCGAGAGACTCATCAAATTAGTAACCGAAGCCTCTGCCAGTGTAAGTGGAATAGAAGAGAGGGACGGATTCATCCGCTCCCGTCTTCACTCCCGAACAAAAATTCCACGATTTGATTCTAAGAAAGATTACCGTATGTAAATCGACATGCAGCCAAAGGAAGGGTGGTTGGGGCTGGATAGGGTGGAACTCGACGTACAGCCACCTCCTCGTGGTGAGTTCTGGGTTGCTAATTTTATAAAATTAGCAAGCGAGGAGCTGTACTTAGTACTTATAGTACTTATAACATCGCATTAACGTAATTATAATCCACATTTAGACTTTTCTCTGGGACAGAAGATATTACTCTAGAGTCATAAAATTTTGCGTGTGTGTTATTTCATGCCTAAGCAACGATATAAATGCTATGGGAAATATATAAATGCATTATTTAAGACAAAGAGCCGATCTGAAAATATGTATATAAATTACCTATTTTTTCAACATTTGACGTTGTTGCTGGGGGCAAAAGATATTAACATAAGACAACGCGCTTGGAAAAACGATCATATGAGGTCTTTTTCATCGACTTTATAGTTATTAGGAATAATTTTGATGCATATTGAAATATTTTAAAAATTATAAGAAAAATACGTTTTTGACTACTAAAATATGATTTTCATCGCTCTGCCGGGGACAGAAGATGATTACCTATTAAGCTACGATTTTGCAGAGGCTATTTTCTCATGCATGCGCAAGTTTTTGTCTCTATTAGAATATGGAAATCGAAAGAAATGTAAAATCGATCCACCCTACCGAGCAGTATTCCAATTTGGGTATTATCAGGGTTTTCAGTAGAGGAATCATTACATTCCTATCCCTTTGTTGGTTTTCGTCGTCGTTGGACCTAGGCAAGCTACGGCTTGGGACCGTAGCGCATCTATCCGGTATAGGTTAACCTGGATGATGTAGCCATAAGCACTGCCGCTTGTTAAGTGCCAACCAGTGATTATCTCACTAGCCGTATTGAGTCCGTTAGGCGAAACTGCGACAGTATCAAGGATGGAAAATATAACCCTTGGATTTCTATTGTTTATTTGCAAAATGGACATGGTATTAGATTAAAATAATTATTTGAATATAAATAATTAACTGACAATTGTGATATATAATTAATTATGTTTACATACAATAAAAATACAGTATACATAAAATTAGTATTAATGTGGTTTACAATTGAATTATGATGGGTAACTAATTTAAAATGAATTTATAGCTATTCCGAAATTCAAGACGGTAAAATTTAACATTTATCTTGAAACTAAAATAAAAGTATTCACTACACACTCCCCCACCAGAGAGGAAGTTCAAAGAGTTCCGAACGACACAGATTTCCCCTGGACCTTTTTGGTAGCTACATGTACCTCGCTTAAGGTTGATTCCAAAAACGCAGGCTTAAGACGATCGATAGAAACCTTGTCGACCTTGGAACCGCGCTGGATGAGAAATGATTTGCGCGTACGTCGGAGAACTTCATAGGGCCCGTCATATGGACATTGGAGAGGCCGTTTTGGGACAGGTACACGAACGAAAACGTGGGTGCAAGACTGGAGGGCTGGGGAAACAAAGATGTTCTGTTGGCTAGTCAATCGAGGGGGAACAGGCTGAAGGGACTGCATGTGAGAGGAAAGTGTTTGAGCGAATTCCGTAGGATCACATGACTTATCCCCTGCAGTGAAGTAGCCACCTGGTAGCCGCAGTGTTGTTCCATAGACTAGTTCAGCCGCTGTAGTCTTCAGATCACTCTTAAATGCAGAGCGAATACCAAGCAACACGAGTGGAAGCTTATCCATCCAATGGGAGTCTTCGTGACACATAAGGGATGACTTCAGCTGGCGATGGAAGCGTTCGACGAGGCCGTTAGCTTGCGGATGATACGCACAGGTATGCGCATGTACTGTACCCAACAAGCTGGTAAACTTCTTCCAAAGCGAAGACTCAAATTGGCGACCTTGGTCAGTGATGACTTTTGTCGGCAATCCAAATCTTGATACCCATCCATGAAGAAAAGAAAGGCTCTTGCAACAGTGTCCGCTTGGATATCAGGAAGTGGGATGGCTTCAGGCCATCTGGAAAAGCGGTCGAGACAGGTGAGCAGATAACGTTGCCTTGAATCACTGGAAGAGGGCCAACAATGTCTACATGAATTACCTCAAATCGCTGGGATGGGGGCGGAAATGCGTCAAAGGGGGACCTGGTGTGCCTTTGGACTTTGGCACGCTGGCAGGCAAGGCACGTTTTGGTCCAATGTTTGACATCCTTCCGCATCGAGGGCCAAACAAAGCGAGAGGTAACCAGGTGTTGCGAAGCACGGATACCAGGATGGGAGGGCTTATGAAGATCCGTGAAGACTGCTTGTCTGTGACATGGAGGGACATAAGGGCGAATAGCAGCTGTTGATACGTCGCAATAGAGGGGCACAGACAATCCTGGCATACTCATTTTCTTGAGGGAAAGTGAGTGAGTGGAGTCTTCTCTGAGCAGGTCTTGTAGTTCCGTATCCTTATCTTGATCCTGTGCAATAGCATTCCACAGTGTAGAGCCGAGGGTAACAGAAGTAATCTCTATTCTTGAAAGTGCATCCGCTGGAGTGTTCAAGACACCTTTGATGTGGCGGATATCTGTGGTAAATTGCGAGATATAATCGAGTTGCCTGATGACTCTGGGAGAGTGGTTACAGCTGTTTTTATTGAAGACAGTGACCAAAGGTTTGTGGTCGGTAAAAACACAAAACTCTCGGCCTTCAAGGAAATGTTGAAAATGCTTCACGTTTAAGTAAATAGCAAGAAGTTCACGTCCGAAAGCACTATAACGCGTTTGGGCTGGCTGCAGCTTTTTCGAGTAAAACGCGATGGGTGCTTGTTGACCGTTAATGGTTTGTTCCAACACCCCACCGATCGCAACATCTGATGCATCGACCGTCAGAGTTAGGGGGGCATCACTGATAGGAAATGACAGAGACAATGCACTATTGATAGCATTTTTGGCATTGTCGAACGCCTGTAAACTATCGCTACACCATACCAATTTCGTTACCTTGCGTTTGTGTGTGATCATAGCGTGTAGAGGAGCAAGAACACTGGCACAGTTTTTAATGAACTTGTGGTAATAATTTACCAAACCTAGAAACCGACGTAACTCACGCTGATTATTTGGCATAGGGTAATTTTTTATCACTTCACACTTGTCCTGAAGGGGGGTAATTCCGTGCTGCGAAATCGTGTGACCAAGAAATTCCAAGGTTGGCTGTGCAAACACACACTTAGATGCATTAATAGTAACACCGTATTGTTCTAAGCGTTGAAAGCGGAGTGAAAGATGTTCCTTATGTTCCTCTTCCGTTGAGCTGGCCACAAGCAAATCATCGATGTAGGCATAAACAAAGTCTAAGCCTCTGGTGACCTCATCTATAAACCTCTGAAAGGTTTGCGCAGCATTCCGTAGCCCGAACGGCATCTTCACAAATTCGAATAACCCAAATGGTGTACAAACTGCAGTCTTGGGAATATCCGAAGGCTCTACGGGAATGTGGTGGAAAGCCTTAACGAGGTCTATTTTACTGAAGATAGATTTGCCGTGGAGAAGAGAAGTAAAGTCTTGGACATTTGGTACCGGATAT
Organism: Bathynomus jamesi; assembly: GCA_023014485.1. Classification (NCBI taxonomy): domain Eukaryota; kingdom Metazoa; phylum Arthropoda; class Malacostraca; order Isopoda; family Cirolanidae; genus Bathynomus; species Bathynomus jamesi. Next base: position 554,322 of record JAJOZX010001648.1, on the reverse strand, counting down.
CGGTCCGGGATGGTTGTCGAATTCAAAAACCGGTAATCCCCACATGGTCTCCAGTCTCCTGACTTCTTCTGGACCAGGTGTAGGGGAGAGGACCAACTGCTTTTGGAAGGTCTTATTATCCCAAGATCTATCATAAGCTGGAATTCCGATTTGGCAGCTTTCAGTTTGTCCGGGGCAAGACGTCTGGGTTTTGCAAACACAGGGGGACCTTTTGTTGTAATGTGATGGGTAATGGTGTGCTTAATGGTATCACCCATCTGCATCGGTTGAAGAATTCCTGGATATCGCTGGAAAAGGCACTGGTACATGGAATTAGGGGGAACGAGGGAAAGTGCAGAGTTCGAGGCGTCCGGAAAGGCAACCTGTTTGGCAAGAACAGAAAGCAGTGTGGCCTGGTCGCATAAGCGTCGCTTGTCAAGATCCACCAGGAGTTTGAAATGCTGGAGGAAGTCAGCGCCGATTATGGGATGCTGCACTTGAGCACAGATAAAAATCCACTTGAAGGATCGGTGAAGGCCCAAGTTTAGTTCACGCGACTGAGTACCGTACGTGGGTATGCGTGAACCGTTAGCAGCGTATAGAGGCGGAGATTCCGAGTGCGTATGACCAGATTTTTGAGGGAATACACTGACTGACGCTCCGGTATCGACCAAGAAATTGACACCAGAGTTCCTGTCCTTTATGAATAACAGGTTGGCAGTGCGAGTATTAGACGCCATTAGGACTCGCTGCTGGGGTTTTCCGACGAAAAATTGCAAGGGGAGATGCACTTCCTAGCCTTCTTTCCAAATTTAGAGTGGTAGAAGCAGATCTTCCCGGAACTCGAACGATGCCTCTTCGTAAATCTTGACCGAGAATGGCTTCTTTGCCGTTGATTTTGTAGCAGAGAACAAACGTGGTTGAGTTGTTGACTTAACTCTTCCACTTTCAACTCCAGTTCCGATTGTGTGTTCACGTTGTTGACCGGAGCTGTGTCAATCTCCACTACTTTGTCGGCAGTTTCTGCTAGTTTATCAACTGGAGTAGCAGGATCCATAGTGGCCAAGACACGCTGAGCTGATGGAGGAAGTTTCTGCAAGAACAACTGTCTAAAGATGTCCTTATCGAAGGTTTGTGCGCATTCGCCTAGAGCGCACTGCATAGCCCTCAGCATTTGAGTGGGCTTACGGTCTCCAAGTTCTTCTTTTGAGATTAACTGATGTAGTTTCTCACGCTCGGAGACAGTGGTGCGGCACAGGATGGCAGACTTCAGATCGTTGTATGGGTCCTCACTCGTGGAAGTAGACACGATGACGTCACGGACTTCAGAGATGATGCTCGCTGGTAGAGAGGACAAAACATGATCGTATTTTGTCCTGCTAGCGGTGATCCTTCCCAAGTTGAATTGTGATTCCACTCGGTGGAACCAAATAAATGGATCACCCGGCCAGAAGACGGGGAGCTTTACGCTCAAGTGGGAGATGGCACCAGCGTCGTCAGGCATCTTCTCCTATGCTTGCTGACGTACAAGCAAGACGACAAGTTACCAACGAAGGAGTGGAGGTTGAGACGAGCGCAGGCACAGAGCGCACGGGCAGGGGTGAGGGGCAGAGGGCACGAGCGACGTTACAGTCTGGTCCTAGTCGCTCGGGTGAAGGGGGTGATGGGCACGAACGACGTTACAGTCTAGTCCTAGTCGTTCGGGTAAAAGGGAGGAATCCAACTCCGGGGTCACCAATTGTTGGTTTTCGTCGTCGTTGGACCTAGGCAAGCTACGGCTTGGGACCGTAGCGCATCTATCCGGTATAGGTTAACCTGGATGATGTAGCCATAAGCACTGCCGCTTGTTAAGTGCCAACCAGTGATTATCTCACTAGCCGTATTGAGTCCGTTAGGCGAAACTGCGACAGTATCAAGGATGGAAAATATAACCCTTGGATTTCTATTGTTTATTTGCAAAATGGACATGGTATTAGATTAAAATAATTATTTGAATATAAATAATTAACTGACAATTGTGATATATAATTAATTATGTTTACATACAATAAAATAATACAGTATACATAAAATTAGTATTAATGTGGTTTACAATTGAATTATGATGGGTAACTAATTTAAAATGAATTTATAGCTATTCCGAAATTCAAGACGGTAAAATTTAACATTTATCTTGAAACTAAAATAAGAGTATTCACTACACCTTTGTTTAAAGGTTCTCAATATCTGACCCGTTATTTTCTTTGCTCTGTTTACTGCTATCTTATTTTGTGTTTCAAATTTCGCATCATCTGTCATTACAACCCCTAAATCTTTTGCTCTGGAATTTCTCTGAATTTCCTCTCCATTTGGGATATAATATTCCATGGATTTTAGGTCTTCTCTTTTTCCGTACCGAAATAGCTGAAATTTCTCGGTGTTAAACTTCATATTGTTGTCTTCCATCCACTTGTAGATTTTGTTTATGTCGGTTTGTAGAGATCCTATGTCTTCTGGGTTTCTTATTTTTCTTATATATATATATATATATATATATATATATATATACTATATATATATATATATATATATATATATATGTATATGTATATATATAAAATCTTATATCTGTTTCCTGTCGCTCCAATTCGGCCTTTGGATCCTCCAAAGAGGAAGCGCCTTTGGCACTTTGGCGCCGCTGATTGGGAAGCCCTAAGGCAGTACTTCTCTGAATTCCCGTGGAATGATTACAACTTCTGTGGCAGGGGCCCTTCCCATTGTGCTGAGCGCATCACGGAGGTGATTCTCTTGGGCATGGAGGCATACATTCCATATTCTTTGCCTACTATAATTGCTAAAAAAACTTTGTTTAACTTTACTTGTTCTGATGCTATCCGTGACAGACTTTCAGAAAGTTCCGTCGCCATCCAACCCCTGACTTTTCTTCTGACAAAGCTGAACTTTTCGCTCAAACTTTTGCCTCCAACTCAACTACGGACGATTCCGATGTTGTTCCTCCATCTCCTCCCTCCGACTTTATTATGTCTGAAATTAGCACCTCTTCCAAAAATATTCTTTCTGCCCTATCTGGGATCAACTCGCCGCTGTTTTCACAAACCGGCGAATCTACAGTTTATCATTTTTGAGAAAATCATCTTTGAAGATTTCCCCTCCTCAATTGCATTTGCACTGTTTAATTTATAATGTCTGTATTTTGAAAAGTACTTGGAGTACAATCCTCAAAATTTGGAAAGTTAAAGATCCAAATCTGGTTATTAGCCAATTGGCATTATTTAAATTTGCCGAAAATTATATATTCGCCGGTTTCTGAAAACAGTGACGAACTGTAGGGAGGCGTACGGTCCTGATGGTGTTCCTCCTGTTGCTCTCAAGAACTGTGCTTCTGTGCTGACACCGTGCTCAGGCAAACTCTTTCGGCTTTGTCTCTCATCTGGTACCTTTCCTTCCTGCTGGAAATTTTCTTTCATTCAGCCTGTCCCAAAAAAGGGTGACCGCTCTCAACCCTTCAACTATCGTCCAATTCCTTTGATTTCTTGCCTTTCTAAAATTTCTTAATCTATCCTTAATAGGGAGATTCTTAACACCTCTCTTCTCACAATCTTCTTTCAGATCATCAGTATAGGTTCCGTAAGGGACGCTCGACTGGCGATCTTCTTGCATATATCTCTGACTGTTGGTCATCCTCCTTTCGGGATTTCGGTGAAACTTTTGCTATTGCGCTGGACATACCAAAAGATTTTGATAGAGTCGTGCACAAATCTTTAACTTCGAAACTGCCCTCCTTCGGTTTCTATCCTTCTATCTGTGCCTTCCTCTCTAATTTCCTTTCTGGCCGAGCTACATCTGCGGTTGTAGATGGCTACTGTTCTTCTCCTAAAGCTATTAACACTGGCATTCCTCAGGGTTCTATCCTGTCACTAACTCTTTTCTTTTTATTGATGAATTATCTATTGAGTGGCACTTCCTGTCCTATCCACTCCAATGCCGATGATTCCACTCTTCACAAAGCGTCCCTATCAACATTCTCTCCATGTTTCGCGTAGCGTAGGACGGCTATGGTACACCTGACCTCTGATCTTTCTGCTATCTCTGATTGTTGCAGAGAAAACCTTATGGTTTTCAATGCCTCAAAAACTCAGTTCCTTCATCTGTCTACTGGTCACAATCTTCCACACGCCCATCCCCTTACCTTCAACAATACACAACTGAATCCTTCCTCTTCTTTTAACATTCTCGGGTTTTTCTTTCTGGTGATCTTTCCTGGAAAGATCACATATGCTCTCTTTCTAAAACAGCTCTTAAGAGGTTAGGTTTGCTGTACCTCCCCCGCAGTTTCTTCAAACCCCACTCAGTTGCTGTCTCTGTACAGGGGTGTTGTCCGCCCCTTATGGAGTACGCTTCTCATGTGTGGGTGGCTGAACCCACACAACTCTACTTGACCGGGTTGAATGAAAGGCTTTTCCTCTCATCACTCTCCTACCTTTTACTGACTGTTTTCAATCTCTCTCTCTCTTCGGTGCAATGTTGCTTCACTCTTTACTATCGCTCTTATAATGGAGACTGCTCTTCTGAACTCTAATTGCATGCCTCCTCCTTTAAGGAGAGCACGCAGTACCAGACTTTCTACACATTCTCATTCTTTTCTGTCCAACTCTCCAACACAAGTGTTAATAGGTATTTTCAATCTTTCATATACTTAACCGATGAACTCTGGAACAGTCTTCTCGATCCATCTTTCCCCTGACTATGACCTTCAATCTTTCAAACGCAGTGTCGAAGCATCTCAAAAACTCTGGACTTTGATTTTGGCTCTCTTCTTCTTGTATGGGGGTGGCATTTTTGCGGGCATTCGCCCCTGGCTCCTCCTTGCTGCATTAAAAGAAATATTATATATATATGTATTATTGACTGTGTAACAAAAAGATTCATGAACTTAAAATTTTCTAATAAAACTAAAGTTATCGTAACTACAGTACAGAAAAAGGCTGTATATTTTAAACTTCCCTATTGTGGACCTGAATGTCTTGTGTTGAAGAGGAAGATTAGTAAACTAATCAATAGATTTTCCCCACAAATTTCTGTTGAATGTATTTTCACATTGGAAAGTAAATTACACTCTTTTTTTTAAATTTAAAGATATATTTGCAAAGCCCTTGTGCTCATCGGTTATCTACAAATATAAGAGTAAATGTGATGATTGTACATCGTAGTACGTTGTCATGACTGCACGCCAACTCCAAATTCGTATCGATGAACAGAAGGGCATTAGTAGTCGCACTAAAACTAGACTTACGAATCCCTCCCAATCGCATATACGGTCCTACTCCCATCACTTAGACCACCCAATTAAATCTAATAACTTTTCAATAATTGCTAAAACCAATAAACACAATCTACCTGTCTTAGAAACAATACTCATTTTCAAACATAAACCGGATATAAATCGTGATACCCGATTCCATCACCTCAATATCCTTTCAATAAAATTTTCTTTACTTACCAACCAACCAAGTCAGCGCCCCTCAACAAATTGTATCAACCTTTCTTAACTCTCATTCTCTGCTGCGTCTGTAATTGAGTTACTTGAACCTGATTTGTTTCTTTTAAGGTTTCATGGATTTTAATGTTTTACATTTTAAACTTTTCCATAATGTTCCCCTAAATTATTTTTTAATGTCTTTACTTACTTTTACTCTTATCTTAAAGGTAAACCTCCTTTTATTTCTTCTATAATATTTTATATTTTAATTGTATTAACTTTATAATTTCATGTCTGTTTTAATTTTTAATTTCGTTTGTGGTATTTGTGACAATATTTAAATTTTTTTTAAAATTCATAGTTGGTTTTAATTGTATATTTATATCTCATTTCAGCACTGAAGTTGACATAAGAATATGTCAAAAGCTTTGAATATTAAATGTTTGCATATGGACTAGTCTTCTTGCTCCTTATTCGACTAAGGTTTCCACCGCTAAAATAATTTGGTTCTATTATTTTATATACACATATATATATATATATATATATATATATATATATATATATATATATATGATACACACAGACCGTGCATGGAACAAGGAACTCTTCTGGGATAATTAAATCCACTATAGTCCGAATAAGTAATGGTAAATGAAAAATACCATAGTTTTTCTTTTTCATGATGCTAGCCCGACGTGGGCAACGGGTCACTCACAAAGAGGTCCAATAAATATAGCTTCCCTCACCAGCTATCTGCAAAGCAGACAGGATCCAGCTTTGGGACATGGATCTAGGGAAAGCAGCCTAGCCCTGCTACATTTAGAACCTCAATATAAGCAAAAGACTCGCTGTCTTCACGTCAGATTGAATACATCAAAGAAAAAGGGTAACTATTATATTTTAGCCAAAAACCAAAACTTAAACCTCAACTGGGAGAATTGAGCGTCCACTTTTCAAGGCACATAATATGTCCGTTTTTGGCTAAAATATAATAGTTACCCCTTTTCCTTTGATGTATTCAATCTTACGTGAAGACAGCGAGTCTTTTGCTTATATTGAGGTTCTAAATGTAGCAGGGCTAGGCTGCTTTCCCTAGATCCATGTCCCAAAGCTGGATCCTGTCTGCTTTGCAGATAGCTGGTGAGGGAAGCTATATTTATGGGACCTCTTTGCGAGTGACCCGTTGTCCACGTCGGGCTAGCATCATGAAAAAGAAAAACTATGGTATTTGTCATTTACCATTACTTATTCGGACTATAGTGGATTTAATTATCCCAGAAGAGTTCCTTGTTCCATGCACGGTCTGTGTGTATCATAAAAAACTCAAGGGACCATTCTGAGTTCATTCCCATATATATATATATATATATATATATATATATATATATATACACGAGGTCTGCACAAAAAGTATCCAGATATGGTGTTCATTTTTAGAACAGAATCAATCTTGGAGTTGTGACTGCTAAACATGTTTCTGCATGTCGAGAAAAGTTGACTAATAGGGTTGCACTTCATTGTGTAGCGTCAGTCCACTGTCGTGAGCCGATAAAGTTAAACGTGTTTTGCTTCGCGGCGATTTCTTACGATGTCGAAGCGTTATTTGTTTTTTTACTGTGAAGGTGTTAGTAGTATAGCCGCGTTTGGGTCGAGTAATTTGGAGTGCTTTGAAACTTGCCCCTGGAGGGGCCCTTAAAGGCCTTCGCCTCCGTTATAAGGGGGTCCCCCGTCCTTAAGTTTCTCACCCCATTTATGGGGTCTCACCATCCTTAATGAGGGGCATTTGGAGGAGTTTGTTCGTTGAGGGCCCCTTGCGGGGCCCCTCCTCCTTCGAAAAAAATAAATAAAAAATAAAATAAAATAAAAAATAAAAAGTAAAATAATAATAATAAAAGAAAATTTAAAATTAAAAAAATAAAATTTCAAAAATAAAAAAAAATAAAAAGTAAAATATTAAAAATTACAAAAATTAAAAAAAAAATTGAAAAGGATTCATCCGCGCCGACCTTCATGAGAAAAAAATCCTCCTTGCCTTCCTTCACGGAACCAAAACTACAAACAAACTTCTAGCTGCAGGAGCAGCAACATTCCCATTCATCAGACTAAGATTCTGTGTGTATATATATATATATATATATATATATATATATGAAAATTATTTCACGAAAGTAACAAGTGAAAAATATTTATGATGAATAAAACCACGAAGGAAAGGAAACACAAAAAGGTGCTCAAGCGCTTTCGTCTAATGACATCCTCAGGAACACTGAAGTACATAAAAGTATACGGCCTATATATAGGTTACAGAAAGAAAAAAAAAAAATATAATAACATACATACACACAAACATATATATATATATATATATATATATATATATATACATATCTACACACATAAATATATATATATATATATATATATGCAATAAACGGAGAAGTAAAAATAAAAATTAAAAATTAAAGATTAGAAGATTAACAAAGAGGCATACAGATTTCTAAGGAAAAATATCGATTTTTAGCACAAGATCAAATAAATTAAAAATACAAATTTATACTGGAAATCTACCCGGGTTTTAACACTTTGCCTTTTAGAGTCAAGTTTCGATATATATATAAATAAAATGAAGATTAAAAGTTAATAAAGTAGCGTACAAGTTTACCAAAGATTTAGCGTTCTACCCTTTTTATCTAAATTTGTTTTGAAGGAATTCAAAACAACAGGATCGAGTTGAAAAAGACCTTTGCTTATGTTGAAGTTATTTGAAAGTTGGATAATGGCAGACTCAAGAATATTTCTATTGACAATGTTGCTAGAATGAAATAAAACTGAAGCATTATTCCAATCAATACAGTGGGATAACTCTGACAAATGGACAAAAAGAGCACTGGACAACTGTCCTGTTCTAACGGAATATTGATGCTGTTTTATACGTGTGTGCAAATCCTTTCCCGTCTGACCTATGTAAAAGGAATCACATTGTTTACACCCAATTTTATAGATAATGCCTGAATTATTGGTAGGGCTATTTTTTACTATGATATTTTTCACAATATTGTTATATGAAAATACTACATTAATATCCAAAAGTTTAAGTACATTAGCAATGCCTAAAAAGCCCGGGAAAAATGGAAGTACTAAAATATTTTTTGACAAAGTACGAGTGTTATTATTGACACGATAGAAAGTTCGTTTTGCCTTGTTGAGACAAGATTCCATAAACGCAGATAGATAACACAGATCACTTCCAATACCGTTGATTTTTTCCAATTCGGCATCGATGTATTCCGGACTGGCGATCCTAAGGGCGCGGAGAAACATTGATGAAAAAATGGCCTTCTTAGTGGGGGTGTCATGTCCCGAGTAAAAGTGTACGTAGGACAAATTGTTTGTTGTTTTCCGATAGATACTAAACTTAAAACCTGGGCTTTCCCTATGTACACGCACATCCAAAAATGGGATTGAATTGTCTTGTTCCACTTCTAAAGTAAACTTAATGGAGGGGACTTGATCATTTAACTGAAGGAGGAAGTTATCCAGGTCACGATTCATGGGCCAGATACACAAAATATCGTCGACGTACCGCAACCAAGGGATGCCAACCCCAGGATTCTCGGAATGTAAGTAATTTCGAAAAACTCCATATAAATATTGGAGAGGAGGGGCGATAAGGGGTTGCCCATGGCCATCCCAAACACTTGTTGATAATACTCGTTATTGAAAGTGAATTTACAGTCTTTGATGCAAAGCTTAATAAGTTCCAAAACAATGTGTGAAGGTAGTGGCAGGTCATACTTATGTAATTCTTGGGAGAGAAAGTCAAGCATATCATCAATCGGCACTTTTGTAAACAATGAACAAACGTCAAAACTGATCAATCTATCGTTAGTTTCAGTACGTGCATTATTCAATTTTTCAGTAAGATACATGGAATTTTTTACATGTGAATCAGAGATAGTTCCGAGAATGGGGGACAAGACTTTGAAAAGCCATTTGGAGAGTTTATAAGTAATAGAGCCCACCGAGCTAATAATAGGGCGCATAGGGTTGCCAGGTTTGTGGGTTTTAATAAGACCGTAAAGTTAGGGTACAGAAGGTGAAGTGGACATGAAAAGCGGAATTAAGTCCTTATGATCTTTGAGAATGCGTTTCAAGCCACTATTAAATGATTTGATGACGTCATCCTGCGGGTTCTTCCTAAGTTTGCTCTATGTGGCGGGGTCCTGGAGAAGCTCGTTCATCTTTCCGATGTAGTCCACTTTGTCCATAATAACTATGGTGTTAGCCTTGTCTGCTTTAGTGATATGGAGCTCCCCATCTTTTCTTAATTGTGAGAAGCTATCGCGAAAACGTTTAGGAAAGTTATCTTCGTAATTACCATTCACCGCACTATAAACGAGGCCTTTAACTATGTTAAACAAATACTGAGGGAGATTACACTGTTTTTCAAAACACGCGAGACTGTAACAAATTTGTAAAGCCGAAGGTTTTTTAACAATAAAAAAGGACATACCATATCCAAGGGCACTTTTTGCATCGTCACTAATGTTTTTCGAAGAAAGGTTCAAAACACACTTTGAGCTTGCTTTTTTACTCCACTGACTATTTCGAATGAGACTTTTAATTTTCCGATCCAAAATGTTACGAAGTGAAGTAGTTCTCCGACGCAACTCGTTGTAAATTTCATCAAACAAAGGTTGGATCCACGGTTGGGGAATAACGGTTACAAAATTATGTTTGGCGATGTTTAAATTTTTGAAGGCGGACCACTCATTTTGTCTGGTGACTTCAATATGTTTCTTTAAAATTAATCTGCTGAAGTTGTTGAACGGATGGTCGTCAATTTGTCTGAGGCGAATCGGAAGCAGGGATTTGGGAAGAACTTTCTCCTCTAGACAGTTAGTAAGAAACTTTCGTCGGATACGAATTGCATGCCCCTTCATTAATGTAGAAGAAAACACGGACACAAACGGAGACAAGAGAGGGAACAGCAAGCCGGAGGAACGCGTGGTGTTCATTATATGAAAATTATTTCAGGAAAGTAACACGTGAAAAATATTTATGATGAATAAAACCACGAAGGATGATATGCTTGACTTTCTCTCCCAAGAATTACATAAGTATGACCTGCCACTACCTTCACACATTGTTTTGGAACTTATTAAGCTTTGCATCAAAGACTGTAAATGCACTTTCAAAAACGAGTATTATCAACAAGTGTTTGGGATGGCCATGGGCAACCCCTTATCGCCCTTCCTCTCCAATATTTATATGGAGTTTTTCGAAATTACTTACATTCCGAGAATCCTGGGGGTTGGCATCCCTTGGTTGCGGTACGTCGACGATATTTTGTGTATCTGGCCCATGAATCGTGACCTGGATAACTTCCTCCTTCAGTTAAATGATCAAGTCCCCTCCATTAAGTTTACTTTAGAAGTGGAACAAGACAATTCAATCCCATTTTTGGATGTGCGTGTACATAGGGAAAGCCCAGGTTTTAAGTTTAGTATCTATCGGAAAACAACAAACAATTTGTCCTACGTACACTTTTACTCGGGACATGACACCCCCACTAAGAAGGCCATTTTTTCATCAATGTTTCTCCGCGCCCTTAGGATCGCCAGTCCGAATACATCGATGCCGAATTGGAAAAAATCAACGGTATTGGAAGTGATCTGTGTTACCCATCTGCGTTTATGGAATCTTGTCTCAACAAGGCAAAACGAACTTTCTATCGTGTCAATAATAACACTCGTACTTTGTCAAAAAATATTTTAGTACTTCCATTTTTCCCGGGCTTTTTAGGCATTGCTAATGTACTTAAACTTTTGGATATTAATGTAGTATTTTCATATAACAATATTGTGAAAAATATCATAGTAAAAAATAGCCCTACCAATAATTCAGGCATTATCTATAAAATTGGGTGTAAACAATGTGATTCCTTTTACATAGGTCAGACGGAAAGGATTTGCACACACGTATAAAACAGCATCAATATTCCGTTAGAACAGGACAGTTGTCCAGTGCTCTTTTTGTCCATTTGTCAGAGTTATCCCACTGTATTGATTGGAATAATGCTTCAGTTTTATTCATTCTAGCAACATTGTCAATAGAAATATTCTTGAGTCTGCCATTATCCAACTTTCAAATAACTTCAACATAAGCAAAGGTCTTTTTCAACTCGATCCTGTTGTTTTGAATTCCTTCAAAACAATTTAGATAAAAAGGGTAGGACGCTAAATCTTTGGTAAACTTGTGCTACTTTATTAACTTTTAATCTTCATTTTATTTTTATATATATCGAAACTTGACTCTAAAAGGCAAAGTGTTAAAACCCGGGCAGATTCCAGTATAAATTTGTATTTTTAATTATTTGATCTTGTGCTAAAAATCGATATTTTTCCTTACAAATCTGTATGCCTCTTGTTAATCTCTAATCTTTAATTTTTAATTTTTATTTTTACTTCTCCGTTTATTGCATATATATATATATATATTTGTATGTGTAGATATGTATGTAATTATATATGTATATATATATATATATATATATATATATATATATATATATATATGTTTGTGTGTATGTATGTTATTTATTTATTTTTTTTCTGTAACCTATATATAGGCCGTAACCTTTTATGTACTTCAGTGTTCCTGAGGATGTCATTAGACGAAAGCGCTTGAGCACCTTTTGTGTTTCCTTTCCTTCGTGGTTTTATTCATCATATATATATATATATATATATATATATATATATAATGTTAATATCCGTACCATCAATTTAAAATACAGTATCCAGTTCCTCAACGGCTTATTTATATATTTACTGAGGTGTCCTACTACCAAGTTTTATCCAGGACAAATATGTAGATCCTGTATTACAGAGAAATATGCAAAAAATGGTGAAAAACATAGAGAACGATGAACGACAACACGTGTAAAAGATTAGTTGGCCTGACCGAAGCACATCTCAAGGCTATAAATACATCGCTTAAACTAATCTAGAACTGCATCATCATTAGGGTTTTACTTTTCATATTTTAAAAACTGTTTACATCATTAATTCACCTATGAACCATTTAATGCTTGCAAAGTTAGTATATATATTTATATATATATAAATGAATAAAGATTTCATAGCCTCGATGTCTAAAACATTTTGACTGCAGAAATCTAAGGGCACTCAGGGTATTGTTCTCAAATTAGCGGGTAAGCACCTTAATTCTGATGAAACTAAACGTATGTCATTCAGACGTATAGTTAATTTGTGGGGTTGAAGGTCACTAACGTATTTCAAAGTAATTCACTCGGCTCCTTTTAAAAAGGCCAGCTGCTTACTTTGTCTTAAATCCCCGTTAGAAACATTTATACCGAATGAGAGTATTGTCGATTTTCACTCGGAACCAGATCTCTTTACTCTTAAATTTTCGCTTTATCTTTAAAGTTCTCTATTTCCTTCCACTCTCTCTCCTTTGCTATGCTTTAAAACTTTCATCTACCTTTTTTAATTTTCTTACATCTTTTATCAGAGCTTCCTAAACAGACATTCTCGTATGAGCCATCCTGACTGCTATTGTTTGTAGCCTTTTCTATCCATTGTTATATTACATATTCTTATCATTTGTATTTGTTTGTGCAATAACCTCAGTAAAATAACGACACTGAAATGAGCTAGAAGATTTCAACACCCAACACATCGGTACATGTATAGGCTTTAACTGAAATTTGACTATGAGAAGAAAAGTAACCATCTTATTCATGTAGGCAGATTTTAACTTTTCATACTAAGCTAATGTATACCTAACAAGCTCTTGAAACGCTTGTAGGAAGATTAAATCCTCGATTATAAAATGATTTAAAATAATATTGGCTGTCTTATCGTCATTACTACTGAATGTGGAAAACACCATGTGTTTATTCGGCTCTGCAAGTACTTATTTGATTGATATGTATTGCACAGAGCGATGATGGTGTCCGCAATATTAGCCCTTTCTGACCCAAATTATTGGTTTGAGCTAAAAAAATTTAACAATTAAAAATGTTTAAAATAGGTATGGAAACGAAACTTTGCTTAGAAATAATTAATTACACTAGAAATTATATGACTCCATTGAAGCTATCAAGTAATAAGAGACGAACATAACTTTGGTACTTTGAATGGAACAAATAATAATATTTGTCCTCCGCTAAACACAACGGTCGACCATACTGCTTCGAACCATTAAGGCAGTTTTTGTCTTTTGTTAAACATAATGGTACATCACACTTTCTGCATTTTAGACGAGAGTAGCCCTTCATACAGTTTCTGTATCTCTTTTTGGGTTCTAAATACTCAGGCCAATGTCCAAAAATAACAGATATTGCTATACAGTTAATTGTTATATTCAAATGCCATAAACTATCATTGAAGCTTATCTGAGGAAAATACACGTACTTTTTGTTGATGATGCGATATGGAATAGCTGGCGCAGAAAGGGTTAATCTAATACAAAACAAGAAATTTATTATCACTGCAAATACAATACACAGAAAATGGTTAAAAGTGCATGGTAAATAGTGGTACAAAGATCATAATAAAAAAGATGTAACAGATACATACATAATTAAATACGGCTAAGCATTACAAGGGATGCATCTAGTCGATACAGTATCCAAAGGGTACCGTGTCGTAGCTGCCAGGCATCTGGTACCGTTTCCTGTAGGTGTTACGACAAACCTTCGTCCCCCTAAGTTCCTTCACGGCCCCCCAACTTCTGTGCTCTGAAGTTATGAGTACCCACAACCAGGGATGGTGGTTGGTCATTAACATCTAAGCTCACTAGATCTTTGAGCGAATCAAAGTTAACGATCTGGCGGTTGGCATGTTTAATTGTGATGCCTTTAGCCATCACGATGTACTTGTACTCATCTCCCACCCTCACGCGTACACCGTAAGTTTTTGAACATGTTAAGACAAAAGAATCGGTGTATGCGATGTCTCCATACTCAACCTTAATCTCATCAGTCAACTCTCCAAGGAATTCCCCAATAGGAGGCCTATATTCACCTGTCCTCTCCGTGAATATCACACTATCTATATCAGCGTACAGAACCCGTTGTCCGAGAGAATGCAGCAGATACCACAGCTTCATACGTGCGTAGGCTGTTGTGAAACTGGCTACAGGTATGTTTGTGACACTTCATGCATCTGTGGCCATTTCGGTTCGGTTGTACCTTATTATGTACGTATTACCTACATTCACGAATTCCATAACTTCTTTATCGTTAGCGTTTGTATAATCCCAGACTTCGCTATAACTTTGAGCTAAATGTACATTCTCCTTGTCTGTATTCTGGGCAAACTTGCCCCAAAGACTATTTAGGCACAACTATGTGCTAAAGAGCTTACCAGGGTTCCTCACAATTTGGGCATGGTCAAGTTGTAACCCTTCACGATCATGGTAGCGTTGAATATACGCCGTTTTCTCATTTTCGGTCTCAACTCCTCGTGGGTATCGTGATGCTTCTACTTTATCCTTCAAAAAAGTATTTATATATGGTGTGAAAAGGTTGGGGAGCTTCTGAAACCTCCACACCTCATATATCTTCAGTATTCTGTACCCGTGACCAAGAGTTAGAGACAGTTTAGGGCTTGTATATACGCCTCTGATCTTCCTCTGGTTGATCGTGTGATTACAGTACCAGTTAGTCTCCTCTGCGCAATTCACACACAAAGAGAACGTGAGTTTGTGGCCTATAACAATAGGCAAGATCGGCATCCATAAATCGCGAGGGGGAGGACATCTACGAAAGAAAGCCCAAAGTAGCGCTCACTCAAGTTAGCTGAGAACTCCTCGATGGTAGGCATGGCAGGGCCCACTAGTTTTTCAGACGCACCTACGGGGTACGGATTGTTCTTCATCACGTAAGGTTATAATGAGCAGAAATCGTAGTAGTGAAGCTTCACCCGGTCCGTGGGCGGAAAGTAAAGTTTGAAGGGGTTTGTACGTCCTCCAAACAAGCTGTCGCCGCATTTGAGGGGCTCCACTACCATTGTACGTTTGATAGCCCTTATTCACGATACCGCTCATCGGTTTCCATCCAGGCATCATATTCATGCTCTCACAAAACCTTGTGAGTGAACTGTGAACTTATAAGTTGGTCGCGGGTACGAGTCCATGCGAAGCTGTCGGCGTGGGATCTTCCATGGAGGTCCCCTGTGACGGCACACTGAAGGCGTGGACATCCATGCCAGCAGCATCCGTTAAAGTAGTAAACTGTCTTCTCACCAGTAGTTGGATACTCACTTAAGCCGTCCACGACCATTGATCTTAATGGCAACTTCCCTCATGTTACGAGCGTGTTTTATATAGAGGGTGTTTCAGGAGGAAAGGTCAATACTTCGGCAGGTGATAGTATCGGTCATTGTGAGAAAAAAGTTCATATGAACATGTGTCTAATTTTGAATGGTTACAGAGATAGAGCTCTTTGAATCTACAAATACAAAAGCATTGTTAATGGTAATCAAGAAAGAGAAACCAATTACTGTTTCTAACATTTAATGTTAAAACATTGGCATTTTGAATGGTATCAGATACAGAAATGACAAATTTGTTACAGTTTACAGTTTACAATACGTTTTCGAAAATCCCACCGTCAACCTCAATGCACTTTGCAACTCGCGTGCGAAGATCGCGTGTTGTTCGTCTGAGTTGATCTTGACGTTCATTTATGCCGGCAGCAGCATCCAAATGCGCGCGAGCAATTCGTCTCGTGTACCACCTTTCTTTTGTAAACTTGACTTTTCATCCACCCCCACAAACAATAATCTAACGGAGAGAGGTCTGGAGACCTTGGTGGTTATTGAATGGGAGCACCGCGGCCGATCCATCGACCAGGGAAAGTTCGATTTAGGTATTGCATCACCAGACGGGTAGAATGTGGAGGAGCTCCGTCATGCTGAAAGTACATACCAGCGCGTGTAGCCAAAGGAACATCCTCCAATAGCCCTGGCAATTCATTTTGCAGAAATTCCAGGTAACTTTGTCCTGTAAGACGATTCTCTAAAGTAACATGGCCAATCAGCTGATCATCGATGATACCGCACCACACATTGGCACAGAAGCGATGTTGAAAATTTGTTTCCACAGTGGCATTTGGATTTTCGTCTGACTACCGATGAGAGTTACAATTGTTGTTGATACCGTCACGGGTGAAAGTAGCTTCATCGGTGAACAGTATTAATCGAAGCAATCGGCGATTAGAATTTACCCAATGACAAAATTCCAGTCGCATGGCAGCGTCTCCTGGTTGAAGGTGTTGTACACGCTGTACATGATATGAATGCAAGCCTTCCTCACGTAATGTTCGCCATACTCTTGTGTGGTACACCGAGACGTGTAGAAATTCTTCGTGAGCTAGCAGTAGGACTACGCTCTACCAACTGAAGAATGTTTTCCACTTCATCCACATCTTGTTGACCTTCACGTTCAGATGAAACATGAGCGCTGGGAAGTGTACCAATCTCACGCAATGTGTTAAAAACCCTGTAAACACTCTTCGATTCGGAATTCTGCGGTTCGGAAACCGTCGACGGTATTCTGCAACAGCAGCTGTTGCACTTCCATCGCAAAAACCGTAGACATACATCATATCTGCATATTCGGCATGTGTGAAGGTGTGTGGCATTCTTAACACTGCTTCAAACACCAAATAATGTCACTCACAACAGTCAGCTGTCGATTGGCTTATGTTACATGCTTACATTACAGCGTACATGGTTCAAGGTTATATTGGAGGGAAGGGGGGGGGGAAGAGCTACGCGTGCATCAGATTCAAACAGCTCTATCTCCGTAACCATTCAGAATTAGACATGTTCATATGAACTTTTTCTCTCACAATGACCGATACTATCACCTCACGAAGTATTGACCTTTCCTCCTGAAACACCCTGTATACACCTGTCTGCTGTTGTATGTGTGAGCCACTAAATAGCCTTATACCCATAACTGCGCGGGACGTTTCGAGGAATGAAGGCCAGCGTATCTTTAGGCATGAGGTTATTCTTGAATACAGTTAACCATAATGAGGCGATCGTGGTTGTGGCTTGTAGTGGATCACAATTGAATCGGGTTATGTAAATACTTCTAAAGGCTTGAAAGCATACTCTAAGTACACGTACGTCATTCACACAATAACGTTCACACTCATACGCCATATTGTAAGGGTTATCTTCATTAAAACTTCTGTGGTAGCGGTCAAAATCTTCACGTTCACTTCTACTTATACATTCTTAGTTAAAATAGTGCTTGAGGGGTGGTGGACCGACATAATTTAAAGTGTCGCTGGTGAGGAATGTGTAAGGGAAATAGCCTTTTGATACTTCGGCGGCTGCGCCCATCACCTTGGGTAGCTTGGCTAATTTACATGGTGTGAACAGGACGGTGTCTTTAAACTCTACATTTCCCCTTTAGTCCGGTAGCACAGACCCTGATTTTGCTGGAACCCTGCATTGTTTGTTATAAAGCAAATTTTGACATATTTTGAAAGCTTATACCACCCCATTCAAGAATCCATTGGGTGTACACCTGACCCCCGCTTGCCTTTTTCAATATGGCCGCCATTTTCCAAGATGGCCGGCGAAACTGAAAAATCCCATATCCTGGTCAATACTTGATGGATTTTGATGATCTTCTTGTCATTTCTAGGGGTTTTTAGGATGATGAGTCGATCTGGAGGGGTTGCAGATACTTTTGGAGTCGTTTTGACCCAAATTCGTCAATACTCAAGGTCATTGGAGGTCAAACGCCTCCCGAAATAAGGAATATCCCATATCCCGGGCAGTCGTGGGGATATTTTGGTGATCTTACTGTCGTTTTTATAGTTTTGGGCGAGACTGAGTAGTTCTATAGGGTTTAAAATGAAATCAGGGATTATTTTCCCCATGGGTTGACATCATCATCAAACCAACTTTTCTCATTATGAAATACACGCGCAGTACACATGAAGGTGATTATGCTCTGGCCATTCAAACAGCTGAAAATATGTTGCCATATTTCTTCGCTGCTGGGCATCACAACTGCAGTAGATATGGCCTTTTCTTCGTTCGATCTATGACGTGGTTACCTGAAGAAGCCGTAGATGCATTTATGAGAGGAGAGGGTTCTATGCATCACATGGATGGACTCTGGAATGGGGTGCCAACCGACCAGTTCTGGAGAGTACCTGGATGCGTCGTGGGAAGGGCCCTAGTGGTGTCATTGGTAACACCCAAAATCCACAAGTCATGGCCACGTGGGTATACAGCCTCAATGCTCGTGTGAGTCTGACTGCTGCCTTCCTAGATATGAGTGAGCACCTAGAAACATTCCATCTGTACCACAAAGAGGAGGCAGGAGGTCGCATCAAACATGATGGAGAAGATCGCCAATCACTTCATGATTCCTTTTCTAAGTGCATGGACCCAATGGATCCAGAGTCACATGCAGAAGGCAACTTATACAATATTCAGACAGGGCAGCTTGCATCTCCAGATGCCAATGCCGATAGAGCTGTTAGTATTGGAAAGACGCAACTGGCACAGTACGAGTCATCATGGCCACAAGGCTTTTATGGCACCATTTCCAAACATATCATTACCTTTACAAGTAAAACGAAACATATCAAGGTGGGTGCCCACTTGGTTATGGACCAAGAAGCGATTTATGCACGCGTCATCGGTTTGCTGATGAGGGAACGCGAACTTGACTTGACCCATGTATTCTCAACAGAGCTTGCGGCATACCCACCCGCACTGTTCCAACCAGATGGCTTAATGAGAACTGCAGCTAAGTCCGCATTGAAACAGAAGTTTGGGAGTGGAAACATCCTCTCGAACATGGGGTGGACCAACAGTTGTTATCATGGATGTGTCAGCAGTTCTGTGGACAGTCGACTGGCCTGCTAGTGGCACAGTTGCTACATTTATCCAAACCTTCAAAGTATGGCTACCGAAACATCTTTCCCATGCATCTCTAGTACTAGTTTTTGATCGCTACTATGATTTCTCTCCGAAATCAAGCACTCTGACAGTGAGAAGCAAGAGCAGCAGAGTTCACAAGCTGGACCTCAACACCCCATTGCCTACAAGAGACGCTGTTCTCACGTGCAACACGAACAAGGAGCAACTAAACAGGCTGCTCTGTGAGCAAATCCTTGCTGATAGTGAGTATCTCGCAACTGTAACCCAAGACCATGAGCTAGTGCTTGCAGGATAGCAGACCATACCGACTTCCATTGTGCGAGGCAGGAGTCGAGCAGCATTGGAGCTCTCATCATCTCATGAAGAGGCTGACGTGATAATAACACAACACGCTATCACACAAGCTGAGAAAGAAAGATTCTGATGTCCGCATCTCCATCATTTGTGATGACACAGACGTGTTTGCCATGCTGACTCACTTCTATGAATTTAAGAAACTAGGCTGTCCCGTGATTATGGAGTCTCCAGTGCGTGGCAGAAAATCAGTGGACATCCGAGCAACTGTAACCCAGCACAAAGACATCATACCACAAATCCTCAAACTACACGCTTTGAGTGGTTGTGACACAGTTGCAGCAATACATAGCATCGGCAAAGCCACTGCCATTGCCACATCCAAGAAGGGTCGGAAGCTAGACAAGCTGGGGTCCCTTGATGCATGCTTTGACCATATCGAGAAAGAGAAAGAGGCAACAGCGTTCACTGTTGCATGCTATGGGGATAAGAAATCCTCATTTTAGTAAGTGTCGTCAGCGAGTATGGGCTCAGAAGACAGGGAAGTCGGGAACTGCTGCACCCAAACTATGTTCTCTACCACCAACAACTGAAGCTTTCCATCAAAATGTGCTCAGAGCCCACTACTCTCTGGGGAACTGGCTCGATGCACTAAAGTGTGAACCACCACCACTTGATCCTGTGCATTATGGGTGGGAGAGAGACGAAACAAACATAGTTCTCATCCCAAAAACAGTTGGTGAAGGAGTGTGCTTAGCACCAGATGTAGTTTTGAAGCTAATCAGATGTAGGTGTGAAACACACTCAGCATGCAGGGGGAGTCGCTGCGGCTGCATGGGACGCGGAATCCCTTGCACAATGTTCTGTGCATGTGGCAGCGGCTTGGATTGCAACAATCCATTGACCCAAAACGCAAACGAAGAGCAGACTGATGATCCTGACGATCCTGACACAACCATGTCTTTTGATATTTGCCCCCAATAAATGGTTACCTAATGTGAATAACTGCATCAAAATTGTCAATGTCAATCCCCCAACTAGGTGTGAGCTTTGTTTTGCTTACGAGGTCATATCTTGTAGCTTTGCAACCTTCCATAGAATGCATGTGCCCTGCAGTTCAGCATAAATTGTGGTTTATATCCGAATATCCATATCCATATAATGTGGGTTATGTCATTTAAGCATTATGATCTGGTTTTATCTGCAGTAAAGATGTTAAGTGCTCAGCAGTTAGCTAGATTGTAGAAATTGTCACTGAAATAAAGCAAATACAGTGATGTCAACTGTGGCATTATCATATTTCAAGGCCAAACTTTAACTTCAAATGACCTTGACTTGACCCATGGAGTTGCAAAATGATATCCTACTGTTATCATGTGACTATAGAACTACTCAGTCTCGCCCAAAACCATAAAAACGACAGTAAGATCACCAAAATATCTCCACGACTGCCCGGTATATGGGATATTCCTTATTTCGGGGAGCGTTTGACCTCCAATGACCTTGAGTATTGACGAATGTGGGTCAAAACGACTCCCAAAGTATCTGAACCCCTCCAGATCGACTGATCGTCCTAAAAAACCCTAGAAACGACACCAAGATCATCAAAATCCATCAAGTATTGACCATGATATGGGATTTTTGTTTCGCCGGCCATCTTGGAAAATGGCGGCCATATTGATAAAGCCAAGCGGAGGTAAGGTGTACACCCAATGGATTCTTCAATGGGGTTGTATAAGTTTTCAAAATATGTCAAGATTTGCTTTATAACAAACAATGCAGGGCTCCCACCCTGTGCAACCGGACTACTTATCTGTGTAAGCTTGTTTCCTCTTTTCAGGGGATCACCCGTGAATATCTCTGATGACTCGTTCTCAAGCAGTTCCTTATAATGGAATTGTGTGTCAAATTTTGCGGCGTTATCGGCAAGAATATACAGTCATTTTTTTGAACTTGTCCGCTAACTTGACAATATAGGTCACAAAGAGTTTCACAGGGATGTCGTGTGCGATCGTTTTAAAAACGTTTGTCCGTTTACCACATTTGGGGCATTCTTCACATTCACTGTTCACGCACTCGTCACAGATAGTCTGACTTACGAGTAAATGTGGAATAACCTCTTTTGTTTCAGCAGCCATATATGTTTCTATATCGTAGTACACAGTTATACAAGGTCTATTTTTAGGCTTAGTGTCTTTCATATAACATACTGTACATGCTTTACTCCGTCCACCTTATATTCCTCGTGCCATGTAGAACAGTGAATTTCATCACATTTATGCTTGAATTTCCCCTAATTATCCATTGTGTGAAACATACCACACTCACAAACCCTCACTTTCCTGTACGTGTCATCCGATTTATGGTGTGCAAAACAGATGTTATTGAAAAACATGCGTTTACATACATTACAGTCGCGCTTCTCAGCTTCAACTACCCGAGTTTCACACCTGGGGCTCTTACACTGCTCACATACAATGTGGCAATCCTTACAATGCTTTAGCAGATCATTCTTAAACTCGAGACATCCCTTACATAAATCGTGTTGTCTTCCATATTTTCGACTTTTATCATAGTTTACGTAAAGATCTCTGATGCGTCTAATACGAAGGTAAGTTGCTCTCACCAGCCCTAAAACAAGTAGGGGTCTTGTACGGTCTCTCACACTGATTTTAAATACATACGTTGTTCTACCATTTTGATCTACTGTAGACCAAACACGGCAATCCTAACTTTCATCTGTTTTTCTACCTTCGTCAACTCTTCAGAACCCATATTACAGTTAAAATCAAGTTTACAGTCCACAGCCAGTTTACGTGCACGCTCCACTACCGTCGGCAACCAAATTCTTTTGGCCCCCGTATTTAGTACAGTAAACATATAGGGCAAGACTAATGCTATAAATCTGCAGCCACGCTCGGAGTTTATGTGATGTCTGTAAATAACCTGAGAATTGAAGTTGAGTGTATAAGGCGCGGCACTATGACCCGGAACACGGAATACATGGTCAATTTCATCCGTGAAATTCTCCAGGCTAAACTTTGAACCACTTTGAGAAGCTTGTGCAAAACGTGAAAGGATGTAGTCAACATCTTCTGCCACCAGGTGTCTGTAAGGTATTACTATCCAGAACTGATTGCTATCCTCGCTATTTAGATCAAGCCTAAACGCCAGCCTTACTCGGGTCTCCCGATCATTATTGTTCTGAAAAGCATATGTAATGACACAACGAACTACGTTGGGGAGTCCTTGTTCGAAACCCTTCGAATATGCGACTCGGGGATCAATTCTGGCTTTGTAGCGACTTCTAGAAAGTGTAGGGGTATTACTCACATTTTGCATTAAGGTAAGAGATATACCGTTGGATGAATGATAACTCAATCTCTCTGTATGGATAGCGGTTGCATTTGAAGGGGCTTGGAATGTTGCAGATGACGTGTAAGATTGGAGGTTTACAGGATATTGATCATCTGGCTCTCCCGATAATGAGTTTGTCGGCGATGGATCATGGTCCTCAGAGCTGAACGAGCCGCTGAACCTTGTTCGTTTAGCTTCCATACCGCACGTGACCTGAGATTGATCTTCAACAGGCCAAGATCTTTTAACACCTGCGGAGGTGTAGGGGTCTTGGCTGGTTGCTTGAGGAGTTACTTCAATAGTAGAGTCAAAGGGTCCCTGGTTATTTTTTCGATCTCACTTACCGCCACTTGAGCATGTTGGTGGTAATGCATTTCGAGATCTTTTAAAGAGTTCGTTATACGATGCCCTGGAAAAGAAGAGAAAATTGCTGAATACGAGCTTCTTAAAAACAGGTCATACAATAATTAGATTCTCTAGAAAAATCAAGTTCACAAAGCTATCAACATGTATTATAAGTAGCTCCACAAAGTTTATCAAATCTATGTTTATGCTTAGTAGAGTTATTAATGACAGTAGATTCCTTAATAACAAAGTTGTATCATTTTCAAATTCTGTACATGATCTGATATATATATATATATTTTTTTTTTCCTAAATGTTTTTTCAAAACAGTTTGACTAGTTAAGGAGTTTTTATCAAGAACAAGGGTTTGAGGAATATAAGAAACCCTATGGAATTAAACAAAGGTATTAACCCTAGTGCCGTGTTGCTGAAGTATTTACGTGTAAAGATGATGAATGTATAATATGCGGAAAGAATTACATTCATGTGGGTAAGTGCTTAAAAATGCACTTGTTTTGTTTTGTTTTTATGCAGGAAGGAGGAGCCTTGGGCGATTGCCTACGAAAACGCCCCCAAGCGTATTCCGTACAGAGACGGATGAGACCCTTGCACAGAGGCACCAAATAAGCGGGGGCGAAGAAACTGTGTAGGCTGTTTGGAGAGAGAGTATATGTGATCTTTACAGGAAAGATCACTAGAAAGGAGGCGTCGGGAATGTTAAGAGAAGAGGAAGGACTGAGTTGTATATTGTTGAAGGCAAGGTTATAGTCGTGTTGAAGATTGTGTCGAGTAGACAGGTGTAGAACCGAATTTTGATCCAATGAAAGTTACAAGGTGTTCTCTGTCCCAATCGGAGATAACAGAAAGGTCAGAGGTCAGGTGTTCCGTAGTCGTTCTACACGAGTCATAGTGCGACTGTTGAGAAGGAAGCTCTGGGAAGCGGGTAGAGAAGTTAAGTGTGGGATCATCGGCATAGGGGTGAATAGGAGAGGAAGGGCGAATTAAAGATCATTAATAAATAAAAGGAAAAGATTGGCTGACAGAACAGAGTACCTGAGGAACGCCTCTGTTGATAGCTTTAGGAGAAGAACAGAGGCCATCTACAACCGCAGTTATAGAGCGGCTAGAGGGAGAATTAGAGGTGAAGGCACAGGTAGAAGGATAAAAGCCGAAGGATGGCATTTTGGATATTTAAAATTTGTAACACACCCTATCAAAACTTTTCGATATGTGTAGCGCATTAGCAAGAGTTTCACCGAAATCCTGAAAGGAGAAAGACCATGAGTCAGAGCGATATGCAAGAAGATCGCCGGTAGAAGTACCCTTGAGGAGTCCCATACTGACGATCTGAAAGAAGATTGTGAGAAGAGAGGTGTTTAAGATTCTTCCTATTAAGGATAGAATACAAAATTTTAGAAAGGCAAGAAATCAAAACAGTTTGACTAGAGCTGGAGGGTTTAGAGCGGTTAATCTTCCTTGGGACAGGTTGAATGAAAGCAAACTTTTAGCAGGAAGGAAAAGTACGTAAGAGTTTGCCTTGGCAGGATGTTAGCACTGGAGCACAAGAACAACACGCGGAACACCATCAGGCGCGTACACCATCCTAGAGCTGACTCAAGATAGGCCAGAAAGAACATTTTTGGAAATGATTCTAATTTCAGACATAATAAAGTCAGAGGGTGGAGGAGATAGAGGAACAGCACCGGAATCGTCCATGGTTGAGGTGGAAACGAAAGTTTGAGCGAAGAGTTTAGCGTTGTCAGAAGAAGATCTGGCAGTTGAGTCGTCGGAGGTGGAAAAGAGGAGGGAAAGAAGAGGAGGTAAAATTGTTGAAGAGGTTCTTAGCTAGATGCCTGAAAGAGTGTGATGAATTAGAACAATCAGCTCTAAGTCATTCAGGAAAGCCAAAGGTGTTGGTGAACATTGAAATCTCCTAAAATAAAGATTTCTGCATTGGAGAGCGGAACAGAATGTATTCCACTTTGGAAGTGAGGTAGTTAAAGAATTTTAGATAGGCAGTAGAATTAGGAGAAAGGGAAACAGCGCAGGTGTATTTAGTTTGAGATTGGAATGTAAGGCGTAGCCAGAGGGTATAGAATTCGGGGGTTCGGGAATACGAGCAGCATCCATCTTTGGAGTGAATCTGAGTATAGAGAAAGTAAAAGGGTACAGAAAAGGGGTTGCTGACTGTCTGCCATCGTAGGAACCTGAGCTTCAGTGAGGGATGAGGTTTGGAAGAGGAGAGGTGGTGTTTAGCAGATTCAAAATTGGAAAAAGCCCACGAATGTTGCAGAAGTTTATGAATCAGGGTGAGGAGCAAAAACATCTCGAATGGGTGGTAGCAGATCCATCCCCGCTATCCAGCATCTGTGTACCCTGTATCGCCACCTGGCAGCCAGAAGTGGGACATTTAAGGTCCCCTCCTCAGAGGACTCCGAGACTCTTGAAATTGCCGCCTTTTTTAAATTGAAAAGATTATGTAGTACTCACTACAGTATTATGTTGTGAGTTGTAGGGTGAGACGTGTGTGTTTGTGTGTGTGTTTGTGTGTGTGTGTGTGTGTGGTGTGTGTGTTTGGGATCATGCTGGACTGCTCACAAGGTAAATGAGCCACGGAAAAAGATCAGTTTAGGAGGACAGTGACAGGAAAAAATGGATGTTCCAGCTCTACCCATTTTCTGTCTAACAGAACCGAAAAGATTTCTGTGTCAAACACTGTACATCTGAACCAAATGCGGTCGGTCTTAAAACAGGAAGAGGAATAGGAATGTGGAAGGTGGATTCTCTGGTATAGAGATGTATAGGCAGATTGTTCAATTTAAAAGGTTTTTGATAAATTAAAGGTAAGAGGGGGCTACAGTACAATTTCTCTGAGGAATATTGTAGTAGTAACACAGTGACCCACATGATTGTGAGAGTGACCAGGTTTGAGTATGGGTTTTGAGCTTTATCAGGAGAAAAGACGGTAAATGAATTTATGTGAATGACAAAAAGGATGGGTAGGAATAAACTGATATATATATATATATATATATATATATATATATGGGTACCCAGGGTGGTCTAGTGGTTAAGGCGCTGCGCTGCTGATGGTGTTGGTCCGGATTCTCTGTTCAACTGAAGGTATAAGGTGGGGTGAAAAGCTTGGCCTTCGTGAGAATGAACAATTCGGGGGGGAAGCTAATCAAATGTTATATAAAAACTTGCACTATATATAAAATATATATATATAAAATATACACTAAAACTTACAATAACTTGTTCTGGGCTCCTCTTGCAAACTGTCTTTGCATTGCATACAATATTTCTTAGTGTTGTGCAGCAAACGTAATAGCAAGTATCTGTAATAAGAGAAAAGCCCCGTAAAATAAGCACATTACAACATAAGTCGAAATAATAACGCAGCGTTATGTATACGCAAAAAAAAGGCTAATTGGTGTCTTCATACATACATACAGTGTATATATATATATATATATATATATATATATAGAGAGAGAGAGAGAGAGAGAGAGAGAGAGAGAGAGAGAACGGCGAGGCTGTGGGGAGTATGTGATGAATGGACTGCATACAGTATAGAAGAGCCAGGGATAGGCAATGTGAAATTGCTCTATCTATTTATTTAATTTCGTTCTTAAGCTTTAGATTTTACTTGATTCTTAATTAAGAACAGTGCATATAAATCCAGTTAATAATCCAGTTAATTCGCCTCGGTGGTGTAGTGGCTAGCGTCGCTGACTACGAATCCATCAGCCCCGGGTTCGAGACCCGACGGCAGCCGGCGCGCAGCAAAACCCATCTGTTCATCCTTCCACACAATAAAGAAAGTGGCTGGTAGATAAATGGGTACCCAAGGTGGCCTAGTGGTTAAGACGCTGGGCTGCTGATGGGGCGTGGTTCGGATTCCACGTTAAACTGTAGGTCTAAGGTGGAGTGAAAAGCTTGACCTTCGTCAGAATGAACAGTTCGGGCGGAAGCTAACCAAAGGTTAAAGGTTATAATACATAAATCGTGAATAAGAATTAACGATCAGGGAATGTATTAGTTTTCATTTATTATTATTATTATTATCGACATAAATAAAAAATACAAAGCCAATGTTATAGGTGTGTTGCGGTTACTATACAAAGATACCGATGCTGGACATGGGCGTTGGATAACGATACATAATGTGTATTTAATTCTAGATTACATACGTCAAATGACTAGTAATAAAGTAATGCACACTAGCCCTGGTTTTTTATTAGTATTGTTATTAATCGATATTTCAGCCTGTTTTTAATTGAAATTACATTCATAGTATTTTTATATCGGTAATTAAAATCACTCCACAGCTTCAAATCGCTGAAATGTGTGATTTTGATGTGAATACGTGAAAGATTGTTGAATAACTGTTCTATTTCGTCTGAGCGGGATGCTTGAGAGGTTATAAAACATTTAGTCGTCTAAATTTGCTATTGATCTCGACCTTACATTTGTAAATAAAATGAGTTATCCCGATTACAATAAAGTAAGCTGCAACAGGTTATATCAGATGGGTACTTAAATACTGCCACTTTGCGACAGGTTTTCTTTTCTGTAATCAAATATTGCATGGCTCAAGATCTGAGATACATTTTGGCAAAGAGCTGATGTACTATATGAAAATGCGTACTGGAGTTCTCCCCAACACACACACACACACACACACACACACACACACACACACACACACGCATATATATATATATATTTGAAAATTATTTCACGAAAGTAACACGTGAATAATATTTATGATGAAAACAACCACGAAGGTAAAAGGAACACAGATTGGTGCTCAAACGCTTTCGTCTAATAAACACTGAGGATGTCATTAGATGAAAGCGCTTGAGCACCATTCTGTGTTTCCTTTTTCTTTCGTGGTTATTTTCATCATATACATATATATTATTCATGCACAAGAAAAGAATCGAACATCTAGAGTGAGATGTCCTTCACAACCTATTCTGAAATTTTTTTTAACATTTAACGTGCTAAAAAGTATAAAAATACTCACAAACCGGTAAAGGGTGTGAAGTATTAACCAACCCTCTTTAGTAGAGTTCGCATAAAGAATAAAGTTTTCGATTAGAGTCTGGGCTTAAATTCCTTCATCTCTCTCTATAACAGTTTCCAGATTTCACCATAATTTCAATTCGTTGTGTACTTGCGCTACATATTTTGAGTAATGACTACCAACAGATTTCATAGTTTGTTAATGAGAAAAACGAATGATTTTTATATCTGTAGCCATGTACCTTTGCAACGATGAAAATTAGGAGCTCTTCCTTCAATATACAAATAAGTATATCCCGCAACTTATATTCTAGACGTTTTAAAACATATTATAACGTATTACAACGTATTATATAACGTATTATAATGTTTGCGAAATTTTGCAACCCTTGACCCATTTGTATAATTACTGGAAGCTGCTGAAAATGTGGATTAGTAAACTATTGAAAAGAAATTATATTAATGAAGGAAGCTAATTGTTTACAAGTAATGTTTTAAATTTATAGAATGAACATAAACAAACATATTTAAATTAGAACTCTCCCCCACTTCACTAAACCAATTCTGTGTTTCCTTTTTCTTTCGTGGTTATTTTCATCATATACATATATATTATTCATGCACAAGAAAAGAATCGAACATCTAGAGTGAGATGTCCTTCACAACCTATTCTGAAATTTTTTTTTAACATTTAACGTGCTAAAAAGTATAAAAATACTCACAAACCGGTAAAGGGTGTGAAGTATTAACCAACCCTCTTTAGTAGAGTTCGCATAAAGAATAAAGTTTTCGATTAGAGTCTGGGCTTAAATTCCTTCATCTCTCTCTATAACAGTTTCCAGATTTCACCATAATTTCAATTCGTTGTGTACTTGCGCTACATATTTTGAGTAATGACTACCAACAGATTTCATAGTTTGTTAATGAGAAAAACGAATGATTTTTATATCTGTAGCCATGTACCTTTGCAACGATGAAAATTAGGAGCTCTTCCTTCAATATACAAATAAGTATATCCCGCAACTTATATTCTAGACGTTTTAAAACATATTATAACGTATTACAACGTATTATATAACGTATTATAATGTTTGCGAAATTTTGCAACCCTTGACCCATTTGTATAATTACTGGAAGCTGCTGAAAATGTGGATTAGTAAACTATTGAAAAGAAATTATATTAATGAAGGAAGCTAATTGTTTACAAGTAATGTTTTAAATTTATAGAATGAACATAAACAAACATATTTAAATTAGAACTCTCCCCCACTTCACTAAACCAAAACCCCGTTTTATGTATTGCCGATGTGTGGAGAAAACGGATTTTGTAACATTTATGGTAACACTGTTAAAATGAGTCTGATGGTCCTATAATCATTAATCGAATTTCAATCTTGCATATTTCAACCATTTTAAAATAAAAATGTATTTATAGAGACATTATATTTCGTGTTTTCGTCTAAACATTCTGCATTATAAAAATGCTTGTTTTAAATTCACCGTATAATGGTATTCGTGTTATAATTAAAGGAATATTAATTTAGGTATTCTTCAAAAATAATAAATTAAGTACAGTAGGAATAAATCACCGATTTTCATTTCTGAGTAAAATATTTAAAATACATCCTCCAATGTTACGTGATAAAGCGCTTTGAAATTAAATGTTTATATTTGAAACACTATAAAAGGAGACGTGTTTACAGCTACCATCTCTGAATACGAATACATTATACCCCTGATATAGTAATTTTTGCACAATGATTCGGAAATAATGTTCATTTTCGCTATCACGTACAGATTTTCACAAAATGTCATATTTCATATTACACATTATAAGTAATTTTTATTAAAATTGACTCGCCAAGACATCTAAGAAGTGAAGGAGAGATATCAAGGAAGGTGGGATATCAGCATGATGGCTGATTACTGCTAGATGTTGAAACAGGATACCCCAGAATTATTACATAAAAGAAAAAGAACAGCTCGTACATTCGAGACTAAAAGGCATAGATCTCACAAGAAAACTCAGGACAAATAAAGATGGATATGTAGTTAACATTAATAGCCTTCTTTCTTTTTAAAGTTGTTTGCATTTGTAATTAGCATAACAAAGCGAAATAGGTACCTAATGTAAATTGAAATAAAAAAAAATTATTTATGTTGTTGTTTTTCCCTTCCACTTTACAGAAAATGCTAGCGTGATAGATGAAAGTTTTAAAACATAGCATAGGAGAGAGATTGGAAGGAAATAGAGAACTTTAAAGATAAAGCGAAAATTTAAGAGTAAAGAGATCTGGTTCCGAGTGAAAATCGACAATACTCTCATTCGGTATAAATGTTTCTAACGGGGATTTAAGACAAAGTAAGCAGCTGGCCTTTTTAAAAGGAGCCGAGTGAATTACTTTGAAATACGTTAGTGACCTTCAACCCCACAAATTAACTATACGTCTGAATGACATACGTTTAGTTTCATCAGAATTAAGGTGCTTACCCGCTAATTTGAGAACAATACCCTGAGTGCCCTTAGATTTCTGCAGACAAGATGTTTTAGACATCGAAATTATCAAAATCTTTATTCATATATATAATATATATATATATATATATATATGAATAATAACACTCGTACTTTGTCAAAGAATATTTTAGTACTTCCATTTTTCCGGGGCTTTTTAGGCATTGCTAATGTACTTAAACTTTTGGATATTAATGTAGTATTTTCATATAACAATATCGTGAAAAATATCATAGTAAAAAATAACCCAACCAATAATTCAGGCATTATCTATAAAATTGGTTGTAAACAATGTGATTCCTTTTACATAGGTCAGACAGGAAAGGATTTGCACACACGTATAAAACAGCATCAATATTCCGTTAGAATAGGACAGTCGTCCAGTGCTCTTGTTGTCCATTTGTCAGAGTTATCCCACTGTATTGATTGGAATAATGCTACAGTTTTGTTTCACTCTAGCAACATTGTTAATAGAAATATTCTTGAGTCTGCCATTATCCAACTTACAAATAACTTCAACATAAGCAAAGGTCTTTTTCAACTCGATCCTGTTTTTTTGAATTCCTTCAGAACGGATTTAGATAAGAAGGGTAGAACGCTAAACATTTGGTAAACTTGTATGCTACTCTAATAACTTTTATTTTTCAATTTATTTTTATATACATCGAACTTAGACAAGAAGGGCAGAGTGCTAAAACCTGGGCAGATTTCCAGTATAAATTTGTATGCTCCTCTTAAGTTTTATTTTTATTTTTATTTTTCAATTTATTATTATTTTTCTTTTTTTTTAATTAACTATAACATTGGTTGGAAACAATTCATTTGATCTTGTGTTGGATTCGAGCAAAGTGCTAAAACATCGGTAGTTTTTTCCTTACAAATTTGTATGCTCCTCCCACAATCCTTTAATGTTTAATTTTTATTTTTATTTCTTCGTTTATTGTATATAATATATATATATATATATATTTCTTTTTTTTTCTGTCATCTATATATAGGCTGTAACTCTTTATGTACTTCAGTGTTCCTGAGGATGTCATTAGGGTAAAGCGCTTGAGCACCATTCTGTTTCCTTTCCTTCGTAGTTTTATTCATCATATATATATATATATATATATATATATATATAATATATATATCTGTACACTACCAGTCAAAAGTTTAAGTATCACCTACTAATTTCCAATGTTTTGCTGCTTAGCTCATGACAAACTTCAAATGTAAACTTAACAGGTACTAGAGATGAATTTGCTTACCTGACTTTCATATTGTATGCTTCAGTGCATCTGCGATCTGCCCTATGCAATGTGTTGTAACACAGAAGCTTCTTCAAAATAGCCTTCAAAATATGTTAATTCACGTCTAGCATGCAACCTAAAATTAATGTCATTAGCTCTGCACAGAGGTCCACAAACAGTTTAAAAGTCTTTACTGGGGCAGTGTGTTTCTTCAGGAGTATGTTAATTCATATGTTCAGTTATTAACATGCGCTGCAGGTCTTTACATATAAAATCCTTGCAGAGGAACTAACTGTGTAGTTTAAGGTATATTTCTGTGTTTCAAAAAGCAAAAAGGGTGCCAAAGCTCAGTTAACAACAGAAAAAAGACAGTCGATTGTAACTTTGAGAAATGAGGGCCAATCACTGAGGCAAATTGCAAAAAAAATAAAAGTTTCTGTGAATGCGGTTGCTTGTGTCATTAAACTGTACGAAGAAACTGGTCAAAATAAGGACAGAAAAAGGTCAGGGCGACTAAGAACCACAACAGACTCAGAGGACAAGTATATCCGAGTCACCAGTCTAGCAACAGACGCCTCACAGCACCTTAAATCAAAGCCCAGCTGAACAACTCGAGAAGTACAACAGTTCCAACATCAACTATTCAGAGAAGACTAAGAGAGGCGGGATTAAAAGGACGAACTGCAGCAAAGAAACCAATGCTGAGACTCCAGAACAAAAAGAAAAGGCTAGCCTGGTCTAATAAACAACAAAAATGGACTGTTGAGCAGTGTAAATTTGTCCTTTGGACTGACGAATCAAAGTTCAAAGTTTTTGGATCCAAACGCAGAGTATTTGTGCGGCGCAGAGCGGGTGAAAGAATGACACAGTAGTGTGTTGTGCCAACAGTGAAGCACGGTGGAGAAAGTGTGATGGTCTGGGGATGTTTTGAAGGGGAGCAAGTTGGAGATCTCCACAAAGTCACTGGAATACTGAACCAACGTGGCCATCACAGCATTCTACAGCACCATGCCATCCCATCTGGACTGCGACTAGTTGGCCAACAGTTCATAATGCAGCAAGACAACGATCCTAAATACACTTCCAAGCTGTGTCAAAATTACCTGAAGCAGAAAGAACGGCAACGTCAGCTCACAGTTATGTAATGGCCAGCAGAGTCCCCGAATCTGAACCCCATCGAGCTAGTGTGGGATGAACTGGATCGACGAGTGAAAGCCAAGCAGCCATCCAGTGCTCAGAAGCTCTGGGAACTCTTACAATAGTGCTGGCAGCAGCTTTCTCCAGACTATCCTCTTTCTCTTGTTGAGCGCATGCCTCGAATTTGTTCTGCTGTAATTGCTGCTAGAGGAGGCTATTTTGATGAATCTAAAATTTAGACTTTGCTTTTGGTAAATTGTCCTGATTTGTTGTTATTTAAGTTCCCATGTTTGTGCTTATGTATTTGTGTCATGATAACTTTGTTAATAAATAAAAACTTTGAACAACACTTGAAATTTATGAATATTTCAGGGTGTACTTAAACTTTTGACTGGTAGTGTATGTATACACACACACACACACACACACACACACACACACACACACACACACTAACTTTGCAAATATTAAATGTTTCATAGGTGAATTAATGATGTAAACAGTTTTTAATATATGAACTACAGATGAAGTAAAAATCTAATGATGATGCAGTCCTAAATTAGTTTAAGCGTTG
This sequence comes from Bathynomus jamesi, assembly GCA_023014485.1. Classification (NCBI taxonomy): domain Eukaryota; kingdom Metazoa; phylum Arthropoda; class Malacostraca; order Isopoda; family Cirolanidae; genus Bathynomus; species Bathynomus jamesi. The sequence goes on along the minus strand of JAJOZX010001648.1, from coordinate 520,421 downwards.
TATTTATAGCCTTGAGGTGTGCTTCGGTCAGGCCAACTAACCTTTTACGTGTGTTGTCGTTCATCGTTTTCTGGTTTTCCCCCTTTATTGCGTATTTCTCTGCGATACACGATCTATATATTTGTCGTGGATAAAACATGATGGTAGGGCCCCTCAGTAAATATATAAATAAGCCGTTGCGGAACTCGATACCGTATTTTAAATTGATGGTACGAGTATTAACATTTATATATATATATATATATATATATATATATATATATATATATATATATATTATATATATATATATACAGGGTGGGCCAAAAGTCTGGATCCATAGGAAAATATTTATTTTAATACATAAATTACAACAAATGGTAAATACTTAAAATGAATATCAACTTTAACTCGTAAATGCGTATCCGTGATACTGTACAGTAGTTCGTACGCCAGTATAAATACTCAAATACTTTTTTTATTTCAGCCCAGAAATGGCTTCGAATCTAACAACAGAAGACCGGGTAGAACTTGTGCTCATGTACGCAAGACAGGGCGCTACACACAGAGAAGTTGCTACCGAATTCAATAGAAATCATCCTGATAAGCATCCAGTAACACATGCGACTGTTGGCAAGTTGTTTAAACGTTTCAAAGAAACAGGAAGTGTACATGATCGACGGCGTTCTGGTCGTCCAAAAACTGCAACTGATGAAAATACCTCTGCAATGGTATGTATGTGAAACTTTAACGAATAGTCCAGTAAAGTCAACAAGAAGATTATCAAATGAAACAAGCATCTCGAGAACTTCAATTCGAAGAATTATTAAAAATCATAAATTCCATCCCTAAGTGTCTCGATGTCAGAGGCCGCCAATTTGAGCATTTGTTATAATTTGTTGTTTATACTGGAGTACGAACCACTGTACAGTATCACGGATACGCATTTCCGAGTTAAAGTTGATATTCATTTTAAGTATTTACCATTTGTTGTAATTTATGTATTAAAATAAATATTTTCCTATGGATCCAGACTTTTGGCCCACCCTGTATATACATATATACAGAATATCAGTCTGATGAGTGTGAATGTTGCCCACCCTGCAGCTAGAAGTGCCGGGACCACGAACACGCGAGAACGCTGCGTAAAAAGTACTCGAATGTTTGTTTGTTTGTTTGTTTCCGTGAAGGAAGGCGAGGATTTTTTTCTCATGAAGGAAGGCTAGGATGAATCCTTTCTATTTTTTTTAATTTCTAATTTTTTATTTTTTTTTATTTTTATTATTTTTTTTCCCAAGGAGGAAGGGCCCCGCAAGGACCCTCAAGGGACAAATCCCCAAATACCCTTCATTAAGGACGGTGAGACCTCATAAATAGGGTGAGGAACTTAAGCAAGGGGGGGCCCCCCTTATAACGGAGGCGAAGGCCTTCAGGGTCACTCCAGGAGCAATTTTCAAAGTACCCCAAATTCCTCGACCCAAACGCGGCTATACTACTGGTGTTGTGCACCATGAATATGCTCCACAGGGACAAACAATCAACAAGAAATTTTACATTGAAGTTTTGAGACGTCTACGTGAAGCAGTTCGGAGGAAACGGCCGCAGAAGTGGGAGTCCGGAGATTGGATGCTTCATCACAATAACGCGCCATCTCACGCGTCGCAACTTGTCCAGCAGTTTTTGGCCAAAAACGCTATCCCCCAAATTGCCATATTCGCCGGATTTGGCTCCATGCGACTTTTTTTCTTTCCAAAGCTCAAACAAACCCTGAAAGGACACCGATTTGATGATGTTGAAACCATTAAAAGAAATTTGACGGAGCAGCTTTTGGCCATTCCGAAAAGTGCTTTTGAAAATTGTTTTGAACAGTGGGAGGATCGTTGGGCAAAGTGTGTGGCATCAGAAGGAGCGTATTTTGAGGGAGTTAAGCCCCAAACCCTGTAAGTACCATATCTTGTCTATAATCGCATCAGTCCGGATACTTTTTTAATAAACTTCGTGTGTGTGTGTATATATATAATATATATATATATAATGTACTTGGTGGCATGTATTTAAACGCGGTCATTCCTTTTGCATTTATTTCATGGCGCTGAAATTTATGAAAGAAATAATAAACGTATGCAAGTTTATTCCATCAAATTTTTATAAGGACATCACATGTGGAAGTCAAGTTATAAAACTTCTAAATTAGCGTTTAAATAATTAAGTTTCTCGCATACACATCAGGGTTAAACATCAGTAGTGTTTGGGTCAAACCTCGTAGTGGACTACCTCGTTCCTCTACTGGCGAAGATAGTTCCGCAGCTGTTTTTGCTAAATTTCATAGTTGTTACGAAAACTTGCCCAGACAAGAGCAGGAACTATTGAGCAGTTAAACGACAACATACAACAAAAATATATCATCATCAATAAGGATGTTTTACGTAACATTCAATGTACTGTAGCTTACGTAATCGAATTAACATGTCAACACCCGAATGACACCCAATTCGAACATTTATTATCTTCATAACAAATAAAAAGTATATAATCTCGTACTGTAACAAACTTTTGTTACACCCTGTACAAATATGAATGGGTAAGGGAAGGAATTTTTTTTAAGGCGACTGTCGGAGGGACAGTACGCAATACCCATTCATAAAAAAAAAAAACTAGGGCTTTGCACAAGGTTATTCTCGAACCAACTACTACACGAAAATAATTTGGAATCTCGAAATTTTCAGGAAATTTTCCACGTATTTTTGTTTGGAGAACTTTTTCCACAGTTGTACTTATCATATTCTTTATTATAGATCTCGCAGTACAAAAAATATACTCACTCACAAATTCATAGCTTAAAATCACAAATTTCAAGTTACATGAGAAAAAAGTCTCTTCTTACGCAAACTAATCAGCGAACAATACCTGTCTTTTTAGAAGTTCTTCGCATAAGGAGGCATCGTTCGGGAATTCGGTTTCTTGAAGGGTCTGCTTGAACATCCGAAGTGCTCCGCTGATCTCTTCAGTGTTTGCGCTGAATTTCTCCACCGCCTGTAATTTATGAAGAGATCGTTACACACTTGAGGGATTACAGTTGGTTTACAGAGAAGTTCACAGGGAAATCTTTCAAACTACTAACTTCATTAACTGTTATATACATAATTCCAAGGCAGTGTTTTACCAAATTAATTTTAACTTTAGAGGAATTTAATTTTTTAAAAGTAATCTATATATCATACTTACGGCGACATCTTACTTAAATAAAATTATCTTCTTGGGAATATGTATGCAAATTTATTAAAGTGTTTCAAAACAAACAGTTTTTGGAGAATGGTAGAAAATGCGGAAGACGACATTAAATAAAAGATTGTGGTGTTAAATTTATTAAACTGTACAGGAGTATGAAAATAAAAATATGGTCGGGGCGTTGGGTTGGACATAAAAGGCAAGTTAATCGTGTAATGTTGGTAAACAACAGGCAAAAAACAAAAACAAAACAGATTAATAATAGGAGGGGAACAGAAATGGTTTTCTGGTCTTTAAAATTTGCTATCATACAAAAGAAGTAAAATGAACCATGTTTCACAAATATCTGATGTCATTAACCCCCCTGTACATGCCCTCTGAAGTTTTGCTGATATTAACAATGAAAATTATTAGCCACTTTATCTGGTTTTGTTAAAAAAAATACTATTCAATTGCTATGACATCAATATTCACATCATAAATTTAGTTAACTGAATTGTTTGCTGATGCTAAATAACAATATTAGCCACCAAAACTGATTATTTGCCATTGGTTATTATTTTATGAATATTATTTACATATAATCATAATATTATATTATTATATTATAATATTATATATATATATATATATATATATATATATATATATATATATTATATATATATATATTATATATTATATATATACAGGGTGTCCATAAATTATTCACCCCATTATAAGCCTTAATAAATTCGTTATTATAGGAGTTATCTTAAAACGGTTTGCGGCAATTAATAACATAACTCAAGAATTTTTTGTTTTAATTCAGTAAACCTCCACGTGAGCCCCATTGGTAGCACGCAGAACATCAAGGCGATAGATGATTTCGTTCCAAACATTAAGAAGCATGTCTTGCGTGATGGAAGATAATGTCTCTTCAATCCGGTGTCTTAATTCTGTGATGTTATTAACCTTCTTTGCATACACTCTGTCCTTTGTGTAGCCCCATAAAAAGAAAGCCAGAGGCGTGATATCCGGGGAACGAGGAGGCCATGGAATAGGACCATCTCGCCCGATCCAACGAGAAGGGAACTTTTCATTGAGGAACCTCTGCACTTCTAATCCCCAGTTTGGCGGTGCCCCATCTTGCTGAAAGAACACACGGGGCTGCATATCCTCAAGCTGAGGTGCAGCATACCATTCAAGCATATCTAGGTAATTTGTAGCCTTCACAGTGTTCTCATGGAAGAAAAATGGTCCAATCACACGGTTATGGGAGAGAGCACACCAAACGTTTATCTTGGGACTGTTGCGTTCGTGTTCAATAAATTCATGCGGATTTTCTGATCCCCATATACGGCAATTGTGTCTGTTGACTTTACCAAACAGATGGAATGTCGCTTCATCACTGAAAACGACATTGTTCAAAAAATGGAGATTTGGTTTCTCACATCCACAGCACACACACATTGCTTTCTCCTTCACTGTCGCCATTGTGCCCCTAGTGGATGTTCTGCGAAATAAAGAAATATATTTCTTGAGTTGTGTTATTAATTGCCGCAAACCGTTTTAAGATAGCTCCTATAATAACGAATTTATTAAGGCTTATAATGGGGTGAATAATTTATGGACACCCTATATAATATTATTATATTACATGATTAGTTTAGTTGTAACTTTTTTATGCTTGTTTAATAATTTTTTCTCATTTACAGGAGCTAAAGAAATCTTAAAATAGACTTACAGTAATTAACAGGATCAAAATGAGAGAGTTACGTTCTGCTCCCACACGCCGGTGTGGAGATGTGGAACATATTGCGCTATATCAGTTTAAGGCAAGTGTACTGCCACTCCAGCAAGATGTTATTCAAGTGATGATGTTCATGCTGAGGCCAGCCAGAGCTGGTAGGAATCAACTTTCTGTTAGTGATGCTGCATGGAAAGTTGCCTACAACTTGCAGAACCTTTGGATCTGGTGCAACCTATACACAAAGTCGATCAGTAACATTGTCAACCAGATAACAAAATTGTATGAAGAGTTCAAAAAACATGTCAGGTTCGCTCACAGAGAATGACTGAAGCAAAACGAGCAGAAATTTCAGAATTCAACAACCGTGTTGCAGCCACTTTGTTTGATATCTCCTGTACAGATATGAAATCACGAAGACGCCAAGACAAGATCTATGGTGTTAAAGTTACTGAGATAGAGTGGAAGTTACTGGAGGATGAACGAGGACCAAGAAAAATGTTTTGTGATAATTCAGTGGACATGGCATGGCAAAGAACAGCTGAGAGGCAAATGAGGATGCAAGCTGCAATGGACAAGATGTTCCTAAAGGAACAAGAAGACAAAGAAAAATCAGTTTGTATCACAGCTTTACCAAGAATTTGATGGCTCGATAACAGATGAGTACACATGCACTGAAGATGAATATATCCCTGAAGAAAATATACCATCAACATCAAAAAAACGAAAATTTGTGTGTGCAAACTTGAATGAGGATACAGACAAGTTCCCTCATCAATACAGGCATATCCGTGAAAGTCCGGCAAAAATAAAAGAAGCATTCTACAGAGTGGCTGACAAACTGATATCCAAATATCATTTATCATACAACCAAGCAACAGCAGCTATTATTGAAGTGGGAAACTACATGTTCGATCGCAGCTGGAAGTACTTTGACGAAAATGCGCATTACATTGATTTAGACACAGCTCCAGCCCAATCAGCATGCCGAAAAATAGGAAAAGCTATTGAAGCCTTTGTACTGGCAGAAATAGTACAAGAGATCATGAATTCGGATGATGGATCTAGAAAACAGGGTGCAGGGTCATTTTCTGTTCAAGATATCACAATTAATGGAAAATATCGTTCCTTCCCAACGCTGCAGCTAGTATCAGAATCACGAGAAAATCTAGCAGCACTGAGAGTTACTATCCTGAACATTTTATCGGTAGTCAGCGGTTTCGATCCTAAGACTCTGTATGAGAAAATAGATTTTGTGATGACTGATGCAACAAGCCACAACATTGGGGTCGAAAGCATTGTATCTGACATGCTTGACACCGATCACACAACTGAACATCTCTTATGTCAAGTTCATCCTACATTAATGTTTAATCGCAAAATTGTTGAAGTGTTTAAAGAGATTGATAACACTATTGGACCAGACAAGATATTTGCAAACTTCCTTGTCAATTGTGTTACATCCCATGATTCAATCACAGAACAGTTCATGGACTGTTTAGTGAGATTGGTTTCAAACGATTATGACCATAAACAGTGGAGCAAAGCAGGTGACTTTGATCAATACATCATGCCAAAGAAGAATGCTGCTGTTCGCCTACAAAAAGAGAGGTTCAATAGGCTTACTTTCTTGTGCGCTATCACCATCCACTTGGATGAAGATGTTTCTAAATTTCTCAACAAGTATGAACACATCACTAACCAACTTGCATGCATCCTGCGCTCATTCAGTAACCTTGAATATATTCGCATCCTTTGTCTAGCTGGTGCACTAATTGGAATACATTTGATTGAACTATTCATCAGTCTGACATCGGCTAGCACAACAGATTATGCTAAGATCATGATTGCATTTCCAACGCTGTACGATGATTTATGCAAAACGGATCCATCTGATCTTCTGAACATTGACGAACCTGCATTCAACTTCATATCACCTAATAGGTTTAAAACGGTTCTGTGGAATGAAGACATCCGTAATTCAATCAAGAAAGCCGTTAACTGCTACAAACCAAGAGTCACAAATGTTCTCAGCATCATGATGAAGAAATTAGCAGCTGGATGGCAGAAACAACGTGGAGACATATTCTAGTTTGGTGACTGTGATGCGGAAGCCCCTCGACAGGTAAGTGCAATACATAATTTTATAATGTCCTATTGTTGTTGAACTGATGCTGTTTTTGTATCCTCATGGTACAGTACTATTTTATTCCTTTTCAGGTAGCATCGATGGATCAGGAGAAACTACAGAAAGCACCAATCAACAACTTGCATCCAGAACGGTCAGTGGGCAGCATCAACTATGAGCTCAGTCAACGTGGTGCAAAAGAGCTACCTATGGCCAGCCGTGCACATGTAAAAGGAAGAAGCACTGACTTGATTGAAGGCAAGTTTGTGGCCAAAGTATATGTAAAACTAGTACAGCAAGATGGTCCCCTTCCTAACGTGTTGAGAGAATGGAGCAGAAAGCAACAAGAACTTAAGCGGCAAGGATTAAGTGACAAGGAGGTAGCAAACATAGCAGCTGACAAGAAAAAGAACAAAGATCTAGACACCCTGAAGAAACTTGGTGGACCTTTCACCAAAGCTAGTGAAGTAGATGATTTTGTGAATGATACAAGGTTGTCACTCAAAGAGAAAATGACAGAATATACATCGAAGTGAGATATGCAAGAGATACATCGACATCTCTTCCCAGGTCGTCAGATATCTTCAAACTGAAAAAGTACTACAAGAATCTTCCAATAGAGACTTATGCAATTAACTTGAAAATCTATCTAGACAGAGTTGCATCAAATATGACAATGACTATGAAAGATTTTGATAATGCTATAAATATACTTTTGTGCTAAATAATGTGTGGTAATTAGAGGCATTTATATTATGCTATGTCTGAATTTATGATTTTTTGTTTTGTCTAGGTGATGTAAAAATATATACATATATTATTTTCCATTATTTTCTAGCAAATATATTCTGTAATGAATTAATCAATTACAGGTCTATTTCTAACTTCTCCAATGATATTTCATGGTTTTTAACAAGATTTGTTTAAATAAACTGGAATTTACTCTTAGAATAAACATTATGATATTCAATAAACTTTCAAACCACATGTACAGGGGGGTTATTGAGTAAAATACATGATTTTTTTTTCTATTTCTAAGCTGTTCGTAAGTGATAGCATATTTTAAGAACCAGAAAAAATAAATAATCCCCAAAAAATAAAAATTGATCCCCCCCCCTATTAATAAGCCCTATTTATATATAAACTAAAAAGCAAAACTGAAAGGTTTCAATCTTAAAGGGAAAGAATGAGGCACAGGAAACTAAATACAAAGAAGCTGTAATTGGAAAGGTGTCATTAATAATAATAATAATAATAATAACTAGGAATCTCTCTGGGACCCAGACTGTGCTCAGTGGACACAGATAGAGTAAATAATATTGGTAAAAGCCTGACAAGAATAAGGGAAATAGAAATTCAATCATGTATATTTATAAATGATATAATGCAGGCATCAAGTAACTTAGGAGTAATAGAAAAAGCAATTAGTAATTGTAGATCACTGGAAATACTAAAAAATTTACATTTAATAATGAAAAAGAGAAATCAGCAGTAATGACAATAAATGTGATGTGAATAAAAGTACCTGAAATGAGAACAATTAGCAAAGTGAAAATGGGAATTATAGAACAAGTGCAAAAATACAAGTATTTGGGACGATGGTTCAGTAGCAGAGGTGATCATCAAACACATATAGAAAAGAAGAAAAGTAAGATAAATTTCATGATAGCAGATCTAAAGAGATATGGAGATCCAGTTACAGTGGGCCATTGGTCAATGAAGGTGAAAATAAAATTGCATGAAACCATAATAGTACCTACAATATTTTATGGAATGGAAACATGGACGAGAACAAGGACAAATGATACTGAAGAAGTGGAACAAATGCAGGGAAGAATTTCTAAGGGAAATAACAGGAATGAAATTTAGTACCCCATATTGGGGATTATTAGCTGAATTAGGAGAGTGGCCAGTCAAAAAAGAAATTGGATACAAGAAGATAATGCTAATGAACAATATATTAAACTCAAATGAGGATAGATTAATTAAAATGATAACCGAAGATCAGTTGAAAAATCCATACACAGGATGTTGGGCGGAGGAAGTGGCAGAAATGTCTAAATTATATAAAGTAACATTAGAGGACTTGAAAATGATGAAAAAAAGTGAATTAAAGAAAAGTGTAAGACAAAAAATTAATGAATATTTACAGGAAGAACTAATAAAAAGGAAAACTAAAATGAAGAAACTAAGATTCATTGATGAATTTAAAAGAAAATCATGTATTGAAAATATGAAAGAAAAGGATATGAAGATTATAATGGAAATCCGATTAAATACGGTAGAGGTGGAAGAAAACTATACTGTAAAGGAAAATATAAGGACATGAAGTGTGAATTATGCAGGAGAGAGAATGATACGACAGAACACTCGTTTCATTGTGAAAAACTAAGAAACAATGGGGGAGATGATGGGAGTAGAGAATATAAAAAAACAGAAAGTATCAAAAATTATATTGTAAAAATAATGGAAATTAGAAGACTCTGTTGACAGTAAAGGTTTAAGTACATAATAGGAGATACAATGTAGAGGCTCTGCACCGGAAACGTGTGATGATCCGCAGGATCAAGTGAGCAATTTCAGGAACCTGGAACCTGGAACCTGGGCTTAGAAATTTGTAAAACTTGACACACAAATTAAAGATACTTTCCTTAATATACAGTATAAATTTCCAAAATGTATTTGCTTCTAAATGTAATTATTAAAAATTAGTAAAGAAATTAACAAATTAATGTCAATCTTATTAATAATCGATATGACCTCCTTTTGCTAACAAGACAGCTCCCATTCCGTGAGGCATAGCTTCGACAAGTTTCTGGATAACAGAGTTTTTCAAACTTTTGGAAGTCACGGAACCTTTATTAATTAAAAAAAAAAATCAACCATATATAGAACAATTTATACTCTAAAAAATGATATGAAATAAAGTTGTTGATTGAATATTTCGTATTTTATAAAAATTTAAAGTTTCTCTACGATTAAACCTTTAAACATTAAAAATTATTACTGATATATATATATACACACACACACACACCGTATATACCCGAGTATAGGTCGATCTCGTGTATAGGTCGACCCTTGATTTTTGGCCAAGAAATCATTAATTTATCATATGCCTCGTGTATACGTCGACCCCCAGTTGTTGAGGGTAGTGGAACAACAAATTAGGGTAATAAAGCACCATATTTTATAGCATATAAAACTCATTTCCATAAACTAGAAACTGGCAACTGCGTCTAGGTGACCTTAAACACGTCATCACGTATAGACAGGTTACTGATAACCTACTGTGTAACAGCCATTTCCAATTGTGTCTTGTTATAGTGTACATATTTTATGTTTTCATTGTTTACTGGTACTAAATGGTAAATATTTTGGTTAATATTCGTTTTAATGCTCCCTTCGTTTTCGATAGAAGGAGACATTCTATAACAATTTAACATATAAATTCGTATTCAGGACACCTTGAAACCTCAGGGAAACTGATAAAAATCAAGGAAATGTAATAATTATTTTTTACGAAAAAAAAAAAAATTTAGACGTCGATAAGCAGCCATTACAGGCCATTGACCCAGTGTTTAGCTCTTTGCTCGGTTAAAATTTTGCCGCTCTCCGTCCTCTCCAGTTTTATGGGGAGACATCTCGTGGCAAAATTAGGAAACATAGGTCAAATCAGCCAATTAAATCTGGTTTTTGTTTCACGTGACCTTATCCGACCAATCAGGGACGTGCATTTTGAATCTCCCATAATGCATACTCATTCCAAAATGCTTTTTCAGTTCTCTTTTCGCTATGGTTTGTGGAGATTGTGATTTGAATTACTATCAATTAATACAAGATATTTATAAAAAAGAAGACGGTGCTGAAGTTTTCTTTACCAGTCATGGTGCTTTACCTACTCCTGTTATTTGTCCGCAGTGTGGTCATGAGTGTAATTATAGACAAGTTGCTGACCAATATTATTGCAAAAGAGTTAGGTTAGGTTAGGTTAGGTTAGGTAAAACACATTTTTATGGTGTTTTTTGGTGTTTCTTGTTCAAATCCGAACTTCGTTTCTTTGGGAAATGAGCCGTCTTTGAGAAATTTTAAAATTGAAAATTTCTCAAAAACGGCTCATTTCCCAAAGAAACGAAGTTCAGATTTGAACAAATCACACCAAAAAACACCAGAAAAATGTGTTTTGGTTCAGAAAGGAGAGGGAGCACTAAAACGAATAATTACCAATATTTTTCATGTCTGAAGCTAACAGTAGCTCCGAGCCCTCCCCATCGTGCACGAATTTCAACCCCACGAAAATGTTACCCTTATATAGGTCGACTCCCTAATTTTTGCCTAAGAATTCAGTCTTAAAAACTCGACCTATACACGAGTATATATATATATATATATATATATATGAGAGAGAGAGAGAGAGAGAGAGAGAGAGAGAGAATAAATAAATATCCCCTTGAAATTTTTTTTCTTTAAAACTGTATTTGAAGAAAATGCCCTGCATTCTTTATGAGCTATAACAATTATATTGACTGCGCAGTTTTTTCTATATACAGGGTGTCCCATAAGTCCGGCATCATAGGAAAAATAATAAAAAAAGGCTAAACAAAAACTTTTATTTACAGAACGTGCTCAATATGTCCACCATTGTTTTCAATACACAAATTCAGACGTGATACCCAGTCAGCAAGCACACGGTGAATGATGTCAGGAGTAATAGTGTTACATGCCCCAATAATGTGCTGCTGCAAATGTTCAACACTCCTAATTTTCTCTGCGTATACCAGCGCTTTCAAGTGGCCCCAGAGATAAAAATCTAGTGGCGTGAGATCCGGACTTCTAGCTGGCCATTCCACAGGCCCTCGACGTCTTATCCAATGACCAGGGAATTGTTGGTACAGGTATTCCCTTACATGGGTGCTATAATGTGCAGGAGCGCCGTCTTGCTGGAACCACGTTGGGAAATTTCCTTCTTCGTTCAAGACAATGGGAAATGCTTCTTCCTTGAGCATACGTAAGTAGGTGCCTCCAGTGATATGTTCATCGAAAAAGAGGGGGCCTATGATGCGATCCTTCCAAATGCCACACCACACCATCACCCGAGATGCAGCTTGTTCCTTTGAAGAGGTATACCAGTGAGGGTTGTTTTGAGACCAGTAGCGGGTGTTCTGTCGATTTACCTCATCATTTCCATAAAAAACAGCCTCGTCACTGAACAGAATGGTGGACGGGAAATTGGCATCCCGAGCATAAATTATGGTTTGTAGAAATAGAAAAATATGAATTTCTCCTATGATGCCGGACTTATGGGACACCCTGTACATATAATTGAAATTGAAATATCAAAAGATAAAACTCACCTTAGCAGGTTAATCCGTAAGGCGTTTTCTTGTAGGTTTTTCGAGATGTTTTCTCATTGTAATCTTCTTGGGTATAGCTGCTCTAATTTCTTTATAAGTAACTGATTCGAAGGCAAATTACCTTTAAACATTACCGAGTTGAACAACCATAATTATGTTTCATCTTAAATGAAAGTTTTACGCTTCCTGCAGATTTGTAAAATATTTTTGTTGAAGAAATTGGAAGAGAATCATTGTTCCCTAGCGACGCTGCTCTGTTGTCATGGAAACGGACAATTTATGTGGTACAGAAAAATACTTTCTATGCCAATATTAATATCAGATGAAAAGATGAAAAAGCACAAATTTTCGATGCCATTAATCGCTTTACTATTTAATTTCCCGACGGCCGAGTTTCATACACTCTTTAACTTTGAATGGAATTGAGAATAAAATATCAAATGAAATATGATCTTTTTAACACATACAGATGAAACATTTTTCTATCTACAGTATAAATTTCAGTCACATAACTCGTACATTTATCGTGTTCTTGATTATTTAAAACATGACAGTTCTGAGACAAACATTCATTCGATTAAAGTGAGTCAGGAATTCGAACCCACGAAATTGAAACGTGTATTACATGATTGCATTTGTAATGGTCATCAATTTGATATATAATAAAGTTTACCTCGGCGGGTCAATTTCGTTGAAAATTTACTTTAAACATTACAGTAAAAAGTGGTTGAAATTCAAAGCCATGCAAACTTTGTTCTTTAATTATCAATTAAAGAACAATTTGAAGAAGTAAATAAATTAAATTTAAGACATATATAAATAGGTTAATTATATACAGAATGGTGGAAAACAAACTCATATACGATTTGTAGTTCATATTTTACAAGAACTTAAAGTCTATTTGTGATTAAACCTTTAAAAATTAAAAATTATAACGTTTTAATATTTTTCTATTATTGCCGACTTTCAGTGGATTCTAATGGCATATAAATGTCAACTGTAACCTTTATAGTTAATATTTTATTACTATCTGAACCCAAAAGAATTTTCAAAAATTATGCAATAAGCCTATCCCTCGAACAAAAGTGGGCTGATGTTAATCATTGAACCTTCAAATAAAATCTATGAGACATATGGACTTGAAAATTTTACAAGTTATGAGGTTGGAAATTCTCTACGTAACAGTATAAATAGAAACTTGCAATTTTAAGAATATAAAATTTTATGACCATTTCTCTCTTGAAATTATTCATTTGAAAATTCCATCATTTTTAGAATAATATTTCAAATTTAAAATAGTGCATCTGATATAACTTTTGAAGAGTTTTATACTCGTATATATAAAGGTGAAATGACTTTTTTAAACGAACTGTCTATGAACATTTTTTTTTTACTGAGTTTGATATTTAGAGTGTGAATTCACTTTTTTTACGTTCCATTAGTACTTCACGCAAACGTATAATCGAATCTGACGAGTTTATAAATGAATATTTTTTATTTTTAAACAGCACCTTCTTATAGGGATCACTATGACCTTTCGAATGATATCCTATTTGTCTATATATTTATCATAGGTATTTGTTTACATGGAATAATTAGAGAAAAAAGGAAAAAGGCGGGGTGACCTTCAAAAAGGAATGTCATAAATTGCGAATCGCCAAGCTATAACAAATTACTTTCTACAAAGTAGAGGAGCATACGAAAAATCTGTTCTGAAAACATTTTGAGATTTTTTGATGTACGGTCTTTGGTGACGTTTTTCGCAATTTGATGGGGTGCCCTGAGTAGTTATACGAATAAATTGGGCCAAAATGATAATGAATCAAAAGAACATTCCTCTCTCTATATTCTTGCTAAATTTCACCATGATAGGTTGAATATTCACGATTTTAAAAATTATTACTAATACCGATAATACTGTTAGTAATATAAATTTTTGAAGATAATATTATTAGCTTATGTTTATAGTACAATATTTTGACTTCTATCACTTTTGCCCCTACTGATAATATTTTAGGAGATGATGTACTGGCCTATGGTCAATATTTGTTTGAATGAGCCCATTTGGGCATATTCACTAAAATCCTACAGGAATAATAAAGGTTGAAAATTTCATGAAAATCGGACCAGTAGTTAAGTCAGAAAGCGTGACAGAAAAATGGAATAATAATAATGATTATAGATTTGCCCGAAACGTCGACTGCAGCCAAATATAATGACTTTTTTGCTCTACGTCTTCGTTTTCATCATATATATATATATATCGAAAACTACGGTAAAATTATTGAATGCACTGTTAGGTTAATTGAATGCCCGGTTAGGTCAACTGTACGCCCTTGACGATTGGTTAGGTTAAATCGTGATATTTTCGTTAAAACTAACGAAAATATCACGACTTAACCTAACCAATCGTCAAGGGTGTACAATTAACCTAACCGGGCATTAATTGACATAACCGGGTATTCAATTGACCTAACCGGGCATTCATTTGACCTAACAGGACATATATATATATATATGTCTGGTTAGGTTAATTGAATGCCCGGTTAGGTTAGCGTTCAACTTCCACCCTGGCAACGCCGGGTCGCTCCGCTAGTTACTGTATAAGACTAGTAAACTGCATGGAGTTCAACGCTGTTACAAGGAGTTACAAGGAAAAGAAGTACCTCAAAAGGCCTTGCGGCCTATACCGAGGAGGTACCAATGGTAACGGGTGCAACGGAAAATTTTCTACACCCTCACATACTGTAGTGTGCAAGATTTTGTCTAACCTTTTCTTGAAATGATCCACAGAGGAACTGTTCACAACTTCTGAAGGTAACCTGTTCCACGTGTCACGGATCTTATAGGTAAAGTAATTCCCACACACACTAGTCCTAAACCGTTTCAAATCCAACTTCCAACCATTGTTGCGAGTTGGGTTATCATTTAAACTAAACATGCTTCTAAAATCGACATCGTTGAACCCGCTTAAGAGCTTGAAAACCTCGATGAGTTGACCGCGCAGCCTCCGCGTTTCCAACGAAAACAAGTTCAGGGCGCGTAAGCGTCGATTGTAGCCCATTTGCCTAACGGAAGGGATTAACTTTGTGGCACTCGCCTGGACTCACTCCAGCCTCTCAATATCTTTCCTGAGGGTGGGCGATCAGAATGCACAGCATACTCCAGGTGTGGCCGAACCAGGTAATTGTACAGAGAGAGCACAATCTCCTTGTTCCGGAACTGAAATTGCCTCCTGATATAACCCAACAGCTTCTGGGCTTTCTTTTCCACCTCTACGGACTGTTTCGTAAACTTAAGGTCGCTGCTAATTAGCACACCCAAGTCCTTTTCTAAATCAGTCGCCTCGATATTACTCCCCCAACATCGAGTAGTCCGACTTGGGATTGGCGTAGCCAATGTGCATCACCTTGCATTTACTAGGGTTGCCAGACGTCCCGTATTTTACGGGACAGTCCCGCATTTGATCCAAAAATCCCGCGTCAAAATCCCGCGTTCAAAATGTCCCGCAAAAAATATTTTTTAAGCAAATTTTTTAGGGATGAATTGATTTAGAATTTCAATATTATGTATAATAATTTCAATTTATTCACGATGTTTAATTGTTAAATATTATTGTAATTAAATGTTTCTAATTTTGTTTGTTGTAACCGTTGAAGAAATCAAGTATAAATTTGAAAAAAAAATTGGTCTTAAAAAAAACCTCACAAAATTTTTTGTCCCGCATGGGCATTTGAAAAATCTGGCAACCCTAGCATTTACCCAAGTTAAACGGCATTTGCCATTTTTCGGACCACTCTCCTAATCTGCCTAGGTCCGCACGCAGTTGCTCGATCGCCTCCAGTGTCCCAACATTGGCCCCAAGCAGCTTGTAGGAATCCAAATGGCCAACGATCCTATTCGCTGTTATCCCCTCTAATAATTTACCTACAACCGGAGTGAGACTAATGGGACGATAGTTCCCTGGACTTTCATGATCCCCTTTCTTAAAGATAGGGGTCACGTTGGCTTCCCTCCAGTCACCTGGCCAGTCTCCAACGATTTGTTTTAGACTGTAGCCAAGTGGGGAGCCACCTGTTCACGACCATATTAATTGTTTATCTTTATGAACACAGACATTACATTATAATTACCTGTATATCAATGACTCCACATTCAATTGTCCTTTAGATATACATTATAGTGATGTATATCACATCCGCATCCGCACCTGCGGGATGTGGATGTTGCGGATGTGTATTATTTACTAATTTGCTATTTTTTAAGCACAATTTTTCCCTCATTAAGTTCAAATACTGAAACTTGTGCAGCTTTTATTTGATCATTAATGTACAGTAACTGGCAATGTCTGTTGTGTATTTGTATAATTTATTGTTCATGCTGTTACCGTGACCAGGTATAGCTTGAAGAGATTTGTACGCCCTCCGAACAAGCTATCACCGCATTTGAGAGGATCCAGCACCATTGAACGCTTTATCGTGTTATTTCTTCACGTTACTGTCCATCTGTTTCCATCCGTGCATCATACTCATGCTCCCACAAAACCTTGTGAGTGAACTGGGAGCCTATAAGTTGATCGCGTGTGCGGGTCCATGCAAGACTGTCGGCAGGAAATCTACCGTGGATATCTCCTACGATTCCACACTCAGGACGGGGGCATCCCTGCCAACAGCAACCGTTAAAGGAGTCCACAGTCTTCTCACCAGTAGCACGGTTTTCACATGGACCATCAACCCAAAAAACACGACCATAAACCTTAATAGGTAATTCACCCGTATTGCGGGCATGCTTTATGTATACACTTGTCTGCTGTTGTAGGTGTATGAGCCAGTAAATAGCCTTGTGCCCATAACTGCGGGGATTGTTTCTGTGAATGACGGCTAAGGTGTCTTTAGGCATGAAATTATTTTTGAACACAGTAAAGCACAATGAGGCGATCGTGGTTGCGACTTGCAACGGATCGCATTTGAAACGGTCTATGTACATACTTCTAAAGGCCTGGAAACATACTCTAAGCACGCGCACATTATTCACGCAATAACGCTCACATTCATCAGTTATATTATAAGGATTAGGTTCATTAAAACTGTTGTAGTAGCGGTGAAAATCTTCACGTTCATCTGCACTCATACATTCATAATTAAAGTAATGTTTGGGTGGAGGTAGTCCTAAGTAATTTAAAGTTTCACTAGTGAGGAATGTGTAAGGGAAATATCCTTTTGGAACTTCGGCAGCTATACCCATTACCTTAGGTAGCTTTGCTAATTTACAAGGTGTGAATAATAAAGTGTCTTTAAACTGTACATTACTTCTTATTTTCATCTGTATAAGTTTGTTTCCTCTTTTCAAGGGTTCACCTGTAAATATCTCAGATGACTCGTGCTCAAGCAGTTCCTTACAAAGGAACTGTGTGTCAAATTTTGCTGCGTTGTGGGCAGAAATATACACAGTCATTTTTTTGAACTTGTTCGCTAACTTGACAATATAGGACACAAAGAGTTTCACAGGGCTATCGTGAGTAATCGTTTTAAAAACGTTTGTCCGTTTACCACATTTGTGACACTCATCATACTCGATCTCCATACACTCATCATAGATAGTCTGGCTTACAAGTAAATGTGGAATAACCTCTTTGGTTTCAGCGTTCGTATATGTTTCTATATCGTAGTACACAGTTATACAAAGGCTATTTTTTAGGTTTATTCTTTCATATAACATACATGCTTTACTCCAACCGCCTTATATTTCTCATGGCATGTAGAACAGTGAATTTCTTCACATTTATGCTTGAAATTCCCCCAATTTTCCATCATAAGAAACATAACACATTCACAGATTCTCATTTGCTGCACGTGCCAATTAACTTATGGAGCTCAAAAAAGTTATTATTGAAAAATGTGCGTCTACACACATCACAATCACTCTTCTCAGCTTCAACTACACGGCTTTCACATTTGGAGCTTTTACACTGCTCACATACCATGTGGCAATCTTTACAATGTTTCACTGTATCATCCGCAAACTCGATACACCCCTTACACAAATCATGATGTCGTCAATATTTTCGACTATTATCATAACTCGCGTAAAGGCCCCTCATATTACGGATTGGGAGATACGTTGTTCCTGACAGTCCTAAAATAAGTAGGGGTCTTGTACAATCTCTCACATAGCTTTTAAAAACACACAATCCTACGACGATCATCCATTCCAAATACAACTATACGAACATTCATTTCCTGTTCTACCCTTCACATCTCTTCAGAACCCATATTACAATCAAACTCAAGTTTACAGTCTAGAGCTAGTTTACGGGCACGCTCCACGCTCTACTACCGTAGGCAATCAAATTTTTTGGGTCGTTGTATTTAGAACAGTAAAGATACGAGCTAAGACTACTGCTATAAAACTGCAATCTCGATCGACGTTTATATGCCGCCTGTAAATAGCCTGAGAATTGAAGTTAAGAGTATAAGGTGTGGCAATATGACCCGCAACACGGAATACACGGTCAATATTTACCGTGAAGTTGTCCATATTGAAGGCTATACTACTTTGAAAGGCCTGCATTATACGGCCTAATATATGCTCTATATCTACAGCTGCTAAGCGTTTGAATGGTATTACTACCCAAAAATCATCTACATCTCCGTCGTCTGACCCGAACCCGAATGACAGCCGCATTCTGACTTCACGTTCGTCGCGGTTCTGGTTCTGAAGGGCAAACTCTACAATACGTTCAACTATGCGTCGCAGTCCGTGTTCAACACCATTCCTATACATGGATCCAGGATCAACCGGATCAACCTTGACTCTATACCGATTTCTAGTCAAGGCTGGGGTGGGGGTAGCGGTACGCACCAACTCGAATGTTATGCCATCCTCTGCAGAATGAGAAGCTGCTGCTGCTGTGGAGGATGTACCCGGAATTGAACAGGAATAAGGGGGTATATTTGAGGAAAGTACTATTGTGGGGGTTGTGTCGTAAGACGTACAGGGTCGGGGCTCTATTACTGGGGGTCTAACAACCGGCGCAATCCTGGCACGCTTTATACCTGACGTGGAGGGCTCTTGATCATGCCTTCGCTTTGAATTGTCGCGTGCTACAGGTATCGCTGGTGTGGACTCGGCAGTGGGGATGGAGTCTGTGATCACAACTACACTGTCGTTCGGGTCATCTGTAATATCCATGATGGGGTGCTGTACCTCATCGTCATTCACGGTTCTGTGGGAAAGAGAAAACAAGACTGTAGAATATAAGGAACATCACTTAAATAGTTATTATATTGTGTGAGTGACCCACTTAGGAGTGTGAGGTGTAAGAAATGGATTCTGTAGAAAAATTCAAGTTCACGAGCCCATCCACATGTATTATATCTGGCCCTATAGGATGTGGTAAAACTGTGTTTATGCTTAAAATCATTAAAGAAAAGGGAGAGATGTTCTCAAAATTTGTGCATAAAGTTATATGGTGCTATTCGACGTATCAATCAGTGTTCAACGAGTACCAAGATGATTTTGTTCACAAAGGTGTATATGACGTTAATTCGTTAAAGGGAAATGAACATACAGTCATTGTAATTGACGATCTCATGTTGGAGATGGATAAAACGTTTGCCGAGACATTTACAGTATTTCCCACCATCTTAACATAAGCGTGTTCTTCATCAATCAGAATCTATTTTTCAAAAATAGATACATGCGATGTGTCGTTAAATAACAATATCTAGTTTATTCGCGCAACGTAGAGATGTATCACAAATTGGGGTATTAGCCAATCAAATGTTCCCGAATCAGCGTAAGGAGTTTTTGGAAGTTTATAAAGAAGCTACAAGCCAGCGTTACGGATATTTGCTTTGCGACCTTCATCCGCGAAACACGTTTAGGTGCTTCTAAGAACGAATATATTTCCAAACGAGCCTGAAACGGTGTATATTCCAGAATGACAAAGAGGCTAAAGAAATACCATGAATTAATAAAAATCTATCATCGACTGCCCGGCAATGCACAGATGTTTGCTAAAAATATCGACTCGACTTTTAAAATGCATGTGTGAAATCTGTCTTAACGTTATAAATTGCAATGTATCAATGAAACCCCTCAGAAGGCTCGCCTACGCCGTTACAAGACATAATACGTGCACTCGCTCGTAAAAGTCAAACTGGGAAGAAAAAACGAATTATTGTACAAAGAGGAGGGTCATTCCCCCCATCTTGTTTTCAGTTTTCGGTCCTTTACTGACTAGATTAATATAATGAAGAAAATGGTAGTGATTCTACACGAGATGTATGCTTTACTGCAAAGTTCAAAGAAACCAGATACAGTTCTAGAACCCCGTAAAAGCAGGCATAAAAGAATAGAAAGCAAATTGTTAGCCCTATTAAACGGTGAAAAACACCTGATGAGAAAAGATTCTTATACCAAGAAGCTCTGCAGAAATTTCTACAACAGTACGAAATTATAAGAATCCGACAGAGATCCCCGTGGTTAGTAGGCACAGCACGGACAACGATGGGCATGGTGACACAGGGTCTGTGTCCGACGATAGAGCTGACCAACCAAAGATTAACGGGTCGCCACACAACATATCGAGCCACCCTCCAACATACATTGAGGAATAAAGGTTTAAGTCTTTATAATCTATTGAATGAGGATGCCAACATACAGTGGACCGATGCAGGTGAGATCATTGTGGAAGGAGCAAAGGTACAGGAATCGAATATCGTAGACATCGTCCATGATCTGGTGAGAAAGTGGGATAGACCCTCACCATCAGGATGGAAGCATATTAAAGCAAGAATACAACAGATAAATATCCCCAAAGTAATGATAGGAAATCTGAACAGGTTAAAAGACTTGGAACATGCAGCGCACGTGCCACAATTGAAAACGCCATTACCCCCGGAGGTAACACCTCTGAAGTAGAAAGAAGAGGTTAAACACCGGTCAACCCTACCCACGTGCCTCTAAAATACGCAAATGGCTAACATATTAAAAAGACGTTTTTATGACATTTCGAGCCCATCCTCCTACGGAGGCGTAGATAGACTGTACAGAAGTGTTTACAATGATGGAGTCGGGAAAAAAGATGTTGGGAGGTTTTGCGGGAGCATGACGCTTATACATTTCATAAGCCTGTGAGAAAAAGGTTTAAAACAGCCAAGACAACAGCTGCATCGATTGACTCTATTTAGCAAGCAGATTTAACAGACATGCAAAGATATTCAGTGTATAACGATGGTTACCGCTACATCCTATTCATAATAGATGTATTCTCTAGATATCTGTGGCTAATTCCTCTGAAAAATAAATCACCTGAAACAGATGCTAAAGCCACCAAAACGTTGATGTTGAAAGAAAACAGGGTTCCTGGCTATGTTTGTACGGATATGGGGAAAGAATTTATAGGCCGTGCTTTTCAGAACATGTTGACAGAGTTTAATATCAGCTACTACACTACCAATTCTATACATAAGGCCTCTTTAGCTGAAAGAGTTCAACGTACCATAAAGGAACGCATGCACCGCTATTTTACACATAAAAACAAATACAGATATATAGACATTCTGGAATCATTGGTCTCATCATACAACCACTCACACCATCGCATGATTGGGACACCTAACGAGGTTTTAGAAAGAGGCACGCGCAGAGAGTCCGATGTGAGAAGAGATGGCACACCACTACCATACTCTGCGCGTTTCAAAATCAATGATTACACTGGGGAACAAATTTCAACTTTTTGTCTATTGAATTAGATTTGACAGTTAGTTCTAGGTAATTTGGGTGCGCTGAGCACGAATGTTTACTTGGTTTTGCTCTATCAGGTCCTGATTTTGCTCAACACCCCTCCTCTTTCGTCGTATTCATAAAAAAGTTTTTTTCTCAATACTCGCTGTCTTTTTGCAGTTACACATTATGCAACTAGGTTTTTATCTAGGTATTTGTACCTATTGTTATGGTATTGTTGTATTATGTATATTTTTATACGTAACACCCTAAAAATATTTTTAATTTTGTCATTTTTAACCCATGTGGGCTTCACATAAAGCCTGCACTATATGCATTGAAAGACTGCGACATTGGACGAAGGGTTCGGATTCAAAAATACCTTTTGGAGTTCCGATGGTAAGTTTATGATTTCATAAAACTACGTAATTTAATCACTAGTATACTGTAACTTACCTAAATGTAATTGTAACTTAGGTACATAAACAAAAATTTACAGAAAATGTTTATAAGAATCTCAAATATTGCATAAGGTTGAAACACATAGAAATGTTAAATGTTTGGGTGATAACTTTTGATAAAATTCATAAAAACAAGTCTCTCGTCGCTTTTGTTAACGCTTTACAATTTTTTTTCCATATCAGGTGTGGCGAGAGCCTACTAACCACGAGACCGATTGCTACCTTTGCTTTGTCAAGACTTCGGGCTTCACTAAGAAAAATAAACATTGTATCGAGTACCCAAATTTCGACACCGCGATACGACCTGTGCTACATTCAAATGAGATCCCCATTCCAAAATTTAAGGGTCTGCCAACTCAAGAATTAGTTGAAGATGTTCCTGAAAATATTGTTATGCACTTTGAGGAGTCAGACACCGATTTTGACCCCAGCGTATTTGAAAGTCAAAACGATCCGCAAAAGTTTAACCAGGCCGAGTTGAATGATCTTGTAAGGGATCTAAATTTGCCAAAAAAGGCTGCGGAAATTTTAGCTTCAAGACTTAAAGAGAAAAACTTGCTTACTTCAAACACATACATTTCATTTTACAGATAAAGAGAAGAAGAACTTGTTAAATATTTTAGAACAGAGGATAGTTTAGTATATTGCTGCGACATAGTTGGTTTGTTAAAGAAGATGGGGGTTGAGTCTTACAATGCAAATGATTGGCGCTTGTTTTTAGACAGTTCGAAAAGGAGTCTTAAGTGTGTGTTGTTGCATAATGGCAATCTATACGGCTCGATACCGATTGGGCACTCAACAAAATTAAAAGAAAAGTATGAACATATAGAAAAGGTTTTAAATCTTATCAAATATAGGGAGCACGAGTGGATCATATGTGTTGACTTAAAAATGGTTAATTTTCTGCTAGGACAACAAGGAGGGTATACTAAATATCCCTGCTTCCTTTGCTTATGGGACAGCAGAGCCAAGGAAGAACATTATTTCAAACAAATCTGGCCAGCACGAACATCACTTACTGTCGGAGAAAAAAACGTAATTAATCCACCTTTAGTGAGCAGAGATAAAATCATATTTCCTCCTCTGCATATAAAACTAGGCCTCATTAAACAATATGTAAAAGCTTTAGATACGAACGGCGAGTGTTTCAAATACATAACTTCAAAATTTCCAAGTTTAAGTTATGAAAAAATCAAGGCGGGAATTTTCGACGGTCCACAAATAAGAACAATGATTAAAGACAGCAATTTTCCTAATGTCATGAATGAACGCGAAAAAAATGGCTGGTTCTCATTCGTGGACTTGATAGAAAACTTTTTAGGCAATTATAGGGCAGATAACTACGAAGAAATCGTAAAAAAACTTTTAAGGGACTACAAAGAGTTAGGTTGCAATATGAGCATAAAAATGCATTTTTTGAATAGCCATCTTGACCAATTTCCAAGTAATTTAGGTGATGTAAGTGACGAACAAGGGGAGAGATTCCACCAAGATATCAAAATTATGGAGGAACGGTACCAAGGCCGCTGGGATTCCCACATGATGGCTGATTACTGCTGGTGCTTGAAAAGAGACCTGCCATCAACAAGCAAATACGCTAGAAAGTCTTACAAAAGAAAATTTTTGCCACAGTGAAAGCTTCATATCTGTTTGTTTTTTTATTTTAAGTCATTTCTATCGTTATAATGTAATTTTACTGTAGTTTGAACTGCTTGTATTCATGAAACTTGAAAAAAAAATTTAACACGACTTAATTTTTTAGTCCTAATTTGAAAAATCTGGAAAATGGCACATAGGCTGTCGACAAGAATCAGGACCTGATAGAGCCAAACCGAGTTGAAATTCGTATTCAGCGCACCCAAATTACCTAGAATCAAGTGTCAGATATCATTCAATAAAATACGTGTTGCCCAGTGTTATGTAAAGCTGTCGTGTCCTGGAGATAAATTCGCGAAGGGATTTGAGCAAGGCTGGACACGTGAAATTTTTAAAGTTAGTGCTGTGAGACCTAAAGGCGAGATAATGTTGTATTACATTGAAAATTTGAATTGGGAAGAAATTGCAGGAGGCTTTTAGCGAGAGGAGTTGCAAAGAGTCACATTTAATTTAAGAAAAAATGTGTTTAAATTTGAAAAAAAATTAGGAAGCAAAGGTTCAGGAAAGGGAAAAATGTACCTGATGAAATGGCTAGGCTACCCAGAAAGCTTCAACACCCATATAAAAGCTGATGCAATAATAGGCTGACCATATTTCCTTGAGACAAAAACGGGACAGTGGGATGGCAAAAAAGGGACGGGGGTTATGTAATATTCTGTATTCATGAAAAAATAAGTACATAAACCGGGACAAAATTGACATTTTTATTAAAACGACGGGACGGCCAGGAAATATAAAAAAACGGTACTGTCCCGTTCAAAACGGTACGTATGGTCAGCCTATGCAATAAAGAAGCTTAAATTGTATGCAACATGGCGCCTAACCATTTCTACGCGACACTACCGTCCTCCTTGTTCCTGTCTGTACCTCCTAACAACACCCTGGCCAACTTTGTAACAGAACTCCATGGACCCATTGAATTGGGGCGTGAATCGTATGAGGTGGGGGATATGCGAAATTCAGCTGGACACCCTCTTTTTAAAAACTGATTGCAAAGATCCCGTTTTTACGATTCTTTGAGACCTTGATGACTGTGTAAAAGCCGGGGTAACTCGGGATGAAACTATACGTATCCCCCCGACTGGGGATGCACCGTATTACAGTACAGTAGTAACACTAGGTTCAGGCCGTTATGGTGCGGCTGAGGATGTTGTGAGAGATTTAAACGTAAGTTTTAAAAACTCAAATCTTACGGCTGATTTAGTATACAAAATCGTAAACAAAGAAAACCTTGCACATACTCTAATCCTAAAATCAAAGGCTAACAGAAATATTAAAGACAAAGGGCTGTTCAAAATTATAACCGAGGGGCGGTATGGATCAGTCTTCCAATGAGATATCTTTCACGAGGTACAACATGACTTGTTCAGCATAATATATCAGATGAAATTGGAGAAATTGGTTACTGGCTATACACCCGCAGACATGTGCTATATTTACATACTTGCGGGATGTACTGCCTTTCATTTCTCATGCATATGTCACGTGGTAAGGAATTTATAATTTTTTTAAAATTATTCGACAGTGTCACACTCGGCGAAACGACGAAATGGTATGCAGGCAAATAAAAAGCCGTTTTCCGATTGTGCGCACTCGTTGTATAGTATGATGTTTTGATCGTATATATATAAAATTGCATCCAATAATATTAGTTTGTGTATTCTGTAGCTTATTTAAGATGGTTATTGTACTAAAAACATGATTTCTTTCATTTAACAAATTGATGAAAACACATTGCGTCTTCTTCTTTCCCGAAAAAAAAGCTCGAAACATAGGAAAAAGAAAAACTTACATTATTTTGTTAATGATGTGACAATCGCTGGGTTGACTGCGCGGTAAATCTACCTCCGTATTCAGGTCTTAACACAGCAGAAGACATATTGGTTCGGGCTAAACCTAAAGAAGCTCTAAAAAAACACTTAAAGCGTACACGGGATGAAATCGTCAAAGATGCAGATATAAATGCGTGGTGGTGGGAAGAAGAAGAGGGCTGTCCGGAAGAAAGGATTACCACCACGTGACACTAAACTTAAAAGGATATAAAAAAGAAGTGTTCTAACTGACTGAAACCTATGTTTGACCACTTTTTTGACTGATATAAGCTAAGGACATTGATCTCATGAATCATAGTTTGTTTACTACTTTTCGAGAGAGGAGACACTATTTCTAACTCGTCATGGCACGCTTCATATATCGGTGTAGTTCACAATGTTGTAAATCGGAGCTGTCCCTCTTTGACATGCCCCCAACTCAAGTTTCTATTGAGCACAATGACTTTATTACAATTAACCCTTTAAACACAATTAGTTTCCCGAGTGCTCCCATAGAATTCGAGATACCCAGCTCAGGACCTTACTTTTTTGACCCAAGCTGTGTGCAGATGTACGCTAAACTACGTATAGCCCATTCTTTTGGAACGGATTGCGATGACGAATATGCTGTATACCCTGAAACAAACTTTCTGCACTCCATATTCAACCAGTGTGACGTATATTTAAATCAGGTCAATATATCGTCAGTAACGGGGTACTATCACCTACGAGCCTATCTGGAAAATGTGCTGAACTTTTCCAAAGAAGCGAAGGATACCTTTTTAAGTGCCGAGGGCTATTATCAAACTAAAGATGAAAGTAGTATAAAGGACAAATTTAAAAATTCTAAAAAGAAGATATATGAGTGCTTTGGACGCCTGCATACAGCCTTCATATTCCAGGAGAAGTTGCTTCTGAATGGGCTGGATATGAAAATAAAGCTCACCCGCACGAATCCTGAGATCTGCTTAAGTCTGGATGCTGATCAAGAAGAGGGAGCAAAACCCATTGTGACTCACATTATGGAGACATACTTCCGCGTAAGCCGAATGAAATTAAGTTCGCCTAAACAAATAGAAATTGAAAAAGATATACTACATGCCACAGTAAAATACCCAATTAACAGAGTACAGATGAAACTATACACGGTGCCACCAGGGTTGGCATCGAAACAGATAGAAAACTTCGCCATGGGAGTTCTAACTAAAAGGATATTAATTGGAATGCAGAAACACAATTCGTTGAATGGAAAATATAAAAAGAATGCCTTTAAATTCGAGAATTTCGGCCTAAAAATATAACTCCGTACGTCACTGGCGTTGCGTTGGCGGAACATTGGATACGGATTATTCATCAGACGCTGTGTTCCCGCTTTGTGCGAGAACATATAGTAATCTGGCCCATATTGCAGGTGATTGTGAAGAGCTCGGGATTGGCGTAACGCAGGAAGAATTCATCGATCAATTTAACTTTTATCCGTTTGACATCACACCTGACTTATTTGCTAGTGTAAATACACATTTAAGTCCACAATAGAGTGGAAACACCTCAGTCAGATTGGAATTCGCCAAACCGATAGACGCGCTTATTAGTGTACTAGTATACCTCGAGTCACAAGCCCTAATAAAAGTAGACAGATTTAGTGGCGTTGTCACTGACTTTTAAAATGGACGCGAATACACTTCAGAGAGTAAAGAATAGTGAACGAATCACACGTTCCAAATTTATCTCTGTGTTTGCGAATGAAACATTGAAATTGCCAACTACGAGAGATTGCGAGTCTTTTTGTGAACACAGATGTTATTGGTATTGAAGGGATTCATTGGTTTTCAATCTATTTTAAATATAGGTACAGCATGTACTATTTTTATTCGCTCGGTACTCAACCCTGGAGTGACCCTGTTATTGTAAAATTTCTTGAACAGATGCATATCCCCGAAGTTAAATGGAATCCCTTCCGGATACAAGGATATTTTAGTAATACTTGCGGGATGTACTGTCTTTCATTTCTCATGCATATGTCACGTGGTAAGGAATTTATAATTTTTAAAAAATTATTCGAGTGTCACACTCGGCGAAACGACGAAATGGTATGCAGGCAAATAAAAAGCCGTTTTCCGATTGTGCGCACTCGTTGTATAGTATGATGTTTTGATCGTATATATATATATATATATATATATAATTGCATCCAATAATATTAGTTTGTGTATTCTGTAGCTTATTTAAGATGGTTATTGTACTAAAAACATGATTTCTTTCATTTAACAAATTGATGAAAATACATTGCGTCTTCTTCTTTCCCGAAAAAAAAGCTCGAAACATAGGAAAAAGAAAAACTTACATTATTTTGTTAATGATGTGACAATCTCTGGGTTGACTGCGCGGTAAATCTACCTCCGTATTCAGGTCCTCGACATTCGTTTCTTCTAAACGAAAACATAGTACAACACGAGTCAAATCCTCATCGGACCTTAAAGGAGAGAGAATAATTAATTAGTTCATACTGAATCTTTTTTAATAAAAACCCAATTGCTTAAAACATATGCAGAGTATTACAATGTGAAGATATCTTCGAACCGCTCAGAGAAGTTCCTTTAAGAGAAAATGCCGAATAACATTTCATTTATTATGAAAATTATAAAATTATTTAAAACTTC
Organism: Bathynomus jamesi; assembly: GCA_023014485.1. Classification (NCBI taxonomy): domain Eukaryota; kingdom Metazoa; phylum Arthropoda; class Malacostraca; order Isopoda; family Cirolanidae; genus Bathynomus; species Bathynomus jamesi. The sequence goes on along the minus strand of JAJOZX010001648.1, from coordinate 491,686 downwards.
AAAAGATTGCTATAAAAAATTCAACGAATTAAAACAGGACTTTAGCATAATATTAACTACAAACTAATCTATAATTGCGGATACCTACTATTTAAATGAAGTATTTTAAGTGTGATGAGATGAATTACTACAACCCTCCATATATATATATATATATATATATATGATAAAATAATCCAGAACAGTGCTCTCTGTCCTAATGACAGGCACACTACTGTAAATAAATAACAAGTTCGCGAATAATTGGTTACAAAAATAAAATTACAGGCAATAATTACTTACATTTTTACTACAATCCCTTGCGTCGGATCGTAAGGAGCGTCATTGCAAATATAATCAACGGATGACGTTGGAAATAATCCGTCCCGGTCGGCTGCGATAAAAAGATTCATGACGGAGGGAATGTTTAATCACTGGTGAAAATAACTTGTGAGTTCCAGCGGAAAATACTCACCTTTATATGCATGATCCCAAAAAGACTAATAGGGGGTTCGTAAGTTTGCTGATACTAATAGGGGCTGATACTAATAGGGGGTTCGTAAGTTTGCTGATTGATTGTCAATGTAACTGCTCGCGGCTATGTTAAATTTGTGTACCAATCGTAACACCGATATAATGGACCCACGCTTTGGACAACCTGATTGGTCGCCTTCACGACTAATGGTGTCTTTATCTCCTCTCCGTAGATTAAATATTCACATTTCAAGGTGTATGAGTGAATTGCCACTTGCAATCTCTACCACGATGGTTTCAAATATTTGTATTATTATTTGCGCACATACTATTCTCAGGTTTCCCATTTTGGAACCCACCCCTTCATGCAATATCCCTCACCCTTTTGCAACATTGATCATCATTTGCAACATTGCAATTGCACTCACTATCACGACAATATTTAGCATTATTATTTTCGGTCATACTATTCTCAGATTGATCCTCAACTTTCCACATTTTGTATAGGGTAATGGCCGTATAATTTGAACGGCAGCAAGTCGTTACAGTACAAGGAGAATCTATGGTCTGAACCATAGGGTAGGTTAGGTCAGGAGCCAGCATGATGGGACGAACCAGAACCTCACAGCCAAAGTCTGCAGAAGGAATCATTTATTGTTTTTCAATTTAATAAAATGAATTGTTGTCTCCTTTTTCAAATTTTTCCTTTACGATCTTATCGAAAGAAATTTATATACAAAAGGAGTTTATATTAATGAAACTATAATATTAATAATAATAATAATAATAATAATAACAATAATAAAAATAATAATAATAATAATAAAATAATAATAAAAATAAAAATAATAATAATAACAATAATAATAATAATAATAAACCTTTTCATCCATGGAAAGAAAAAATATAAAATACATTTATATATACTGTACTAGGGGGGAAAGAAAATTGAAGAAGCGAGAGGAGGTTCATCGTGGGTGGTCTAGAACTAATGTAGGTCAAGCGGTTCATTCTGGCCAATTTGCTTTTTTCTTGTGGCCTAGGGGAAACAGGTATTTCTTTTGTATGGTCGAGTTACGCGCTTCTCCCAGCGAAGTCGTTTTAATGTAAATATATTTTTCTTTTTTTATCATATTTATCTGTTATTTAACTTTGATTTCATGGAATTTTCTTTATAAAAAATATAGAATGATGATATAAAAGATTTAAGAATATAATATATATATAAATAAAGTGTTTATTAATATTTTTTGCTTCTATTTTCTGTCATTTGTTTTTTTCATTAATTTCGGATTCGTTTAAATGTGTTTTAATTCGCTCGAGCAAATTTAAGGAGAATTAACTTTGATTTCGCAGAATTTTCTTTATAAAAAATAATATAATTAATTTGGGGTTAAAATAAAAATCAATAATCTATGTTTTTCACTCCACCTTAGACCTACAGTATAACATGGAAACCGAAACATGGTACGGAATCCACCACATTTGGTAATTTAATATATATATATATATATATATATATATATATATATATAGCGTTTAAAGTGTGTATTGTTATTTTGCATGCATTTTTATTTTATTGTTAATTAAATATACTATCATGAAAGTACGAAGAAAACAAATGAATAAAGGACTCCTCAATTACTTTGCTTTCGCAGAAATTTCTTTATAAAAAGTATAGAAGGTATATAGAAAGGATTGGCGAAAGTGAATAGCCACTTTCGATGTATTTTACTTTGTTTTCATTAATGTATATATAGACTTCTCATTTAATTCTTTTGGTTGTATATATAAAGTGTACTGTTATTTTCTGTTCTCAATTTGGTGTTTTATTTATTTCGATATAATTGTATTTCTTTTAAGGCAGACGTTTATAGAATGATAATATGGTGGAAAAATAAACGTTATTCTGTGAGAATATTTGTATTGTTTATTGTGATTTTTAGCATTCTCAAATCAAAGAATGACTGTAAGGTGAAGCAGAGCGAGAGACCGTGGGTGGTCCCCGCTGCTATATAGGTCAAGGGGTTTCCAATGTACCCCATTATAGTAACCTGCGGCAAAACACCTGTGAACCTTACGCGTATCTGCCTCCGATCTTTCTCGTCTCAACATAATGTGAAAATGAATGTTATTCTATGAGGATAATTATAATTGTTTATTACCAAATTAAATATACGATTTAGTATATCTACTGCATATTATTAAACCTTTTTTTTATATGGAAAATTTAATATAAATGTGTATATATAGATTTCTCAAGTCAAAAGAATGAATATTAAGATGGATGAAAAAAATTGTACGAAAATGAGAACCGCATCTTATATAAGAGATGATTGACAAAAGTAAATAGACACCTCTCTCTCTCTCTCTCTCTCTCATAAAAAATATAGAAGGCATATAGAAAGGAATGGCATAAGTAAATAGACACTTTCGGAGAAGTTAGTTAAAATACTGTTTTTCTTTTATATATAAAAAATGTGTGCCGTTATTTTGCAGGCATTTTACTTTTATTGTTAATTAAATAAATAGTGTATTTTAATTAGTTCGAGCAAATTAAGGAGAACGTCTCCCTCTCTCTTGCCTTTAATAAATAAATAAATAATATAAATGGTGCTGCCGCCTGGTAACCCTGCATATAATTGAATTATATAGGAGTCTCTGGAAACTCATCTATATATAAATAATTAAAATGGTGGTGTCTGGCAACTCTCCTTATATAAATAAATAATTAAAATACTGCTCTCTTGGAACCTCTCCATATAATAAAAAGTGGTATCTGTCAACTCCAGACCCTCTATATAACAGATGCTGGGCCCCTGGATGCTCATTATGCGACGGACACCGGTGGAATAAAGAACTCTTTCCTCTCTCCTTTTTAGGTTAAGGCTTAGGTTAGGGTTTCCCTTTGGGGGTGATGACATTCCACCTTCTCCCCCAAAGACTCTCCTCCTTCTCATTTCTCTCCCTCTCTTAGGTTAAGGTTGCCCCTCTGTGGGAGGTCATCCTCCCTTCTCCCCCCAAAGCTCCCTCCCCATTTATTGCAGCTTGGGAATAAACCCCCTTGTTGCATAACCCCTCTTCCCTTTGCAGCATTGACTTGTTGCAAGACCTTCCCCCTTTGTTGCATAACTTCTTGTAACATCCCCTCTCCCCTTTGCAACATTGATCAACATTTGGAACATTGCATTGCATTCTCCCATTTTGCGCCCACACTACTTACGTCATCTTCTCCATCATTTTCAACATAAAAAAGCAGACTAGTCAATTTGTCTTCATATTATGTGTGTATTTTGTCTTGACAGCCTCCTGAGTTCCGCCCCGGCTTTGATCAATTTGGCGCTCCTTTTTGTCAATTTGATGCCCTTTTTGGTCAATCTTGGCGCCTCTTCCAAATTCTTTTTTTTTATAATTTTTTAATTTTCTAATAGCAAAAAGTACATACTTTTTTAAATTATAAAAATATCAGCACCACCCTTGTAAATACCTGGCAACTTACCTTACAATTTTATTTTTAGAAACTGTATAAAAATATTATTTCCCTTCGTATACTCAAATTATGCTTTCCAGCTTTACATATTCATTTATTAATGGTTGTAAGTATTTGTAAACACAAGGTTAATGTGCTTGTAAACTCTTTGCGTAGTATTCACATTCACGATCTTCCCCTCTCTAAATGACTGATTCAGGTAATACGTTGAACAGAAGGATTAGAAAACGTCAATCAAATTAGTTCCAAAATTTACTACCAAAAACCTGGTCTTTAACTACAGTTTAGTAAGCGCTAAAACTTTGCCTGCTGGTACTTAAAGGGTTAATATATGTATTTTCAATTCCAGTGTCTGTAATTATATTTATATATAATTAAATATTATTTTGGCGCAATTTTTACGTGTAAAGGTCCGCCCCCCCCCTTTCGAAAATCCTAGATCCGCTACTGGCCGCAGGCTCTGTGATTGATTGTGTAGTGACGCTACCTCAGCTTATATCATATAAGACTAAGGCTACATTTTAACTTTACAATGAGCATTTATTACATACATTTCACTTCCTAAGGAATCCTTAAAAAGAAATCCTAAAACACTGTTATTCGTCAACATAACTTATGAACTCGTGAAATAATAAAGCCTAAAGAAGCAAACTTCATTGTTTTCATTCACCGTGGAAATTCAATTTATGACATTGTATCCCATCTATACAAATTATTTCCCGAAGAAGTCGGATTAAGTTGCTCGATGGTAATTCTATGAGACGAAGTAATTAACCGAGGTGAGAGTGATCAATGTGAGTTAACATTTATTGAAGAGAGTTGTGTGCGCCCACGAGTGTTGACATTAAACGTGATCCAAGGTAGAGTACTCCTAGATCCCCATCACTCCAAGAGTGACGTGGTCGAATGCCCTACGGATACAATTCCGTCTACCAAACGAGGGGACCACTTACCAGATTCAGTCCATCGTCAATTCCTACATTCGAGCGGCAAGACGGCAAGCCCGCACGACATTATCATTATTATTATTATTATTATTTTTATTATTAACATTATTATTTTTATGTATAGGTTTTTCCCTTCTCTGGTCATCTGTCCTTTGGTACTGACGTTTCGTTCACGCACATGTGAACTCCTTTGGAACTTATTAAGCATTCTTCGTTTTAGGAGCCTGACTGTTTAACTATGTCGAGGTCTCTCCATAAATACTCGCAATCTTTTTTATCTTTGCGACATTAATTTTGACTACGTGTTACAGTTAACTTCCCAAAATTCAGCGCCACAAAGTTAAAAATTTCAAGTACACAGTATAAAGTGTAAACAAAAGACATTTTCTTTCTTTAGGGACTGTCTTCTAGATGGGGAGAAGCTGATATCACGAGTAATGTTCGTGGAAAGACTTCAAAGCATATAAACATTGTCGCTCTCCTAAGAATAAGTTTTCATAAGCTGTGAAGATGTTCAGATGGGCGTGAACAAAATGTCAGTATGAAAGGGAACGAAAAACAGAGCAAACCGAACAAACCCACCGAGATTATTATTATCGTTATTATTGTTATTATTATTATTATCATTATTATTAAAAACATTAATTTCATGTTTAAATTGCTGCCTTCTTTAAATTAAAAATATTTATTTATTTAAGTTCATGCAAACTGTATTAACCGATGCTAATTATTATTTTAGCATTATTATTTTAATTAATAGTAATAATGTCTTTAGGGAGAAAAAAATTGTATTTGTATTCTGTATATATAGTGTATATATATATATATATATATATATATATATATAATATATATATATATATTGCGCCTCGGTGGTGTAGAGGTTAGCGTCGCTGACTACGAATCCATCGGCCCCGGGTTCGAGACTCGACGGCAGCCAGCCGGCGCGCAGCAAAACCCAGCTGTTCATCCTTCCACACAATAGTTAAATGGATACCCTAGGTGGCCTAGTGGTTAAGACACTGGCCTGCTGATGGGGCGTGGTTCGGATTCCACGTTAAACTGAAGGTCTAAGGTGGAGTGAAAAGCTTGACCTTCGTGAGAATGAACAATTCGGGCGGAAGCTAACCAAAGGTTAACGAAAGGTTTTATATATATATATATATAGGCGTATGAAGCGGGGGCTGCCGCCCCCTTCCCCCCAGGACTAGGGAAGTGAGCATTTTCAGGGCAAATATTGAGTATTTTCAGGGCAGATTTTTCCTGACATTCTTTTGTTTTGTTTTTTTACTTCTTGAGGTGAATTAATTACTTGCTACTATAGTTGTAGTTAATAATTAAAACGTAAATTGAGGACTTACTAAATTCTATATCAACTGCAATGCCGTAGTTTTGCTTGTCATTTAGAAATGTTGTAGCAAAATTTTCTCTCATTTTTGTAAATTGTAATTTCTTTATATCAAAAAGGCTTTAATATATGTTACTCATACTCTAGCCCTTGTGTTATTTTATGCTACACATAATGCTTATGCGGAAATTAGGGCACCCTGAAAATTGGGGCAAATTTTTTCCGCCTCCCCAGTAAAGTGCCATCCCATACGTCTATGTGTATATATACTGTTTAAACAATAAACAATTTGAATTATTAGTTTCTATTTCTGCAAATTTTAGAGTTAAGAGGAAATATGTAGTGTTCAAGGGAGGCACATGCCCCTTGCTCAGAATATTCCTTAGGTTAGGCAGTGAAAGCGAGAATGGGTGAAAAGGGGTGTCCTTGAAAAATGCAGTAGTAAATTTTCAGAAATAAAAATTTCCTTTGAGAAAATGTGGCAACCATTTTATATTCTTACGTATTTATTTTTATTATTATTTTATAGTGGCAGTCGAACGTCATGTTCAGTTTTGTTTATATTATATCACACGTTGTTTGTGTTCAGTTTTTCTTTATGCAAGGATGGGCCAAGTGCGAATGCCCGCAAAAGCGGTATTTGGAGTGTTATTGTGATGTATTCGTTTGCAATCATAGTTTTTGTTTTTATTGTGAGTTTACGCAGTCATAGTTTACAGAAATGTTTTAAATTATGTGCAAAAAGTTTACAAATTTTCTCATTTAACCGTTAAACCCTACCCGGGGTAGGGGTAGTACCGTGGGTATTGCTGGCGCAACTTTTATAATTGGTAGGGATTAAGAGTTAATTTTAGACCGCAACTAAACATGTAGTGTTATTGACACTAACTCATTCCATATATTTATAAAATCATATGGTGAATATTGAGCTTATACTTTTATCGTTGTATATAATTAAAATATTCTGTAATATAAAAAAGTAATGATTTACGAACATTTGCAATAATATTTTGATAAGCCAAAAACTTTGTTCCTTCTTTTCCAGTGGCCATTTTGTCTCTGGAGATGAAACTTCACCAAAAAGTTAAGAGATAATTCAACTGAACTTCTAACTAAAGTAGGTTCACAAGTTTAGTATCTTTGATTTCATACTTCGGTACATCATATATAATTCAGAGACAGTAAATGGAGAGAGAATATGTCTCGACTGCTAAAACTACCCTATATATATATATATATATATATATATATATATATATATATATATATATATAGTCGGCCCTGCTATAACGCGTACGATTACAACGCGGATTTGTATTTACGCGCTAAGTATTTTAAGACCATAAAAATGTTATTACACGGAAAATTTGAAATTATGTGCAAAAAAGCAAAAAAAAAACGTTAAAAATATCAAGACCGCAAAAACATTCGTTGGCTTACAGTTAGCTAAGTGCTGTCAGATTAAACATACAGTCTAACGTCCTAAACCTTCGCTCACCGAGTTTAATTTTAGTATATCTATTTAGCACGGAACAATATGAAAAATATAAACGCAACACTATGAAAACTCCCAGATAACGTTCAATGGATAATTCAAAATCTTCGCTCACCGAGATTTTAATTTTATGTCTATTTCGGGCAACTTAAAGAGCTAACAACAAAAAATTTGTCGGAAGCATTTACCTTGGCTGATCACATAGCAAAGATTTTTTCTGACAATGATCCAAACATGGAAAGGAGCAGCACATTTAGCAGAATAATGGATGAACTTCTAGCAGGCTATAAAGAAATTTATCGCAAAAAACAAAAATCGTGCATGGCAGTTAACACTCGATGCATATTTTAAGAAGAAATCTGGCGTTAGTGACCCAGACGTCCCTGACAAAGAAAATGCTGAGGAAGCACAGTCAACTTCAGGTGAGGTGTAACATGTATTTACTGCACTTGGCTGTATTTTTACTGTACTGCACTTGGTAGTATTTTTTTTTGTAACTTTCTTAAATATAATTTTTTACTGTAATATTTGTTTCTTCATACATTACGCACTAATATATGTTTGTAAAAGCGTTTGAACAATTGATAAATTGAATTTTAAGGAAAAAATAATTTTGAAAAAACGCATCCCTGACTTATAACATTATTCCTATGTAAAAACAAGCTTGTCACAGCGCGCAATTGCATAACGCGCTGTTTTTCCAGAACGCATCCCGCGCGTTATAACATATATATATTGTTATGTATGGGACCAATGTAATAAGTTTAATTAATTACGGGTCATAAATTAACCCACAAATAAATTGATCATGCAAACAAAAGAAATTGTATGTATAAATGAAGTCATGAAAACAAAGGGAACGAGGTAAAATGGCAGCTCTGCCTTTTCATCTCTGGGACGACGTTTTATAAATTCGTAAGTACATGGAATTTAACCCTTTGACGACCAGTATACGTTTCTTTGGACTTAAAAGTTTAAGTTTTATTGTTATTTACAATTAGATATTAGTAACTATAGTCACTTAAATGACCCATTTTTGGGTTAATTTTCCGACAACTAAACGATACCTGTATAAACATGTAGATGTATTTGTAGAAACGTTGCATCATTGTACAATTTATATTATTATTTCCGTTGGGACAAATATGTCCCGTGGTCCTCAGAGGGTTAAAACATATGCATGTTAAATACTCGTGTAATTTAGGGAAAAAGACATGAATTCAATTGTCTATTTAATTCTGAATAAGTTTAGAGTTAGTGCCTCTCCAACTGTGAAAATATAAAGTCTTTAAAGACTCCGAGTGAAAATTTGAAGTAAAAATCACAAATTAGTTTCCCTGAAAGTTAACATAGAGAAAATATGTGGTTCCCAAAAAAGTGAAATAGTTCAACTAAGTCTTCCCCTATAAAGACAGAAAACGGACTTAGCTCAAATAACATAAAGCGACGTCTCCCCTTTAAAACTTCATCTTAGAAAACACGATAGACTCGAAATGTAACCCATTGTTCCGATGTGGTAAATAGCCTATACTAGCGGAGCGACCCGGCGTTGCCGGGGTAGATGTTGAACGCTATATATATATATATGCCCGGTTAGGTAAACTGAATGCCCGGTTAGGTTAATTGAATGCCCAGTTAGGTCAACTGAATGCCCGATTAGGTTAATTAAATGGCCGGTTAGGTCAACTGAATGCCCGATTAGATTAATTGAATGCCCGGGTACGTTAATTGAATGCCCGGTTAGGTTAATTGTACACCCTTGACGATTGGTTAAGTTAAGTCATGATATTTTCGTTAAAGCCAACGAAAATATCGCGACTTAACCTAACCAATCGTCAAGGGCGTACAGATGACCTAACCTGGCATTCAATGAACCTAACCGGGTATTCAATAATTTTACCATAGGTTTCGTAATGATCTTGATGACGTCATTTAATGTTTTAAAATTAATTATTTAATTTATTAACACCCACGTGCACAACCTCGGGACCTAATCAATATGTGTGTGTGAAGTTTCATGTTTGTAACTGCTTCCATTTTGGAGTTATGGCTGATGGCTGGAACACACACACACACACACACACACACACACACACACACACACACGTCTTTTTATTATTATTATTATTATAGATAAACAATAGACTGGTACAAATTTATAACCGAAAGACTTCCGAAAATCAACAATTTTTGATAAAGAAAAGGGGAAAATTGGTTTTGTAGGCCTAGGGGGTCCGAAATTTTCATAAAATGGAAAATAATTGCTATTTTCTTACTTACAGCGACAGGCATAATGATATTAGGATACCTAATAGAAATTTTTTAATATTTTAAAGTGGGGAAAATAAATAATTTTCTAAAATTGATCTTCAATTATAAAAGCGCATCTAATCAGATAACTTAATTAACGTATTTCTATGACAACTAAAAAATAGAATGATAAATCAATATCCTATCAAATTGTTTGTGTATACGTAAAATTATTTGTACAAAAGCCACAGTAATAAAATGCACAAAAGTCACGGTAAATATTGTTTGTGTATACGTAAAATTATTTGTACAAAAGCCACAGTAATAAAACGCACAAAAGTCACGGTAAATAATTTCGAGTGTGGCTCGTTTAACTTTAAACTCGTGTTTATTTAAATTGCCCTTTTTAATTATGTAATTTTTTTGTATTGAATCGATAAATAAATCTTTTGTGAATCGAAAAATGTTAAAATTATAACAAATATCAAAATATTTTGTATAAAAATCATTGAATTTTAAAAATGCATGTTTTTTTTTTGTTTTTTGCAAAAGTTCTTTATGAATTTTAAAAATATATACTTTTTTAAATTGAATCGATAAATAAATCTTTTGTGAATCGAATGATATTAAATGTTTAGTAAATATTGACTTATTTTGTGCCAAAATTATGATTAAAAATTAAAAATTAAAAAAATGCGTGTACAGGCATGGGAAGAACTGTACCCCTAAAAAGGGGGAAGGAATTATGTTAGGGAATTTTTTTTTAGCATGGGCACTGCACAATAAAAAGACGCATCGAATGGTGAAAACCGCATTGTTCTACACCAATTGTAGCGACCTGTAGGTGTGCGCAAAAAACTGTTACGTATATATATATATATGTATAAGGCTTCATTCCTGAAATAGTATATTAGATATAGTGTAAGAGGAAGGTGGGTACGAACGTAATTACAAGAATTTAACTCCAACCGAAGGGGGGCGTTACGTAGAAGATAAGTACTGACAATTTGTAATTCATTGTAATTCATTTCTTATTCTCTTACCTTATAAATTATACCATTTCATTTAATTGACTTGTATTAATATTGAATTTCAGAATTCTTAAGACAAAGGTTGATTGTCTAAAATATCTTTTCTTTAAAGGAAGTAAATTGATGTCAGAGTTCATTTTCAGTGATTTCATGTTAAAATTGTCTATCACTCAAATTTAACAAATAAAATCTCTTTAGTGACAACAATTTAATTGTTATATTGTAATTGATTTAATAAGATCGGTGACGAATATATTAGTTTCGTAAAAGGGTTATAATTACCCCCCCCTACAAGACTTAACAGAGAAGATATATAATCAGTGATATATATAACCTTGGGTTAAGACGCATGACGTGGTTTAAATGACAGCAGGTTAAAATAAATACATAAATAATAAATACATAAACCACCTCATTACGTTACATGGGGGCCTGACCGGGAAATTTCCGCCTTTGACGGGAATTAATTAATTATATTCTGAGAGATTGAGGAATAATAAAACCTCAGATACCAGAACCCGTAGTAAATGAACAAAAAAGTAATTTAACTTATAAAAATAAGTCATTTGACTTTGAAGAATAAAGGGTCAATTTGAGAAAAAATAAACCAGGGTTTCTCTGTTAATTCTGTTAGGGGAAAAGTCTTTAAAGGACCTTAACATTTTTTCTTTTAAAGACTTTTAGGTGCTACTGTAGTATGCGGTCTACCGACGATTGGTTAGGTTTATTCATGATATTTTCGTTAAAACTAACGAAAATACCATGACTAAACCTAACCAATCGTCAAGGGCGATTGACAATGGGATGTAAACAAACAATTAGTAAACAAGATAAGAAGCTATAATTAAAAGGTAGACCGCCGAATCGTAGGTAGACCGCATACTACAGTAGCACCGACTTTTAAAGGTCCAGAAAGTAAAGGTTTTAAAGTTTAAAAACGGTAGAAGAAAGACCGTAATATTTTCGTTGAAAGTTTTAAAAGTTTTTTATGTTGTGATGTTTAAAGGTTTCAAAACCTTAAAATTTTTACGATAAACTTTATCCTTCACTCACAATGGTTTTCAACATTAAAACCTTCGTGCAGAACCCAAATATGGAAGCCCTTAAAGGGAATCTTAAAACGACGGATTAGGAAAAATTAGCTGAAGCTTTTAGAATAAAAATACCTCCTAATGCACGGAAACCAGGAATAAAAAAACACCCTGATAAAACACTTAGTTGAGGAGGACATATTAGGAGACGATGCTTTGGAGTTAATACCAAACCAGAACACTATGGCAGAAAAAATTTGGCTGGTAGAAGCTGAGACAGAAAGGAATAACTCTAGGATAAGATTATTAGAACTAGAAAAAGAGGAGGGAAACACAGGGGGAAACTCAAGTAACAAAGCGCACCCAAGGGAACAGTTTGACACCTCAAGGTGGGTGAAATTTCTCCCACATTTGAGGAGCAGGATGTAGGTATGTATTTTAGGTCCTTTGAATCGAATCAGGCGAGTTTGTCTAAAACAATTCGTCTAAAATACAATTTGTCTAAATCAATTTGTCTAAAACAATTTGTCTAAAATAGTTTGTCTAAAATCAATTTGTCTAATAACAATTTGTCTAAAATACAATTTGTCTAAAAATAATTTGTCTAAAATACAATTTGTCTAAACAAACAATTTAATATAATATGGCATACAAATTGTTGTCTGATGTACAATGCTATTTATTACTTGCCACGCCCCATCTTAAAAGGTTACCTCTTGTGCGGAATAGTACATCGAAATCAGTTATCCCGGAACCCATAACCCGGTTAGGTTAGGTTAGGTTAGGTTAGGTTAGGTATATTATGAAATAAAATCAACCCATTTTCAATCTTTTCATCCTCACTCCAAATTTATCAAGCAGACAAATGCATTTCTAGTTAACTTCAGTTATTAGTCAAATTGTATTTTAGCCAATTATTTTTAGACAAACTATTTTAGACAAACTATTTCGATGTACTATTCCGCACAAGAGGTAACCTTACATACATAATTACGACGCACTCAAAGAGGTCATATTAAAGGCATACCAACGTGTCCCCGAATACTACCGCCAAAAATTTAGGAACTCCTTAAGGACGGAGGATCAAACCTACGTTTAATTCGCCGAAAAGAAGAAAACGGACATGCGGAAATGGCTAGAAAGGGCTGGGGCGACCTCCCCCGAAGAGATAATGGACTTGATCGCATACGAGGAATTTAAACGCAAAATTCCTCTGGAATTGTGTACATACTTGGAGGAAAGGTCCATTACTGACCCGGTAAAAGTGGGACACGTGGCGGACAATTATGCCCTCAACCGAAAAACCGGGAAAACCAATGCGAACAGCAAGTCCAAGGAGAGCACTCACACCACACAAAAACAAGGGGGGGAGGGGAAAACGAAGGCTATGTTGCTCCCATTGCAATAAGTAGGGTCACACTAAAGACAGGTGCTGGTTCAACTAGCCAAGGGGGAAGAAAAAGGGTAAAACCGATAAAAAGCCTCGCCAAGCCACAGTAGCGGCAGCCCAGGCAAACCCAAGGGAGGATAATGGAGGGGAAAGATAGCATAAGTCTACAAATCTCTTCGCTGTAGAGGGTACCGTTCCCAAACGGAAAAGGGTACGCCCTACCCGATGACTATACGATGAGACACTGCGGCAGACCTCACGCTGATGCAGGAGGGAGTTGTACCGCTTGGGCCAGAATGGTATGCCGGGAAAGACGTCTTAGTACGGGGCGTAAATTCTATAAAGAAAATACCCCCTCTACAGTATCTACCTAAATTCACCTATAGTAAACCAAAAGGGCGCTGTAGGATTGTACGAGGAATTGCCCATCGAAGGCATCTAAGTACTATTGGGGAATGATTTGGCTGGTGAGGTGTTCCCAGAACCAGTAGTCACTTCTCAACCCTCGGGTAAAAGTACGACAGAGGAACTGGAAATGAAATATCCAGAATTGTTTCCTGCCTGTGCAGTAACCACGTCCATAGATGGGAAAAAGTGGGAGAATAATTGGGTCATTACCCAATCGAGCAAAAGCTCAAATGACAAATCAGGACCTCCAGAGAAAGTAACCAACTGTGTTGTCACTCTGTCCAGAATGGGACCAAGGAGAAGCGAAAGTTCTCAACTATGGCCACCCAAAAGGGGACTCGAGAGAAAGGATGTAGGAGAAAGTGACCAATTGGATGGGGAAATTTTAAATAAACTCTTTGAAGGTACACCAGACTCTACGTCACAGTGGGGGGAGGATACAGGAAAGGACCCTGAGACCCCTCATAACCCTAAAATGCTAAGGGAAAAACAACGGGAAGGCCCAGAGCTTGACAAATATTTCAAGTTATCAGGTGGAGAAGAGGAGGAAGGTGAACATGGGTTTTTTCAACAGGCCAGGATTCTGTTGATAAAATACAGAGATCCTACCTCTCCCACCGACGAAACGTGGTCGGAAGTTACTCATATAGTAGTACCTACCTGTTATAGGGCCGAGATATTAAAATTAGCTCATGAAGGCTTACGGGGGCACTTAGGAGTAAATAAGACGTATCACAAGATACTAAAGTATTTATTTTGGCCAGGGATTGGGCAGGACGGAGTAAAATTCTGAAGAACGTGTCACCCATGTCAAATGGTGAGAAAACCGAACCAAAGGGAAAAAACCTATACCACTAAAGCCAATTCCGGTCACAGGCGAACTATTTAGCACAATAATAATTGTTTGCCTAGACCCTCTACCTAAAACCAGAAATGGGAATCATTATTTGCTCACTGTTATGTGTGCAAACACTCGATATCCCTCTAAGCTATTCCCCAGTGGCGACTCGTGGTATAAATGTATTGGGGTGCGATTTCATAAAATTTATAATTTTTAGAATTCTAGTACATAAACAATCACATGGTGCTTCCGTACGGTACTTATATGTCAAAAGAAGCCATAAATTTGTATTAAAAAAATATTTTAATAAAATATAAAAATAATTGTTGAATAAATTTGACTATAATAAATTTGACTATAATAAATTTGACTATAATAATGTACCACTGTACGACAACACGGACTCACAATAGGCTAGTGCGAATCCAACTGCCGCTCACAAGAGTACTGTACTTGTATTAACATATGCGGCTATGCCAGACGTACAATTCTAGTTAATTACAAATAAGTAATAATTTTAATAAAATACATATAAATGGCTTATATCATTATTACTGAAGTAACTATTAGTAAAAATAAAGTTATTATAAAAAAAATTCGCGATTGTACTTATATTTTCATTACAACAGTAAAATATAATTTATATTTACTTGAGCGAAAAATCTATCGCTCCATTTGGCTGCAATATTATTTTGTATTCAAACAGCGGTACGCTGTTTGAAGCTATGCTATAAGTTTAGAATATTATGTACTATATGAAGGCTTACTCAAAATGCCTCATGAATCATGATATGCCACATGAATTTTTAAAATATATTTCAAGAATATTTATTTTAATATCTTAAAATTAATATATTTTTTATCTGTTAAATTAATATTTATCGTTTCAAGCAAGGGGGAGCGACCGCTCCATCGCTCCTATACGCCAGTCGCCACTGCTATTCCCTTAAGGAAAATAAACACTACATCCGTGATAAAAAGCTTACTAGGTTCTTCACTCAAGTAGGCTTTCCAAAAGTCATACAGTCGGACCGCGGGAGTAACTTCACCTCAGAGGTGTTCAAACAAATGACACACACATTAGGTATAAACCACAAAACCTCCACACATTACCACCCACAATCCCAAGGGGCATTAAAGAGGTTTCATCAGACATTAAAAAACATGATGAGGATATACTGTTTTGAAAATAATAAAAACTGCGACGATGGGATTCCATATTTGTTGTTCTCCACGAGAGAGAGCAAACAAGAAAGCCTCGGCTTCAGTCCATTTGAGTTGATTTATGGTCATGAAGTTAGGAGGCCACTTAAGGTCTTGCGTAAAGCCTGGATGGAACGAGAACAAACCTTGTCCGTACATAAATACGTTCAAGAATTTAAAGATAAACTTTATAGGGTCAATCAATTTGGCAAATACCACTTAAGGGTAACACAGGGGGAAATGAAAGAAACCTTTGATAAAAATGTTCGAAGTAGAAAGCTACAAAGTGGAGATAAAGTTTTGGCGTTCCTACCAGTGCCTAAAGACCCACTAGACGCTAGATTTTTTGGTCCATGTGAGGTTAACCAGAAAATCAGTGATCAAAATTATTTCATAAAAACTGACCGAAGGAGAAAAACCATGTTATGTCACATTAATCTGTTAAAGAGGTATAATGAGCGGATGGACAATGACATTAATCCTGTAGGCGAAAAAGGTGATACCGGAAATAAGGCAGTCGCGACCGTAAGAGTCACAAGTGAAGGGGGTATATGTGAAGGGGAACTAACGAATGGTGAATTGAATGTTGAGCTAAAACTAAATAACACAACCACACTAAAATATGTAAAAACCAAATTAGAATACTTAAACGTAAGCCAACAATCACAACTCACAAAGTTGTTTTATCAGTACCGCTCCTTATTAAGTGACATTCCGAGCACATGCTCCCTCATCGTGCACGATGTACAGCTGGAGGAATGGGCCTGACCCATAAAACAGCCTCCGTATCGCATGAGTCCACGCCATCAGCAGCAGCTCCAAGACGAAGTCGACTTCCTTCTGGAGAACGACCTCGCTGAACCAAGTATCAGCGAGTTGGCATCGCCATGCCTGTTGGTACCTAAACCCGACGGCACAGCACGAATGTGTACAGACTACAGGAAGGTCAACCAACTAACTACGTCAGACTTGTTTCCGATTTCAAGAAGCGATGACCTCATCGACAAGCTCGGAAACGGGAAATACGTTACAAAACTTGACCTGCTAAAAGGATACTACGCAATTCCCTTACGCAATTCCCTTACGCAATTCCCTTACGCAATTCCCCTACGCAATTCCCTTACCGTTTGGTATAAATGAATGATTCATGAAAACAAAGGGAAAGAGCCAACATGGCGGCTCTGCCTTTTCGTCTCTGGGACGACGTTTTATAAATTCTTAAGTACATAGAATTTAAAACATATGCATGTTAAATACTCCTGTAATTTAGGGAAAACAACATGAATTCAATTGTCTATTTAATTCGGAACTAGGAATTCAGGGAATTTAGGGAAAAAGACATGAATTCAATTATTACCCCAGAACTAGGAATTTAGGGAATTTAGGGAAAAAGACAAATTCAATTGTTACCCCAGAACTAGGAATTTAGGGAATTTAGGGAAAAAGACGAATTCATTGTCTATTTAATTCTGAATAAGTTCGGATAAAAAACACCATATATAGGTTACCCCGGAACGAGGAAAATAATTAATGTAAAAATTGCATTTCAAACAAAATATAACCATTCACCCACGTGGGTTTGCCGCGTCCCTCAAAATAAACAAAGAAGGCGTTTCAAAAGCGAAAGTTCATTTATGTATAAAATGGGAGAACTTCGCAGTTAGATTGTTATAGTATTAACAATTTTAATGGCATGTAAAATTACACCTTCTGAAATGTTAATAATCCTTTAAAAAATAAGATTAATCCAAAAAAGAAATTATGTAGATAATCTTGCGCCCAACAGAAAGAGACCACCAAACGCCGCCTTCTGGAATAACGTGTCGTACAAATGAATCACAGTACAGGTATACCCCGTTATTTATAGCTTCGATATTCGTAGCTTCACTTATACATAATATATTTTTTGACACCAAATTCCAGCTCTGTTATTTGCAATGCCAGATATGGGAAAAAATAATTCACAATTCCGCCTGTTACCAAACGCAGTGCAGCATGCCCGTATCGCAGACCATTATTCACGAAAAGGCACGGTCTTTGTGGCGAGATGTGAGGAAGGAAGTCGATGGTGAAGGTGAGAGCAGTGATGGTGAAACTTTCAGTGGGAGTCGGGGGTGGTTTGACCCCAGTCGGGGGGTGGTTTGAGGAAATAAAAGTACAATACAGGTATGTTTATTCTTTTATTGATGCTAATCATAACTTACTATGCTAATACAGGTCTGTATTTGTGTTTTATACTTGCTTTTATGTATCGTATGGGAACGTATCCAAACATCTTACCTTCAGAAAAAATGTCCACTGGAACGCATCCCCTCATAAAACATGTATTTATATGGGAAAAAATGATTCGTTATTCGCAATTCCGCTATTCGTAATAAGTCTGAGGAACATAACTCTTGCGAAAACCGGGGCATACCTGTATATTTAAAACAGAGAGCGATTATGAAATTTACATCGAATTACTCCTTACCTACTGCCGAATAACGTAGCATAAATTATGTTAGTAAAAGCTGGGATAAGAGTCTTCATTGTAAAGGAAAAGATAAAATTCGAAACAGAAGATGCCCAACTGAAACAAAGGGAACGCTTAGAGTCAGTGCCTCTCCAACTGTGAAAATATAAAGTCCTAAAAGACTGCGAGTGAAAATTTGAAGTGAAAATCACAAATTAGTTTCCCCTGAAAGTTAACATAGAGAAAATGTGTGGTTCCCAAAAAAAGTGAAATAGTTCAACTAAGTCTTCCCCTATAAAGACAGAGAAAACGGACTTAGCTCAAATAACGTAAAGCGACGTCTCCCCTTTAAAACTTCATCTTAGAAAACGCGATAGACTCGAAATGAAACCCATTGTTCCGATGCGGTAAATAGCCTATATATAGTGTAAGAGGAAGGTGGGTACGAACGTAATTACAAGAACTTAACCCCATCCGAAGGGGGGGGGGTTACGTATGGAAGATAAGTACAGACAATTTGTAATTCATTTCTTATTCCCTTACCTTATAAATTATACCATTTCATTTAATTGTCTTATATTGATATTGAATTTCAGAATTCTTAAGACAAAAGTTAATTGCCTAAAATATCTTTTCTTTAAAGGAAGTACTGTAAATTGATGTCAGAGTTCATTATAAGTGATTTCATGTTAAAATTGTCTATCACTCAAATTTAAAGAGTTTTTACTTGTTATTAATTGTCTCAATATCAAATGTTTTCTCTTCAACAAAATCTCTACTGTCAACAATTTAATTGTTATATTGTAATTGATTTAATAAGATCAGTGACGAATATATTATTTTTGTAAAAGGGTTATAATTACACCCGCTACACGACTTAACAGAGAAAATATATAATCAGTGATATATATAACCTTGGGTTAAAACGCATGACGTGGTTTAAATGACAGCACTAGCAGGTTAAAATAAAGGTATAATTAATATCAATAAATACAAATAATAAATGCCTAAACCACTTCATTACGTTACAATATATATATATATATATATATATATATATATATTATATATCAGGTGACCCAAAAAAAACGCCTTAAGATTTGACCATCAATAACTTCAAAAATTTGCAGTTCACACTTCCAAAAATACATAACTTTTACCTCAATCTATTGGTAAGCCATCATAAAAATTTCAGACCTCTACATAAAATATTTTTTCCACAGCTGAAGGACCAATGAAGTATGGTAAAAAAACGAATATCATAAACTGACAAAATTTTATTATTCACATCTTATGATCAATATGTCCGCCGTCCTGCTTACAAGCTAATCTTAACCTTTTCTTCCACGACATGATACATTTTCTGATTTCTGCTAATGTTATTTTGTCCCAACATTCGAGTATTTTTTTCTTTAATTGCATTTCTGTAAACTTTTCTGTTTGGCCTTCATAAATCTTCTCTGCGAGAGTGTTCCATATGCAATAATCCATGGGATTGCAATCAGGTGATTGCGGGGTTCAGTCGTTTTTTCCAGTGAAGTTGACTACATTCTGTTGTAGATAGTCCTGTGTGAACTTGCTAGTATGAGCTGTAGCATCATCTTGTTGGAGTATGAAATCGTTTCCATAATACAGACGCCGACAATCAGGCAAAAGATTCTCCTCTAAGAGATTTACATACTCTAAGTTTCTGAATTAATTTTTTTATTTTCTGAAATGAAATGAATTTTCGTCTTTCCATTCCACGATACATCTGCTAATACCATGATTTTTGGGGAAAACCGACTTGTCTGGTGATAAAGTCTCGATGGAGGAATGTCTTTCTTTCGCCGACCATAAACAACATCGTTCCGGGAGTTGCGAGCAATCTCGATGGTGAAATCTTTTTCATCTGTAAAAACTATTTTTTTAATATCATTGGACGAAAATCTATCAAGAAATTTTCTACAACGAAATTTCTTTTAGCTCTTACATTGCTGTCACGTCTTGAAACACGGATCCTTTTAAATGCTTTAAGTCCTACCATTCTCTGCATTCTTTGTATGCAACTTCCACTGATACCTGCATTTCTTGCAATTTTCCTCTTAGAGCAGTGTGACCCAGGTCGATCCTCTTGAGATAGGCTCATCATTTCGATCATTGCTATATTGTCTTGAGTGTAAACTGTTTTAGGCCGACCACTTCCATGCTTCCGTGCCGTCGAACCGGTTGCTTTAAGTTTTTTAATTATTCTATTCACAGACTTAATATCACAAGTTATTCCTGGAAATTTCCTCAAAATTCATGCCACAGTCTTTTTTTTTCCAAGAAACACTTTTCATTCAGTTTTTAAGTTTAAAAAACACTATTTAAGATAGGCTAGCCTATATCATCTGACATTTTTCAAAGACTAAGCTCAGGCTAAGGAAACTACTACAAGTCTTAGAATAGTTGCCAGGTACAGCTATACACATTTAGGATTTAGGATATTCGTTTTTTTCACCATACCTCATTGTTCCCTCAGCTGTGGAAAAAGTATTTTATGTAGAGGTCTGAAATTTTTATGATGGCTTATCAATAGATTGAGGTAAAAGTTTTGTAAATTTTGAAAGTGTGAACTGCATATTTTTGACGTTATTGATGTTCAAATCTTAAGGCGTTTTTTTTGGGTCACCTGATATATATATATGTGTGTGTGTCATTATCATACTTATATATATATATATATATATATATATATATATATATATATATATATATATATATATATATATATATGTAGCTTCTATAGTAGAGGATTTGTATTATTTAGCGTAAACTATTTCACACTTCATAGGAATGAAATCTTTACATGCAGAGAATATTTTAATATTCGGGATGTGAATTCTAAATAGTGTAACATTCCTTTTAAACTACAGTATTTTACTTTGATTAGTTTTTCTGTACACTCACTGTAAATCAGTTACTTTTAACTTAATATTATAGATACCATTATAATATGAGCAATATAACAACGTAATGATGCGATAACGGAGAAAGTTAAACTACACATTTTTGTATACATTCAAATACTTTTTTTAACGTTTTAACAACGAGTACTTGTTTCGTTAAACCCAAAAAGTATAGGTTTTAATATTATTCCAAACTAAATATTTCAGCAACTTGTCACTGAAATGATGTACAGAGCGTCCACAATGTCTTGTCACCCCAATAAAATACTAACTGATTTTCATTTTTTTTTCCGACCCAGATCCATTTTGGAGGAGCTGCACGATTGAATCGGTCATGGAAGTCTGCACGAATATTTTTAATGGTTTTGCCATTACGTGGTCGCTCTTGGACACAGGTACTAGCCAATATGCGTTGTTCGATCGTATAGTTGCTGCTATCACATAATTCAAATGGGTCGGAAGGAAAAACGAAAATCAGTTAGTTTTTGACTGGGGTTCACTGCCGTGCAGAGAACATTCAAGGAGCAGGGGCTCAGAGCCAAAAAAGGGCACCTCTCCTTGGGGGTCCAGGATAATTTCACAACCGTCACTGATCATAGATCGCGAAGATATCTGCCATCATGTCTTGCTCATATTTATATACTTCCAATTTCAAGCTGCCCTTTTCCCTCCATGACTTCTGAGTCATGTTTCCGGAAAAAGCCAGAGGGAGGCGTGCAAGTTATTTCACGAATATGCCTCCCTCTGCTTTCCCCTAAAACATGTATCAGTACCAGTTCCATCTTCTCTTGATTGGTATACTGAGCTATCAGGGTATTTTTTTTTCCATATTTTTTTCCAAATGGAAGACCCCACGGGATTTAACTGAAAGTTTGTATACTAATAAATTTTTATATTCTAATAACGAAAATGACATTATTTTCCTGGAGAAATATGCGCAACATACGAAAAAAATTGCATTTATATGCGCACTAGTTTGCATGGCGCATGACCGTTATTTAGTTTACACCGCTCATGACGCCCAGATATGAGGTTGCTGTGTGGCCCTCTGTTAATTGAATGCCCGGTTAGGTCAATTGAATGGCCGGTTAAAACTAACGAAAATATCATGACTTAACGTAACCAATCGTGAAGGGCGTACAGTTGACCTAACCGGCCATTCAATTGACCTAACCGGGCATTCAATTGACCGGGGGGCAACTCGTAAGTAGATAGATCACAGCACTGCATTATCATATGCTCACAGTACAACAATAGTATTCAGACTAAACTAGGTCTAAGACTCTAAGCAGGCAAGAAATAAACATTAATAACAACAAAAATTACTGTTTATGCGAGTTCGTATGCCCAGAAAAAGGTATGCAAATGAAGATTTATTTATTAAAATATTATTAAATATTGCAAATTTTAATAAATAAAGGATATTATCTGCGTTTTATTTTGTAAAACCCACTACATAACACTACATAATTTAGATAACGGTCATGCGCCATGCAAACTAGTGTGCATATAAATGCAATTTTTTTCGTATGTTGCGCATATTTCCCCAGGAAAATAATGTAATTTTCGTTATTAGAATATAAAAATGTATTAGTATACAAATTTTCAGCTAAATCCAGTGGGGCCGTCCATTTGGAAGATCCTAAAACTGACATTAGAAATGTGTTTGTTTCACTTTAAAAATATGCCTATTTTCCATATGATCCAGACTTCTGGGACACCCTGTACAATTTAATATATATTATTTCGGTGGGACTCAGTCTCGTCAGTCGTGAAAGGACTGAAGGAAAAATGCAAATAATCTCTGAAATCTCTTAGTTCATAATGTACCAAAATAGGATTAAGTTATAATCCTTTAAATATTACTGAAAAGAAGATTATAAAAATTCGTCATTAAAGTTAAAAAGTAGCTGAAATGGAAGTCGCTTTTCAAATGACTTCGCATCTTTAATGACTTGAGCTAATTTAAATTTTTTCCTTACTCACAAAGCTCAAGAGGTCGATTTAGTCCTTAAACATTAAACTACTGTAAACCATTTTCACTCAGATAAAAAATACAAATAAAATATTTATATCATTTTCCAAATACTTGAAATAAAAATATCGTTCTCATTAAGGTAAAATATAGAAAATTTTAAAATCTTCCTTTTGTATTTTTAAATTAACCTTATTTCTGCAACTATTAAAATTAATTCGAAAATCTTTTAAAAAAAGGTTTCTCTAAAAGGAAACTTTTTTCCCCGCATTTAAGGGGAATTTTGAGCTCTTGTAAGAGATGATTATATTCAATCGAGGGTGAAATAATGGTAAGTAAAGGAAATTTCTGTTTTTCGACGACTTTAAAAAAGAATTACGTGTACGATTAGATGTAGAATTGAAGTTCATTTCACTGATAATGCAGGTCCCAACTGTATTACTGTATATACACTTTAACCGTTGTTATATATATATATATATATATATATATATATATATATATATATATATATATATCACCAAAACTATTGAGAGTACAAAGCTAGTTCAAACACCATTCAAATCAGCATCTCAAGCCATTTATATGACAATGTGTTCGATGTGCTGTCCTTCCATTTCGACGAGTTTTCGCAACCTCATCCCAAAATTCGATACCACGCTGTGGAGAAACTCTGTCGGAATGTCGATGATATATATATATATATATATATATATATATATATATATATATATATATATATATATATATATAAGTAGTGTGGGCGCAAAATGGGAGAGTGCAATGCAATTGCAAATGTTGATCATTGTTGCATAAGGTTATGCAACAAAGGGGTGTTGCAAGATGCTATGCAGCAAGGGGAGGGTGAATGTTGCAATTTGTAATGCAACAAAGGGGAAGGGAAATGTTGCAAGAGCAACAAGGGGATATGCAACTTGGAGGCGGAGTTATCCCCCAAGAGAAAGAGAAAGGAGGAGAGAAAGGAAGAGAGTTGTTCGCCTGGCAGGAGCCAAGTGCATATTAAGACTTCAGCCGAGCGGCCGTTGTCTTAATATGTTCCTAATCAGCCAGTTGGTTTATCTGGCTGAGTTGCCAGATTGCGCTATTTATTTAATTAAAGCATATACTCTAGCTTAATCAGCCAGTTGGCTTAGAAGGCTGAGTTGCCAGTTTGCACTATTTATTTAATTAAAGCATATATTCTGGCTTAATCCTCCAGTTGGCGTATCTGGCTGAGTTGCCAGTTTGCGCTATTTATTTAATTAAAGCATATATTCTGACTTAACCCGCCAGTTGGCGTATCTGGCGGAGTTGCCAGATTGCGTTATTTATTTAATTAAAGCAAATATTCTGGATTAATCCGCCAGTTGACTTAGAAGGTGTAAATGGCTTGTTCAAGTGTACAAGTTGAGTTGCCAGAGAGCACTATTTATTTAATTAATATATATATTCTGGTTTAGAAATCCACTTTAGAAGCCAGCCAATTGATATAATTAAATACCGTGTACAAACAAAAGAATTAAATAAAACACCATTACATCATTCTGTTTATTTAGGCGAATTAATGGAAATATATAGAAAATAAATATACATTGGAATATACAGTGCCCGCGAAAAGTATCCGATCACCCTTGAAATTTGTATTTTTTACATAAAAAACAATGTTTAAATGTATACTAACCTTATATTAGTATTTTGTCATCTGTCCTTTGGTTTGGATGACTTGTTCTAGACGTTTTGGCATGGATTTAATCAAGTTTTGACAAACTTCCACTGATATTTCCTTGCACCATACCTTTTTGATGGCCTCTTGTAATTTTTCGACTGAGCCAGTGTCGTGGCATTCAACCTTATTTTTTATTATTAGCCACAGATTTTCTATCGGATTGAGATCTGGACTATTACCAGGCCAATCCAAAATATCAAATTTATTGTCAGTAATCCATTTTGTCACTATTTTGGCCCTGTGACATGGTGCACCATCATGCATGTATGTTTTTGTCCTTTGGATTGCCATTGCCATTGGAAGTTTATCCTGTAGCATTGCTAAATACCGTGCACCATTCATAGTTGTGTTCTTCGGAAGAAAATATAAGTTTCCACGCCCATAGTAACCGAAACAACCCCAAACCATCACACTTGGAGGGTGTTTCATTGTCTTTAGGGTGTATTTAGGGTCCATCCTATTTGAGCCAATAGGCCGGCGAACCTTTTTTGGACAACTTCTGAATGTCAAAAATGTCGACTCATCGCTAAATAAAACCTTCTTCCAGTCATCAACAGTCCAATGAATGTATTTTTTACAAAATGCGACACGTTTTTTACGCATTTTTTCATTAATGAACGGTTTCTTAGCAGCATGGCGAGATGGTAATCCGAGTTCTTTTGGAGCCGCTCCTGGATAGTTCGTTCAGAAACACCAGATAACAAATTATTCATATTAAATTTTATTTCTTTCGCAGTTATTGTTGGGTTTTTCAATACTAAACGTTTCATAAGTTTGTCTGTTCGCGAATTTGTTTTTCTCGGTCTGCCAGATCGTTTTTTAGGGACTGGCGTGGTTAGGCCACCATTGTTCTTAGCCCGTGAAACCCATAAATTAACGGTACTTTGGGATATGTTTAATTCCTTAGCTATCTGTCTCTGTGATTTCCCACATGCATGCAAAGCAACAATAGCACCTCGACAATCACTCTTAAGTTGTTTTTTAGCACACATTATATATAAATTTTATTTACACCACTTTCTGTAAAAAAAAAAAAATATCAAGAAATTTACACAAACAGTGAAATCTGACAAATTTGAGACACAGCCACCCGCAACGAAGGCTACCAGAACACTAATTTGAGAATGCGTTGGATAGCTCTCATATCAGCGAGCAACCTCAAAGTTACCAGATGTCGCTAGAACAAATAGAAAGTGAATTACGTGTCTCTGAATATCAAGGGAAAATATTGTATTTTCTTGAGTGATCGGATACTTTTCGCGGGCACTGTATATGATCAAAAATAATAATATCATACGGACGATGAATACATAATAAATATACAATGGAATATATATATGATAAAAAAATAATAATATCATAAGAAACACGAACGGGAAATATATAATAAAAAATATACAAAACGTTGTATTATCAATATATTAGTACAGGAAATATATATATGGTTATATTAAATAATTAAATATATTGAAAATAATAATACACGAAACGTATAATCAAATGCATATTAGTACAGAAATATATATATATATATATATATATATATATATATATATATATATATATATATATACACAATTAAATAAATAAAAATACATCCTTGTTCTATGGGGTATATTAAATAATTAAAAATAATAATATACGAAACGTATAATTAATTGCATATTGCGCCTCGGTGGTGTAGTGGTTAGCGTCGCTGACTACGAATCTATCGGCCCCGGGTTCGAGACCCGACGGCAGCCGGCGCACAGCAAAACCCAGCTGTTCATCCTTTCACACAATAAAAGGAAGTGGTTGGTAGATAAATGGTTACCCTAGGTGGCCTAGTGGTTACGACGCTGGGCTGCTGATGGGGCTTCGTTCGGATTCCACGTTAAACCGTAGGTCTAAAGTGGAGTGAAAAGCTTGACCTTCGTCAGAATGAACAATTCGGGCGGAAGCTAACCAAAGGTTAGTACAGGAAATACATATATACATATATTGATACATATATGTATACATATATACACAATTAAATAATTAAATATACATCCTTCATGTTCTACGGTGCAAAACGCTAAACTCACACGTAATCGAGTCTACATTCAAATCGTTATTACTTTGTACTACGCGGTAAAACCGTCCAAGCAACACTTCACCATTTAACTTATACGGATGCCTATACTCGACATAAATGGCTTTCATATCATTCAATACTATTTTTTTGCCCACTTTACATTCGGTTGGCAAGTTATCTTTAAACACGGCTAGAATACAATCAAAATTATGCACAAAGAGGTCATCGTTAACCACAACATCTTTATTAAATACAAGTTTATAAACACGCCTTTCCAATCGAGGGTTTTTTCTTACCGTCCCGAGCTTTTCAATCGTGAACTCTTCTTCACTTTGCATGGCGGCAATTGAAATAATCTTCCAAGTCGTAACGACAGCTACTCATTATATAGAGGTACAACTCTTCAGGGCGAACAGTGTAGGCAAGCTCTGCCCTGTACCGCTCAAGTGCTTTGTACCAAAGTTCAGGATATTTCGAAGAATCTAAACCTTTTAATATGCATCCAGCTCTAGACCATTCTCGCCTTGTTCATTCCTACATTCGATAAATCCGTCGAGCAGAGCCGTGTATACGTATTCAAGAATCGTGTCAAAATAAATCATATCCGTAACACGAGCGTCTAATATAGGCTTCAGCTTGCGGAATCCGACGATTTCAAACATTCTGCCGGGGATGAAACGGTTTCGCGTAGGGACAAGAACGTTATTATCAGATGCATTCTTCCACATCAGTCGTATATCAATGCATGGCTGTTCGTTATTTATACACAACGTGCAAACAACGGCATATGAGAGGGCGTCACTAATCTGCTCTCTTCTTGTACCTGCATCTGCAGGTATTTTATAACGGTCCTCTCCCCACTTCTCAACTATCACGAAGACTCTATTCATCTCCTCAACACTTAAATAAATAACATTACGTTTGCTTGCTTGCCTGCAAATCGTTTCAAGAACATAGTTAATGGTGCCAGTTTCACGCCTGAACACGCGCAATGACTTCGTCACGGAGACATCGTACGAGGCGTTGAGAATGCTTCTCAAAGGAAGTTCCATCGTATTCGCACGTCCACACGGTTCAAGCTCTGAGATGACTATGAGCCACAGGTGGACGGATCGGCTCGACGGGCGGAGTGAGTCACGCTGATGAAACGTGTACGGGTTTGTTCGAACTCGTGTGTTTCGTGAGGTACACGGGTGGGCGGCTCGCTGGGGGAGCGGAGTCACACCATAAACTGCTGAAGCGTGTACAGGCTTGTTCGAACACTTGTGCCCTTGGACAAACAGAATTTTCCGCTACATGAAACAATACTGGCTTTAATGTTTTATCACGCACCAGACGTTCATTTCCACAAAACTAAACATCTTCACAATCCGGTGCACTATTTGAAAGGAACATATGCCCAATATTTATCCTTTTTGTTTAATAAGCGATACTCGTCTCTAAATTCTGTTAAAAACTCACACAGCCCATTAGCCACAACCTCACTACAAACCTCATCATGATATATATTAATATAGTGGTGAAAATACTTAAGATTCTCCATGATGACAAGATTTACATTCTCATCCGTAGGGTACGAGTAGTCGGTATGGTGTAACATGACATAATATCGCTTGTCACACTACTCATCAACAAGACTCACTATCCATAACCGTTGCTTATCTTCTGAACGTGTTACTTCTTCTACTTCGCGGTATATGTGATCTTTTATAAAGGTTAGGTCTACAACATACTTCAATACATTGTTTGTACTATGAAATCCTATAATGCCCTCGCCAGAATACCCGTAGAGTATTTGAACATCTTCGTCCTTCGCGCGGCTCAATGAAGACTTAAAAGTATCAAAGGAGGGGGAATAGGGAGGTTTTCAGTATCCACCACATCTTGGCACTTTGCCGAATACCACTTCATAAACGTTGAACACGCAATATTGAAGGTAGCCATTACTATTTTTTCTACGCGGGAGAATACACGTCTGAGCTCAAGGGTATGCAGACGTCAACTGTGCACGCAGGGATACAGATATGCTCAGGTAGTGGGAGGACTCACGTTGCCGATCTTACAGTGGACAGAGCTTAGCTTTTTACTGTACACACAAACACACACACGCACGCACGCAAAGGAGAAAATAAAACCTTAATTGAAATATACGTGATAAATAAACATATCAATACACACATATATATAAATACAATCAAGGATTAAGGTAGCCAAAGGGTACGGTATCATAGGTACCAGGCACCTGGTAACGCTTCCTATAGGTGTTACGGCATACCTTCCTGCCCCTAAGTTCCTTCACACCACCCAGTTTCTGCACCCGAAAAATGGGCGTCCCCACAGC
Organism: Bathynomus jamesi; assembly: GCA_023014485.1. Taxonomy (NCBI): domain Eukaryota; kingdom Metazoa; phylum Arthropoda; class Malacostraca; order Isopoda; family Cirolanidae; genus Bathynomus; species Bathynomus jamesi. Next base: position 462,319 of record JAJOZX010001648.1, on the reverse strand, counting down.
TAGTTGGGGTAGCTGGTCACCCTCATCTTCCAGGCACACTAGTTCTTTCAATGAGTCAAAGGTAACGACTCGACGGTTCGCATGGTTAAGCGTGATACCCTTAGCCTTCTGATATACTTCATATCATCCCCTACCCTCACCCGTACCCCATAGGTTTTTGGCCCTGTTGACACAAACGAGTCTGCGTATGCACCATCACCATACTCATCCTTGATCTCAGTTAGCTCTCTGAGGAACTCCCCAATAGTGGGCATGTATTCACCTTCCCTCGCTGTGAATATCACGCTATCTGTGTCAGCGTACAACACCCTCCGTCCAAGAGAGTGCAATAGGCCCCAAAGTTTGATGCGGGCGTAGGCCTTTGTGAAACTGGCTACAGGTATGTTTGTAACCCGTGAGGTATCTGTGGCCAGTTCGGTGATGTTGTACTTTATTATGTAAGTATTACCTACATTTACGATCTCCATAACCTCTTTATCGGGAGCGTTGGCATAATCCCAGACTTCACTATAACTTTGTGCCAAATGGATGTTCCCTTTGCCGGTATTCTGTGCAAACTTTCCCCAAAGACTGTTTAGACACAACTTTGCACTAAAGCGCTTGCCAGGATTCTTAACAATTTGAGATCGGTCAAGCTGTATACCTTCATGGGCATGGTAACGCTGAATATAAGCCGTTTTTTCATCTTCGGTATCAACCTCTCGCGGATATCCTGGCGCCTCAACCTTACCCTTCAAAAAAGCGTTTATATATGGTGTGAAAAGGTTGGGTCGCTTCTGAAACCTCCACAAATCATGTATCTTCATTATTCTATACCCATGGCGAACGGCTAGGGCCAGCTCAGGGCTTGTATATGCACCTCTGATCTTACGCTGGTGGGTTGTATGGTCACAATCACCGTTGTTCTCTACTGCGCACTTCACGCACAGGGGAAACATGAACTTGTGCTCTATAACTACGGGTAAGATCGGCTTCCATAAATCGCGAGGGGGGAGCACGTCTACAAAAGAGAGTCCAAAGTAGCGCTCATTGAAGTTAGCTGAAAACTCCTCGATGGTTGGTATGGTGGGACCCACCATTTTTTCAGGTGCACCTACGTGGTACGGATTGTTCTTCATCACGTAGGGGTATAAAGAGCAGAAGTCGTAGTAGTGGAGTTTCACGCCCTCCGTAGGCAGAAAGTATAGCTTGAAGGGATTTGTACGCCCTCCAAACAAGCTGTCACCGCATTTGAGGGGGTCCAACACCATTGAACGTTTGAAGGTCCTTATTTCTTCACGGTACTGTCTATCTGTTTCCATCCGTGCATCATACTCATGATCCCACAAGACTTTGTGAGTGAAATGGAAGCCTATAAGTTGATCGCGGGTGCGGGTCCATGCGAGGCTGTCGGCGTGGGATCTTCCATAAATGTCCCCTGTGACGGCACATTCAGCGCGCGGGGATCCATGCCACCAGCAGCAGTTAAAGGAATATACAGTCTTCTCACCAGTGGCTGGATCCTCACTTAGGCCGTCAACCAAAAAAACACGACCATTAACCTTAATGGGTACTTCATCCGTGTTGCAGGCATGCTTTATGTATACCCCGGTCTGCTGCTGTAGGTGTATGAGCCAGTAAATAGCCTTGTGCCCATAACTGCGAGGATTGTTTCTGTGAATAACGGCTAATCTGTCTTTAGGCATGAAGTTATTCTTGAACACCGTAAAACATAATGAGGTGGTCGTGGTCGCGACTTGCTGCGGATCGCATTTGAAACGGGTTATGCACATCCTTCTAAAGGCTTGAAAGTATACTCTAAGTACACATACGTCAATCACGCAATAATGTTCACATTCGTCGGCTATATTGTATGGATTAGCTTCATTAAAACTGTAGTAGTAACGGTCAAAATCTTCACGCTCACTATCACTCATGTTGGTGTAGTTAAAGTAATGTTTGGGTAGAGGTAGTCCTACGTAATTTAAAGTCTCTTTAGTGAGGAATGTGTAAGGGAAATATCCTTTTGAAACTTTAGCGGCTACGCCGAAGCCCTTGGGCAGCTTTGCTAATTTACAAGGTGTGAACTGTAGGCTGTCTTTAAACTGTACATTACCTCTTATCTGCATCTGTATTAGTTTGTTGCCGCTTTTCAATGGATCACCTATAAATATCGCAGACGAATCGTGTTCAAGCAGCTCCTTATAAAGGAACTGCGTGTCAAATTTCGTCCCGTTATGGGCAAGAATATACACAGTCATTTTTTGAACTTGTCCGCTAATTTGACAATAGAGGACACAAAGAGCTTCACAGGGCTATCGTATGGATTCGTTTTAAATACGTTTGTCAGTTTTCCACATTTGTGTCATTCATCACACTCGAGCTCCATGCCCTCATCACAGATAGTCTGACTTACGAGTAAATGTGGAATAACCTCTTTGGTTTCAGCGTTCGTGTAAGTTTCTATATCGTAGTAGACGGTTATACAAGGGCTATTTTTAGGTTTAGCATCTTTCATATAACATACATGCTTCACTCCATCCGCCTTATATTTTTCATGACATGTAGAACATTGAATTTAATCGCATTTATGTTTGAAATTCCCTCAATTATCCATCATGTGAAACATACGGCACTTACAAATCCTCATTTTCCTGCAAGTGCCATTTGATTTATGGAGCTCAAAGCATTTATTATTGAAAAATGTACCTCTACACACATTACATTCCCTCTTCTCGATTTCAACTACCTGACTTTCACATTTGGGGCTTTTACACTGCTCACATACCATGTAGCTATACTTACAATGTTTCACCATATCATCAGCAAACTCGACACAACCCTTACACAAATCATGATACCGTCCATATTTTCGACTTTTATCATAACTGGCGTAGAGATCCCTTATGTTACGGATGGGGAGATACGATCTTCCTGAGAATCCTAAAATAAGTAGAGGTCTTGTACGATCTCTCACGCTGCTTTTAAAAACATGCACAGTCCTACGACGATCAGCCATTCCAAATACGACTATCCGTGCATTCATTTCCTGCTCGGCCCTTCTCAGTTCATATTACACTCAAACTCAAGCTTACAATCTGAAGCCAGTTTACGGGCACGCTGCACAACCATGGGCAACCAAATTTTTCGCGTCCAAGTATTTAGTACAGTGAACATATGAGCTAAAATTATTGCTATAAAACCACAACCACGATCTACGTTTAAATGCTTGCTGTAAATAACCGGAGAATTGAAATTAAGAGTATAAGGTGTGGCACTATGGCCCGCAACCCGGAATACTCTGTCAATATCTACCATGAAGTTGTCCATATTGAACGATGTACCGCTTTGAAAGGCTTGCAATATACGCCCCAAGATATAGTCTATATCCACAGCCGCCAAACGTCTGAACGGTATTACCACCCAAAATTCGTCCCCCTCATCTGAACCGAACCTGAAGGATAACCTCGTCCGGACTTCACGTTCGTCGCGGTTCTGAAGGGCAAACTCCACAATACGTTCAACTACGCGCCGTAGTCCGTTGGTATACAGGGACCCAGGGCCAACCCTGACCACGTACCGATTTCTAGTCAGGGCAGGGGTGGGGGTGGCGGTGCGCACCAACTCGAATGTTATACCATCCTCCACAGTATGAGAAGCTTTTGTGGAGGAATTACCCGGATCTGAACAATGGGGCATATTTGAGGAAGGTACTATTGTGGTGGTTGTTTCGTAAGACGTTGAGGGTTGGGTATCTGTTACTGGGGATCTAACAACCGGAGCAATCCTGGCACGCTTTATAACTGACGTGGAGGGTTTTTCACCATGCTTCAGCTTTGAACTGTCGCATGCTACAAGTGTCGCTGGTGAGGGCTCGTCGGCGGGGAAGGGTTCTGTAGTTGCACGGTCAACCGGTTCGTCTGTGATATCGATGATGGGGTGCTGTACATCGTCGTCATTCACGGTTCTGTGGAAGAAGAACACAAAATATAAGGAACACCAATCAAAATTTGTAATATTTTGTAAATGACCCACTTCGGGGTGTGACGTGTTAGAGATGGAATCTGTAGGTTCACAAGTCCCTCCACATGTATTATATCTGGCCTTACAGGATGTGGAAAAACTGTATTTATGCTTAAAATCATTAACGATAAGGGGGAGATGTTCTCAATATTTGTGCATAAAGTAATATGGTGCTATTCGACGTATCAGTCAGTGTTCTACGAGTATCAAGATGAAATTTTGTTCCACGAGGGGGTCTATGACGTTAATTCGTTACAAGGTAATGAGCATACAGTTATTGTAATTGATGATCTCATGTTGGAAATGGATAAAACGTTTGCCGAGACATTTACAGTGTTCTCCCACCATCTTAACATAAGCGTATTCTTCATCAACCAGAATCTATTTTTAAAAAATAGATACATGCGCGATGTGTCGCTAAATACACAATATCTAGTCTTATTCGCACAACGTAGAGATGTGTCACAAATTTGGGTATTAGCCAATCAAATGTTCCCGAATGAGCGTAAGGAGTTTTTGGAGGTTTATATAGAGGGCACACGTTTAGGGTCCTTCTAAGTACGAATATATTCCCAAGCGAACCTGAAACGGTGTTAGGCTGAAGAAATATCGTTAATTAATAACAATCAATCAACGATTGCCACGGGCACTGCAACAGATGTTTGTTAAAAATATCGACTCTGACTTTTCTTAATGTTATAAAATGTAATGTGCCAATGAGACCTTCTCAGAAGGCTCGCTTACGTCGTTACAAGAACATAATCCTACCTATCTTATTTTCAGTTTTGGGTCCTTTACTGACTAGATCAATATAATGAAGAAGGTGGTTGTGATTCCGCACGAGGTGTATGCTTCATTGCAAAGTTCAAAGATTCCAGATACTGCTCTAGAACCCCGTAAAAGTAGTCTTAAAAGCATGGAAAGCGAGTTGCTAGCCCTATTAAGCAGTGAAAAGTCACCTGATGAGGAAAAGATCTTGTACCAAGAGGCTTTGCAGAAATTTCTTCATGAGTACGAAGATTATAAGAATCCTACAGAGCTCCCCGTGGTTATTAGGCACAGCGCGAGTAGTGCTGAGCATGGCGACACAGGACCTGACCCCGACGTTAGAGATGACCAACCAAAGAATACGGAACACAACACTCGAACATGTGCTAAAAAACAGCCTCTCACATACATTGAGGAATAAAGGCTTAAGTCGTTATAATCTATTGAGTGAGGACTCCATCATACAGTGGGCTGATACAGGTGAGGTCATTGTTGAAGGAACAAGGGTACAAGAATCCAATATCGTTGATATTGTTCATGATTTGGTGAGAAGGTGGGACAGACCCTCAACAACAGGATGGAAGCATATTAAAGCAAGACTACAACAAATAAATGTCCCAAAACATTGGTAGGTAATCTGAATAGGTTAAAAGACTTGAATCAAGTCTCGCATGTGTCACAACTGAGTACGCCATCGCCCCCAGCAGCAGCGTCTCTGAAGAGGAGAAAGAAGAGAACAAACGGCCAACCTTATCCACGTGTCTCTAAAATACGCAAATGGCTAACATATTAAGTAAACACTATTATGACATTTCTAACCCCGCCTCCTGTGGTGGCGTTAATAGACTGTACAGAAGTGTTTACGGTTAAAGGAAAAAGATGTTGAGCGGTTTTTGCGGGAACTGGATGCTTATACACTTCATAAACCGGTGAGAAAAAGGTTTAAAACGGCCAAGACAACCGGGGATTCGATTGACTCTATTTAGCAAGCGGATTTAACAGATATGCAAAGATATTCAGTGTATAATGAAGGATACCGCTACATCCAATTCATAATAGATGTATTCTCTAGATATCTGTGGCTAATCCCCCTGAAAACTAAATCGCCTGAAACAGTTGCTAAAGCGACCAAAACGTTGATGTTAAAAGAAGAAAGGGTTCCTGGCTATTTTTGTACGGATATGGGGAAAGAATTTATGGGTCACGCTTTTCAGAACATGTTGACAAAGTTTAATATCAGTTACTACCAGTGGTGTAGTGCTAAATAAAGAAGTGAGGGAACGCATTTTGAAAGTGTTACTCAGATGCGGGGGGGGACAATGGCGAGCGCGGCGAGCCCATACAGCTGGGGGTCCGGGGGCACTGGAAGCCCCCCGGGAAATCTTTTGAAATCTGACCAATTTCAGGGATATTTTGAGGTCATATGCACTGGATATTAGGATATATTCCAAGGTTGAAGATGTAGTATTTCCAGTGTCATTAGATGTACGACATCCAGTACGATCAATAAAAATAGCTAACAACTGGAATGATTAACTAAAAAAAAGTTAACAACTGGTACGCCGTGGTGACTGTTTCATCAGATCTTTATAGGCTAGCATTGCCTCAGTCGAAGCTAAAAGAAATGAAACAGTTAATGATTCTTTCTCATATTTCTTCTAGGGGTGGGAATTAAAATTTCATGACGTTAGAGATTTGTAAGTTCGGATTTATTTGAAATAGTGAGGGAACGCCGTTCCGTCTACCAAAAAAAGTAAGGGAACGCCGTTCCCACGCGTTCCCACAGCACTACACCACTGGTTACTACACTAGCAGTTCTATACATAAGGCCTCTTTAGCTGAAAGAGTTCAACGTACCATAAAGGAGCGCTTGCACCATTATTTTACACATAGAAACACATACAGATATATAAACGTTCTCGGGTCATTGGCTTCATCATACAACCGTTCACACCACCATACGGTTGGCACAACGCCGAACGAAGTTTTAGAAAGAGGTGCGCTGCCAGAGGTGAGAAGTGATGGAGCATCGCCACCACACTCTACACATTTCAAAATCAATGATTATGTAATGCTATCACGTTCGGGAAATAAATTCGCGAAGGGATTTGAGCAAGGATGGACACGTGAAATTTTTAAAGTTCGTGCGAAAAGACCTAAAGGCCAGATAATGATGTATTACGTTGAAAATTTGGATGGGGAAGGAATCGCTGGAGGCTTTTACCGCGAGAAGTTGCAGAAAGTGACATTTAATTTAGGAAAAAATGTGTTTAAAATTGAAAAAATTTTGGGCAGCAAAGGTTCAGGAAAGAGAAAAATGTACCTGGTGAAATGGCTGGGTTATCTAGAAAGCTTCAACACCTATATAAAGGCTGCTGCAATAATGAAGCTTAATTAGTATGCAACATGGCGCCTAGCCACTTCTATGTCACAGTTGTCACACTCCCGTCCTCTTCTTCTCTCTCTGTACATCCTAACAACACCCTTGCCAACTTTGTGACAGAACTTCACGGACCCATTGAATTGGAGCGTGATTCGTATGAGGTGGGCTTATGTGAACACCAGTTAGTCTCCAAATTTTTAACTCTTGAAAATTAGGAAATCATATTTCTGATCCTTAGAAGAATCGATGAATGCGAAAAATTAGGCATAACCTTAGACAATACTATGCATTCAGTCCTGTTCGGTGAGAAACGGTACTATAGCACAAATGCATCGCTAGGAGTCGGGCATTATGATACAGCCATGGACATTCTGACGGGGTTAAAGAAGAGTCTTGAAAAGTCGTACCTGACAAACGATTTACTTTTTGAAGTCGTAAACATAGACACGCCTGCATGCACATTGAAGTTAAAGTCAACGCTTAGTAGAAATATTAAAGACAAAGAGCTGTTCACAATTGTGGCTGAGGGCCGATATTGCGCAGCTCTCCAAAGAGATACCTTTCACGAGGCACAGCATGACTTGTCCAGCTTAATGTATCAATTGAAGATGGAGAAATTGGGTGAAAGCTCTCCGCCCCCAGACATATGCTATATTTACAGCAATATCGTAGAGCACCAATTTGTAGGGGACACCCAGGCGCGCCTGCTGCGCATTGCACACATCCCCAACCATAGAGGGAAAAGTTTGAGCATTACATATGACAAGCCCCATTATGTGAATGTTGCGACTAATCTATTAACCAACATCTCGATATATATAAGAACGATTGAGGGAAAAAATTTCCCATTCGGTGATGGGAGCTTAACAGTGAAACTATACTTTCGCCGTTTATAATGACCCGAAGGCCATTCACAGTCTACCGAGGAGTGAGATACCAGCGTGGGAGTGGACTTGGATCCATTTTTTCATCCATACTACGCACCGCTGTCCTACTGCTGAAGAGGGGTGCCAGGTATCTAGGGCGGAAGGCGTTACAAACAGGTTTTAACGCGGCAGAAGACAATGGGCGGAACTAAGCCTAAAGAAGCTCTAAAAAAACATTTAAAACGTACACGGGATGAAATCATCAAAGATGCAAAGAGAAAAATGCGTGGTGGCGGAAAGAAGAGATCTGCCAGGAAGAAGGGGTTACCATCACTTGGCGCTAAACGTAAAAGGAAATAAAAAAACAAGTGCTCTAAGCATTTGAAACCTATGACTGATCATTTTTTAAGTGATATAAGCTGACGACACTACTCTCACGAATCATAGGCTGACTAATACTTGTCGAGGGAGGTGGCACTATTTCTGACTCGTCATGGAGCGTTTCATCCATCCGTGTAGTTTACAATGCTGTAAATCGGAACTGTCCCTCTTTGATATGCCCCCCACTCAGGTCTCTATTGAGCATAGCGACTTTATTACAATTAACCCATTAAACACAAATAGTTCGCCCAGTGCCACTATAGAATTCGTGTTACCCAGCTCAGGCCATTACTTTTTTGACCCGAGCGAGCTGCATGCACATGTACGCTAAACTGCGTATAGCCCATTCTGATGGAACGGACTGCGATGATAGTTATGCGATGATAGTTACTCTGCCTACCCTGAAACCAACTTTTTACAATCTATATTCAGCCAGTGTGAGGTGTATTTAAACCAGGTTAACATCTCGGCAGGAACGGGGTACTACCACCTACGGAAAATGTCTTCAACTTTAACAGGGTACATATCAAACTATACACGGTGCCGCCGGGTTGCCAAGAAAACTTGGCCCTTGGAGTCCTACCTAAAAGATATTAATTGGAATGCAGGACCACGCCTCGACGAATTGAAAATATAAAAAGAGTGCCTTTAAATTCGAGAATTTCGGCCTTAAAAATATTACTCTATACGTAAATGGCATCGCTTTGGGCAGGCCCGTTTCCTGGCCTAAGCAGACTAAGCGGCCGCTTAGGGCCCCGCTGCTACTATGGGGCCCCTAGACAGGCTTCCAGGTTATAGCTCAGTGGGCAAGAATAGGAATATAGCTGAAGATATTTTTAATATTATTGTTATTATTATTATTATTATCATTATTATTATTATTATTATTATTATTGTCGTATTAATTAAAGTTTTTGTACGAGATAAATGTGATTAAACGGAGACAAACGAAACGTTTTGGTCGTTATGTGTAAATAACTATTATGAGATCTTATTTCTATATTATTTAACTTTATTCTTATTACATGCTTATACTTTCCTAAATGCTTAATTTTTCTAGTATTGTAAAACATTATTTCACTAATTTGGAAAATGAAACGACATTATCCATCAGGAGCTGAAAAACGGAAAAAGAAGAAACTAGAGAAGCTTTCCAGTAGCACAGGTGAGATGTGCCACTCGTATATTCTTATGATTACAGTTCAGGCAACTAGGTTAGGTAGACCATCAAGCTAGGCAAGTGCTCAGGAATCGTGTAGAGTAAGCTAGTCTCTGTAATATTTATAATATTTCGAAATGTGAAATTTAATGGATCACATCACCTCAAATTCTGTTCACACAGATTAATTACACTGGTCAACACTCATTTTATTGCCAATCATATTAGAGTGATTTTGGGATAACTTTGTGGTGCTGATTCCGAATATGACATCGGTTTTGCTAGATTGGCTCTAATTTATGAGATAATTGGTACCCCATTGAAACACGTAAAAATGCAAAAAATTTAATGTTCAGGCGGAACCTACTTACAAATCGCATTGAAATTGTCTCAAATCATACAAAAGTAAACACATGAAATACATAATGGCATTTTATTCGGTCTCACCATCTAGAATGTTCCGGTAGTTTCCCATATGCACGCGTTATGGTTACGTTTCCTATTAATTGAGGGTATTCATTATCTCAAGAACTAGAGCCAATTCGGAAAAACTACTTTTATTTTGGAATTCAGCAACCCCAAAATACCCTAAATTCGTACGAATTTCCTTGGCAACGAAAAAAAAATGTTTTTTTGTTGACCTGTGTTATCAAACGAGATAAGAAAGAGTATTTTAGCAAAAATTAACTGAATATGTAATGTTATGTTCTTCTTAGGAGCACTACTGAAATATTTGGAAAAGCCATCCTCAGCAAAGCCTGATGAGCATCATGAGCCAACAGCAGGACCATCCTCTATGCAACCTCAAACACCAGTAGAAGTAGAGCCTGATGAACCAACAAGTGGCCCATCTTCTGTTCAGCTTCAAACACCACACACAGGCATTTCTACTGAGCAACAAGAACCAAGATCTGCTCCACTGCTTGATCCGTATGAGTGGCCAGTTGTACTGTCAGATGCCTTGAAGACAGATCTGGTGTCTCGAGGACCATTTCAAATCAGTCCAGATTTCACATTCCCTAAAAGAATTTCATGAAGAGTATTTTTTCTGTTTCTCTTCTGAAAGTACATATTTGTTGTTTTGGACATAAATGTTTCATTAAAATTGTTTCATAATTGTTTTTTATTAACACAGCCATTTTTTGTATGTGTGTGCTGAGATGATGTAGTAAGTCGTGAGTTGGTGGATGGAGGGGTAGGGCCTCAAATGGGTATACTGCTTAGGGCCCCCTAATGGCTAGAAACGGACATGGCTTTGGAAGGGACCATGATTACGGACTACTCATCAGACGCTGTGTTCCCGCTCTGCGCGAGAGCATATAGTAGTCTGGCTTATAATACAGGTGCCTGTGACGAACTTGGGTTTGTTGTAACGCAGAAAGAATTTTTCGAAGAATTTAACATTTATTAATTTGATATTACGCCTGACTTGTCTGCTGGCGCAAATACTGCATTTAAGTCCACAGCAGAGTGGGAATATCTCAGTCAGGTTGGAAGTTGCCAAGCCTATAGACGCGTCTATTATTTTACTCGTGTACCTCGAATCACAGGCACTAATAGAAGTTGATCGTTTCAGGATCGTGGTCACAGACTTTTAAAATGGATGCGAACACACTCCAGAGTGTAATGAAAAGTCACCGCTTCACACGCTCCAAATTTATCGGTGTGTTTGCGAAGAATGAAATATTGAAGTTCCCAAGTACGAGAGATTGGTATAGCCTTATCGTTAACACCGATATTGAGGGGGGTGAGGGGATTCATTGGTTTGCAGTCTATTTTTAAAATAGGGAAAGAATGTACTATTTTGATCAGTGGCGGCTCGTCGGTAGGCACTGCGGAACTGCAGCACCCCTAAATTTTTTATTTACAATTGAAATAATCAAGAACAATATAAGGATGAGCTCACTGAATATCTTTTTCAATAAATTTTGAAACTTTTATTCATTGCTCAATGCTCATCCTTTTATTTCAGTAATTATTTCAACCCATTCTAAGAGACAGCACCCCTAGAATTTTTAGTCACGAGCCGCCACTGAGCCGAGTGAATCAAAAATTATTTTTCATTCACTCGGCTCTCAGCCCTGGAATGATCCTGTTATAGTAAAATTAATCGAGCAGATACATGTACCTGAGGTTGTGTGGAACCCATACCGTTTTCAAGGATATTATAGCGAAACGTGCAGCTTGTATTGAATTTCATTTCTCCTGCACATGTCACGTGGGAAGGGATTTATAATTTTTTTTTAATTATTCGATTTGTGCGACACAGATATGAATGATAAAAGTGTATGCAGATAGATAAAAAAAGGTTCCCATATGTTAGCACCTGCTGTATTGTGTAAAGATGTATATTTATATTGTGTAAAGTTGTATATACATTTGTAACTGTAAAATGTAGCCATTAAGACTTATTTAACGGACACTGGTTCTGCTTTGTACATGTTTTCTACCATTTAATAAATGAAAATACAATGTGTTTTGTTCTTAACCTCAAAAATACTTAATTAGTTCCTCGATGACCTGGCACTCGCTGGACCGGATGTGAGCCAATACTTCGACTTCTGTATTCAGGTCACTGGGTTGGCTGTGCGGAGAAGCATCCATATCACTTATTCCCCTTTCATCAAGTGTAGCTATAACACGATCAAGTTTTGCATCGGTCCTAACCATATCCTTTTTTTCAGTAACTGAAGGTTTTTTCTTAGGGGACACTAGCACCGGACCTCCTATAAGGTTAAGTAAAGATAAAAGAGCTATAATAAGAGAAAATGCCACGAGTTTAAAAAATTATAATGAAAAAGCAGATAATTCTTAAAAGTTTTGGTAATTTAAAAATCCTACTGCGATGCTGAATTATCGAGAAAAATATTATTAAAGCTCCACCATATATATATACAGTACTGGCCAAATTATTAGGAATTTTTTTAAAATTTCATTTTTTGGTATAAAATGTTAAATTAAACCAATTTTAAACGTTGAAAAGTTATTTATTTCTACACAAGAATACATGGTCATTATTTAGCAATAGTTTAGTACTTAGTTTGACCCACCTTAGCTGCCATAATGGCTGCGACACGCTTCGGCATGCCATGAATCAATTTTTTGCATAATTCTTTAGTCGAACGAAGCGTGTTTGTTCGTCAGTTGTCGTTTGGTTGTCGTGCGATGCGGGTGTGTTTCTCTTTCTTTTACGTGTCATTGTAACTACCGTTTAATTTAAATAGTGTATTTACCCAATTTCGGCAATTATTTGTTACAGTTTTTAAGTGATTTGAAAATGGGGCGAAAGAATGACTTGAGTCCACGGAAAATTGGGCAAATACAGGTTTTATTAACTTCTTCTACATTTAAACAAAAGGAAATCGCTGCCAAACTCCATGTTTCACCACAGTCAGTACTTCGTATAAGAAAAAAATGGTATTTGGAGAAAATGTAGGCCCCAAAAGGGTAACGACTCCAAGAACTGATAGACAGATTGCAATTTTGTCTCTTAGAAATAGAAGAGCTACTTGCAAAAACATTTCCAGTAGTCTAGCGGCTGATGGCATCAATATTAGTCGTAGAACAGTCAACAGGAGGCTTCTAACTGCCGGCTTCAAAGCCTACCGGCCAAGGAAGAAGCCCAGGCTCACTGAGGCTATGAAGAAGGCACGTTTTGCATGGGCAAAGGAACACATTAACTGGACTAGTGAGGATTGGGAACAGGTAAGAATAATATTTAACATTAAATAGAATGTTAATACAGTAAATACAGTATGCATAGAAGTGTATTTACAGTACGTGATAAAACTGCAGTAAAAATATCTGTAAAGCAGCAAGTCATACTGTACTTCGTTTTAGCTGTACTTCATACGCTATGCACTGACTCTTTCACAGGGCTTTCTTTGATTGCAGGTGGTGTTCTCCGATGAGTCAACGATTGCCGTGCTTGACGATCGTGTTCAAAGTGTAAGAAGGAGGCCTGGAGAAGAATTTTTGCCTGAGTGTCTGATGAAAACGGTGAAATTTCCACAAAAGATCATGGTTTGGGGAGCAATTTCTGTGCATGGAACTAGTCGTTTGAGCATTGTTGAGGGGAATATGAACCAAGTCAAGTATATAGAAGTACTAAGAAGACGTCTACTGCCTCAAATAAGGGAATGGTATGGTAATAGACGTTGGATTTTTCAACAAGACTCAGCTCCATGCCACACGGCAAAGTCGGTTAAAAAATGGTGTCATGAAAATAGTGTTCGGTTGCTCCCATGGGCTGGAAATTCTCCAGACATGAACCCAATCGAAAGTTTATGGTGTATTTTAAAGGACGTAATCCATGAAACGCCGATAACAACAAAACACCAACTCATAGAGCGACTTATTCAAGTCTGGTTTCACTCTACACGTATTAAGGAATTATGCAAAAAATTGATTCATGGCATGCCGAAGCGTGTCGCAGCCCTTAAGGCAGCTAAGGGGGGTCAAACTAAGTACTAAACTATTGCTAAATAATGACCATGTATTCTTGTGTAGAAATAAATAACTTTTCAACGTTTAAAATTGGTTTAATTTAACATTTTATACCAAAAAATGAAATTTTTAAAAAATTCCTAATAATTTGGCCAGTACTGTATATATGTATATATATATATATATATACATACATCTTACCTTACCTTATGTTGTTTCGTGCGTTGGTCTCTCTTCACACTGAGGAAAATCACGATGGAAACAGAAAATAATTAAAAAAATAATGGGATTAATTTTTAGGTTGTAGAAAAATTCAGAATAAAGCTAGGTTAGACTAACAGCAAATTGTAACCATAAGCGGATATCCTGACAGTTTTCAAAAGTAAGATTAGCTGGGTGTGCTATGCTCCGTCTGCCTGCAATGGGTCTTGAATCCGCAGACAAATCTTAATAGTTTTTAATATTTCTAAAATCCTACGTGTACAAGAAATGTACAAATAAAAACACACGATATATATATATATAATAATATATATACACGCATATATATAAAATATATATATATATATATATATATATATATATATGCCGAAATAACCTGAAGGAAACAGAGTTAAAAATATTTTTCAAAACGCGTTTATTGCGGCCTTTTACGGTTACGTTATATTGTTATAAACGAGAAAGGGTCCTGGCAGATATATATATATATATATTATGTCCCGGTTGGGTTATATTATTATAAACGAGAAAAAGTCCTGGGATTAATTTTTCTTTGTAGGAAAATTCAGAATAAAGCTAGGTTAGGCACTTATAAGTTAAAACTGAATGAGCCGCAGAATATAATTACTTACATTTTAATAGCGTCTTCATTGAACGGTTCTTGCATTTCGTCATAATTTTCCTTAACTTCTGGGTAGATAAAAGTTCCTCCCCATCTACAGCTCTGCAAATTAGACGCGTTGCGTGAACATAAAAATCTTGAGCTTCAAACAGATTGGGGGAGTCGTACAGCTGGCTCATGGCTGGTGTTTCAAAACAATAAGCGCAAAAACGATTGAACTGAGGCTCTGAGATGAGCTGCGCCCTTTTATAAATGGGGCTTGTGACCAACCCTCAAAACACAATCGCTAGCTTCCTATTGGCTAGCGGTGAAGTTTGGGCTGGATTGACGCGTAGGCCTGCATAGCGGCGAAACAGAGGTCCTGGGATCCGCCCACAGGGCTGTAATTGGTTGCCCCGTGAAATCTGGGGCGTGTCAGATATCCCCATTCGTGGAGAGACGACAAATGCTTTGTTTTTTGATCTTGTATTCGACCAAAAGAGAGAGAGAGAGAGAGAGAGAGAGAGAGAGAGAGAGGAGAGAGAGAGAGAGAGAGTTGAGGTTGGAATGTGAAACGTTTTATGATGCCTGAAACATAAAAGTGGAAGATTATTAATTAACCATGAAGAAAGCCGCTGTAAAATTTTCACGATACAATAAATATATTTAAAAATAACAGCTGCGTGCTGGTGATTCGCCCAAAGTTTACGATCTTGAGAGAATGGAAATAAGATTGACCCGAGTCTGGGCTGTATAATTTAATGATAAACAACATGTGTGTGTTCGTATATATATATATATATATATATATATATATGAGAAAAGTTCAGAATGAAAGTGATAGGATGTTTATAGCCCGTAATTAATTTTTTTTTGTTGTAGAAAGAAAAGAAAAACTATGATTAGCAGAGATCTATTTGGTACAATTCACGTATGCTTGAGAGATACAATAAACTGCGAGTCAATTGCTGGTGAAGTTTTAATCGTTATGATCTCGAAATAAACTGCGGAAAGAAGTTTATTTATTGGAATTTTAAATCGATATTATCTATTGCTTCAGCCAAACTCCACAATTTTCAGAACGATGTTTAATATAATTATATATATATTATTTTTCCATAAATATTTATGTCCTATTGTTCAGCTAATTCCATCGTTTAATAAGGAGATATTTAGGAAGGTGTTTGCTTATATGTTTATTTCCCTCTTTTCTCATATTCCCTTTCTATTTATTCGTGTCCGAATTGTTCATTCTGATGAATGTCAATCTTTACACTCCACCTTAGACCTACTTTTAAACGGGAAAATATATATATAAAAGGGCGCGAGAGAGAGATCCCTGTTAGGGCGCACTGGGTACCCTACCAACCGTGGAATAATGTTTACACGAATTTTTAGATGAACTTTTTTCCGGAATTGCACATATATAGGCTCGGCTTTGCTTTCCGTCCGAATTATACATTCTGGTGAAGATCAACCTTTACACTCCACCTTAGACCTACTTTTAAACGGGGAAATATATATATATATATATATATATATATATATGAGAGAGAGAGGGAAATAAACAAACATAAACAACATGATCGAGTGTTGCAATACAGTTTAACGGGATCCCCTGGTGGCCCCTACGAACCGTGGAAGGATGTTTATACTCCACCTTAGACCTACGGTTTAAAACGGATCATTAGGTCACCCTGCCTACCAACCGCGGAAGGACGCGCCGCCCCTGGGTCTCGAGCCCGCCTACACTCCTCCTTAGACCTACAGTTTAACGCGGTCGCCGGAGCCCGACGCATATAATCGTAATATTTTATGGGCGTATAGACGGGTGTGTACGTGCCAAACGAAGTATACACTTTGCCAACTGGCTGATGATGCCTGGAGGCACTGGCTGATTAAGCCGGCTGGCTGATTAGGGGCCCTATAAGACAACGGCCGCTCAGCTGAAGTCTTAATATGCGCTTCTCTCCTGTCAAGCGAACACCTCTCCTCTCTCTCTCTCTCCTTCTCCTCTCTGTTAGGTTAGGTATACCCTTTTGGGGGAGAGGCCGTCCCACCTTATCCCCCAAAGAGGTACCCCCAGCTGGAGTTCATTGCAACTTGGGGGATAACTCCGCCTCCAAGTTGCATAACCTCTTGTTGCTCTTGCAGCAACCCCTCCCCCTTTTAGGGGGTGCCTTGCAACAAGGGGGGAGAGGGGTTGGCACTGGCACTGTGGGTGTCTTGCGACAAAGGGGGGATGGGTTGGCGCTATGGGTGCATTGTAACAAATGGGGGTGTGGGTGGCACTCTTGCAACATTGATCAACATTTGCAATTGCAATGCACTCTCCCATTTTGCACCCACACTACTTATATATATATATATAGTTACATATTACTTTCACGGCTCCACGAAAATCAACTTTTTAGTTATAAAAGTTATGTATTTATATAGATACATAATAAATAAAAACCCTGCTATCTCTAATTTTTTTTAATTTTTGAAAAAATTTTAATTAATATTTTTAATAAGAACTACTTTGTGCCATTCTGCCGCATGATTGCCTATAAAATGTGGCAATGAGGTGGAAATGCGTGATTTTGGAGTGTCACGTTGTTGATGCATTGGATGTTCCGTCAGTGAGCTTAAACTAGTTAGTTATTCTTCCGCGCAATTTCTCAGTCTAGATTCCAACATGGTGTGCGAAACTTGCAATCTTAATTATATCGACGTTCATCGTTATTTTTTATAATTATTCTAGTGTGAACATGTAATAATGCAGTGCTGTGGTCTATCTACTTGTCAGTTGCCCCTGGGCAAATGAATGGCCGGTAAGGTCAACTGTACGCCCTTGACGATTGGTTAGGTTAAGTCGTGATATTTTCGTTAGTTAACGAAAATATCACGATTTAATCTAACCAATCATCAAGAGCGTACAGTTGACCCAACCGGCCATTCAATTAACCTTAGTTATTTAATTGGTGATAATTATTGTTTTTCTGCATTATTTGGTGATAATTCTTGATTTTTTTTCTGCTACTTTTACAGATCTGCTATTTTTACAGATGGAGCCGCCGCGAATGTAATACTTTACCATATATATATATATATATATATATATATATATATATATATATATATATATATAAGTTATATATATATATAATAGGATCCCTCCTAAGGAGACGTAGTTTTACATTCAGGATAAAAACGAAGAGAGAGCACAAAAGTCATTATAAGTTATTTGGCTGCAGCCGACGTTTCGGGCAACTCTACCCATTTTCAAGGCCTAATTAATAAAAAGATAAAATTAATAAATGACAAAAGATATAAATGACGAGAGTTAAAACCTAAGCTAATGTACAAAATTAAAATTGTTCAAAAATAAAAAAAATAAAAACGACAAAGTAGAGACAGGCTAGGCCAAAATCAAATCAAAAATAAAATATACAAAATGACAAAAGATATACGAATAAGTGCAAAACCTAAAACTAAAGATATTCAAGAGTAAAATTGTTAAAAAACTTTAAAAATAAAAAGTTAAACGGGCTAAAAAGTTAAACGGAAAACCACAAGAAAAAAACCGACATACCTGTATTCTCTTGACAGCCACAAGAAACTGAAGCAAAAGAAGACAGGGTCGCAGGGAAAAATTCAGTGGTAGTTGTTCTAATTAATGTAAAGGGGTAACAGCCAGAATCAATGTTTAGATTAGAGTTCAAAAACTTAATATATGAAGATTCATAAATACGAAGGGAGGACGAGCATTTTAATGATGTAAGAATTTTGAAATTTTCAATAGAAACGTCAACCTTACAATTGACGGAATGACTTCTGATAGCACTCTGTTCTTTTCTTAAGAAAACCTTCCCTTTCCTATGACTAATACCCATATGGGAGCAAAATCTCGCCTGCAAAGAACGAACTGTACTGCCAACGTAGTTCCCCTGGGAATACCCAGGGCAGGAAACAAATAAAGGACAGAACAGCTCATTGCAGGGGGGATTTTGTCCTTACATCGAAAAAAACAATCAAGAGTATTACTATTTACGAGGGCAATCTTAAAATCAGTGTGAAAATAAAATTTCCTCACAATACTCAACAATTGCTTCTTCACAAACGAGTTAAAATGGTAGACATCGGGTAAGACAAGATATTTACAATTCTTAGGAACATCATACGTTGGGACAATTTTGGGGGAATATACATTATTAAGGAACTTACCAATAATACCTCCTACAACATCCCTTGGAAAACCATTTTTAAAGAAAAAATCAGTAAGGAATTCAAACTCAGTATATCATATATAGTATACGCCGTGAATACGACATATATATATATATATATATATATATATATATATATATTATACGCTGTGAAAAATATAACTTTTGTCTTAGTGATATCTAGTTAGGAATTTTTTCCACGTTTAAATTGGCCGTGATTTTGTCACGGTATAACTCATTGATGTGTGATGTCTCCATGACTATTCAATTTATTTATAGATGAAGTGATGAGAGAGGTGAAAGTCCAAATGCAAGAAAGAAATTATATTGTTACGGCTGTAGAGGAGCAATCAGCGACTGGTTTAAAAGTTATTTGTTCAACAGATATCATTTTGTATCAATAAATAAGGTCTGCTCAACTGAAACGCTTTTCAAGCATGGTGTACCACAGGGCTCAGTTTTGAGTACATTGTTATGGTGTTATTTTTATTATACTGTATATAAATGACCTACCACGCTCATCTGATATATTTAACTTCATAATGTTTGCAGATAATACAAGTGTATCTTTTTCTTGCAAAGATGTTAATTTAGTTAAGAATATACTTAAATCAGAATTTATCAATGTAATGAAATGGTTGACCACCAATAAACTCTTCCTAAATATGTGTAGAGGACCCACAAGAAATAGACTAACAAGTAGACAAACAAATTCTTTCTTCCACGCCATCATCAAACATTCTTAGAAGACACACGTGGTCAAGGAATCAGAAACAATGAAAACGTCTGTTTCTTCCCAAAAGGCCCGCGAAAGCAAGCCCTTATCAACTAAAGGACGCGTAGGAGGCGTTTCAAGAAATACCCGCGAAAGTTCCGCATCACAGAGGTTATATAAGCGAGTTTCCACTGATACACTCCCTCACTCACTCCTCGCTCGCTTACTCGAGCTCACCACTTCTCGTTTGCATTTCTCATCACGTGTCACGTGTCACGTCTCCTTCGTCAGTACAACTCGTCACCTCAACCGCCCTCCGGCTTCCCGCCAGAGGAGCGGCCTGCTGTTCCTTCAAAGCTTCCGATCTATCATCAAGTAAAACCTTCCGCCGTCAACCTGCAGAAGCACTCCTTCGAAACCAGCGCCGTTCGATCTCAGCCGGTCACCGTCTTTGTCACAATTCTTGTGAAGCCTACATCAGTGTCCGCAGAACAGTCCGTTCCTTCAAGCATAACTCTCAACAAGAGGCTCGCTACCGGTTCCACGATCATCTCGGCGTACGCAACACAGGACGGTCAACTTCCGCAGGTTTCCAAGCTACAAGGTCGACCTTCAAGCATACCCTTCGTCTCGAGAGGTATTTTCAACACAGTCGGTAAGCCCTCTGTGCCTCGTTCTTAAGCAATGCTCGCTAAGCCTACAGAGCGTAATCGCAGCAGCGTGATTAAGCTATACCTAAAATGCTTTCAATATCGTTCAAACTAACTCTCGTTGAAACGCAGTAGGCCTATTTCCTAATCCAAGTGTCATTTCCAATACCGTAATCGTGAATTATATCATCCTGCTATTGTGTTCTTTGATGTATCTATCAATATTTTGCATCTACTTATTTATGTGATTTATTTAAGCATTTCATTATTGACGGCCGAATCCACTTACAGTGTACTAAACGCACGTGTATTCTTTATCATTACTAGGCCCATTCAATATTCCATTTATGCGTAACTTTAGCCTACCTAAATGAAGGTCTAATCTATTTACAGTGTACTAAACGCACGTGCATTCTTTGTCATTACTACGCCCATTCAATGTTCCATTTTGCATGCCATTAGCCTACCATAAATGAATGTATTACTTGACAATTAAGCTCTTACCATTTCTCTTATTGGCTCAGCTCCATGTCATCTTAGCAAAATATAAAGGCCGTTAAACAACTGTTATTCACTATAATTAATGTCAATCATTTGTTATTCACTGTGAACAAAAAACCGATTTATGTTCTTAATTAAATACAAAACAATAAGGTGCTTTTTATAACCTTAACCCAGCCTGTCGTTAATAATCAATCATTGCATCAACTCTTCAATAGTATTAAATTAATCAACATCACCTTATTCGGCTAACAATAGGCCCACTATATATATATAAGTAAAACGAATTTCATGATATTTACTAATAAACGAAATGTTATTGTTTATCTTGATGAACTAAATATTGATGAAATTGCTGTAATGGAGTGATCATGTATATTATATTGCAAAAACATTGCAAGGGGTGTTGCTGTAATGTTTAAACTTATAAATATAGTTCCTAAACACGTTTTATTAACTCTGTATTATACTTTTGTTCTTCTTTATAACGGACTGCACCTTTGTTTGGGGAAACTAGCTAACAACACTTTAAACAGTATCTTTGTCATCCAAAAACCAACAATAAAGTTATTATCTGATGCTGATTTTCATGATCATTCTAGTACATTATTTAAAGAGTTAAAACTACTAAAGCTCAAAGATGTAATCAAATTGGCAAATTTAATTTTTATTTACGAGTGTAAGAACAAAATCATTAACTTACAATGAGTAAATAAATATTTTGTAATTCATCAAGAAATCCACTCATATCAGACCAGAAACAGATAAAAGCATATTATCCATCAATTTAGATTGTCTTCATCTTAAAAATTACCCATTTTCATTGGATTGAAACTATGGAATAATTTAAATGCTGAGTTAAAAAATATTGTGGACGTGAATACCTTTAAAACAAAGTTGAAATCTCGATTACCAAAGAAATACTAATAAAAATCTAGGATTAAGTATACTGTACATTACTCTATTACTTATTCATTTCTCGTGTGTAATCAAGGATTAAATGTACAGTACATTACTTGTTATTGTTCATCTCTTATGTCTAATACTGATTTCTTTTTATAGTATTGGTATCATACCTTCAATAATGACTTTGTGTCTGATTTATATCTATAATAATAAATTAAGATTAATATATACTCTAATTAATAATTCTTATTCATGATTTATATATTATTTTATTTTTAATTAAGAGCCCAGTAAAAACTAAACCTTAACGGACAAATTAAATTAAATAAATAGTCCAATTTCACAATTATGTATTTTAAAACAAAAACAAGATTTTTAAAATTGTATCTATTTTATCATTAAAATAAATGGGGCCTGTCGAATATGTTGCATGCGGATGAGACTGTGCTACTTGCCTTGAATGAGTGTCATACGCAAGAGGTTGTTAGGAGTTTTATGGTGGTACACGAGAAAAGAATTGTTGTTGTTGTTGTTGGTTAGCCGATCAGCCCACCCTGATCGAGCAAGCCGGCGGCACGCATGTATCCGATCGCCCTCTCCGGAGTGGACCAGAGGTTCAGCGCACTAGTGATGTTGTGTTGTGTTCTATGTTGTGCTAGAGCGGTACAGGCTGTCATAATGTGTTCAATTGTTTGTGGTGTATCCTGGCACAGGTGGCAGGTGGCAGGCTGTTCTCTGACCTGTTAATGGGTGGCGGCTTTGCACCTAGGACCGCATTCGGACCGAGTCGTGTCAGTGCTTTGTGGGTTAGGTGTGTGTGTGTTTTCTGTACTGTGTGATGTCTGTGGGGCGTGGTTTGGAATGGAATATTTGGTTATAATATCTCTCTAGTGTTACCATAATGGTGCGAGGTGTCGGTGCATGATTGTACATGTAGTGGCAATGGTGTTGTGGGTTAGTTGTCGCTGCTGCCATGAATTGTGTTCCCCTCATGTCTAAATGTTCCCTAACTTTCAGTATTTTTGTTTCTGTGTGCAGGTGTTCTATTGGTATTGTTTGAGTGCATCCTGTGATGATACGAAGTGCGTTGTTTTGTATTGTCTGTAAGGTGTTTATGTGTGTTTGAGATAATGGTTGCCCAGCATAGGCTAGCATATTTCATAACTGAGCGAATATATTGTTTGTATATGAGTGATGTTTGTTCCTGCTGGTGTCCAAAGTTTGTGCCTGTTAGTACCCAAAGCGTGTTAAGTCTTGACGTACATTTGTTTTTAATGTCCTGAATGTGGTTTGCAAAAGATAGTGATGTGTTTGATGTGTTGTATGTGACCCCAAATATTTTGGTCCTGTGAGTGTGTGGAATGTTGGTGTTGTTTAGTGTAAGCTGTGGAGTTATCTGGTGTTCTTTTGTGTTGCTTGTAAGCAAGGTGATGGTTGATTTTGTGGGCGCTACTTTGAGTTTCTTGCGTGTGAGCCAGTGACTGTGGACAAGAGCAAGTTATTGACTGTGGAGAGAGAGGGAAATTCAGACTGGCATGTGATGGTGAATGGAGAAGCACTAGAGGTGGTAGAGTCTTTTGTTGGATTTGAGATTCCTTCTTTATTCTCACACTCTTACCTTATGAGTCCACCGCAGTTGCATGATGGTAACACTGTCCTTCCACAAAGCACCAACGGAAGCTGTTCGTGGGATTAGGCTCGAATTCCACCAATGTGCTACCACTGTTGGATTTGGGGTTCGTTCTTTATTCTCACGCTCTCCTTTCTGAGGGAGGGGTTACATTATTAGATTTCCTGTAGACGATTTGGGTAGCCCTCCGGAGCATATATCAGCTTTCCAAGCTAAGACCTATCAGCGTACGTGGTCTTACGAATTTGGGCTTATCAGCATACGTGGTGTTACAAACTTAGGCAGATAAGCATACGTGGTGTTGCAAACTTGGGCCTATTAGCATACTTTTTATGCAGGAAGGAGGGGCCAAGGGCAAATACCAAAATCAAGTACTGGGGTTTTTGAGATGCCTAGACACTCTGCGTTTGAAACATGGGAGGTCATAGACAGGAGGAAAGATGGATTGAGGAAGATTGTTCCAGAGTTGACAGGTTGAGTAGATGAAAGACTGAAAATACCGATTAACCCTTGCATTAGATAGTTCGACATAAAAGGAATGAGAAAGTGCAGAAAGTTTGGTACTGTGTGCTCTCCTTAAAGGAGGAAGCATGCAGTTAGAGAGTTCAGAAGAGCAATGTCTGTTATGATAGCGAAAAGAGAGAGATTGAAGATAATCAGTAAGAGACGGGGAATTGATGAGACGAAAAGCCTTTGATTCCACCCGGTCAAATACGGTTGCGTGGGTTGAACCAGCCCACACATGAGAAGCATACTCCATACAGGGGCGAACAAGACCACTGTATGCAACTGAGTGGGGATGAAGAAACCGCGGAGGCGGTACAGCACACCTAACCTCTTAGAAGCTGTTTTAGAAAGAGAGTATATGTGATCGTTAGAGGAAAGATCACGAGAAAAGGAAACGCCAAGAATGTTAAGAGAAGAGGAAGGATTGAGTTGTGTGTTGTTGAAGGTAAGGAGATAACCGCGTGGAAGTGTGACGAGTAGACAGATGGAGAAACTGAGTTTTTGATGCATTGAAAGCCACAAGGTTTACTCTGCACCAGTCAGAGATAGCAGAAAGATCAGAGGTCAGGTGCTCCATAGCCGTACTACGCGAATCATAGCGTGACTGTTGAGAGGGACGCTTTGGGAAGCGGGTGGAGAAGTGAAGAGTGGAATCATTGGCATAGGAGTGAATAGGACAGGAAGTGCGAATTAGAATATCACTAATAAATAAAAGGAAAAGAATGGGTGACAGGACAGAACCCTGAGGAACACCATTGTTAATACCTTTAGGAGAAGAACAGTGGCCATCTACAACCGCAGCTATAGATCGGCCAGAAAGGAAATTAGAGATGAAGGAACAGATAGAACCGAAGGAGGGCAGTTTGGAAATTAAAGATTTGTGCCAGACTCTATCCAAATCTTTTGATATTGCCAGCGCAATATCAAAAGTTTCACCGAAAATCAGAAAGGAGGATGACCAACAGACAGAGAGATATGCAAGAAGATCGCCAGTAGAGCGTCCCTCCCGGAATCCATACTGACGATCTGAAAGAAGATTGTGAGAAGAAAGGTGTTTAAGAATCTTCCTATTAAGGACAGATGAAAAAACTTTGGAAAGGCAAGAAATGAAAGCAATTGGACGATAGTTGGAGGGTTGAGAGCGGTCACCCTCCTTTGGGATAGGCTGAATGAAAGCGAACTTCCAGCAGAAAGGAAAAGTACCAGATAAGAGTCAAAGACGAAAGAGTAGTTTGCCAGGCAGGGTGTCAGCAATGTTCCCTCTAAGGTGTGCGCGTGTGCGCGCGCACACGCGTTGTGAAACCCGCGCACACAGCAAAATAAAACGCGCACAGGCTCAAGCGTATCATGAGTCACGACAGTAAATGAAGTAATTTCAAAAATATACCGTCACACAAGGTCTGACCATTTGCATCAACATACTCTATAGTCGCTCTTTTAGGTATTAACCCCTTCCGTACAGTGTGGGCCGTAAGTTTCCATACATAGGAAAAATTAAACGTTTGTTTTTATGTTTCAGATACCCTAAGAATATGCGTTTGACGAAAGAGCAACGAATTGAAATCATACTGATGGCTGGGTCGGGAAGCAGTCGCATGGTTGCAATGAACTTTAACAGACAACATGGAACGAACATCACACACGACACTGTGGCAAAACTTATTAACAAGTTTCAGAAAACTGGAAATGTTGCAGATCAACCGCGAAGTGGTCCAAGACGTACAGCCACCGATGAAGACACAACAGCTACGATACTTACAGCGCTTACACGGAGTCCCAGAAAAAGTACACGACGGTTGTCTGCAGAAAGTGGTGTCAGCAGATCGAGTATCAGGCGCATTTTGAAAGCAAACAAATGGCATCCATACAAATTGCATATGGCACAGCATTTGAGTGAAGACGACCCGGATAGACGGATGGAATTCTGTGAATGGGCATTAACCAAAGTGAACGAGGATGCAAACTTTTCAACTAAGATCTTGTTTACTGATGAAGCAAATTTTTACGTCAATGGAGAGGTTAATCGGCAAAACATACGTTACTGGAGTAATGCTAACCCTAACTGGCTGAGTCCGACGAAGATGCAAGGTGCCGGTAAAGTGATGGTTTGGGCCGGGATATGGGGTGACAGAATTATTGGACCAATTTTTGTCAGTGGAAATCTTAATGCCGAAAGGTATCTTAACATGTTGCAAGAAGAGATTTTCCCATCCCTGCTAAACGAGGAAGGTAACTTCCCAGTTTACTTCCAGCAAGATGGAGCTCCACCTCATTATGTTCTTCACGTGCGTCGGTATTTGGATCAGCAGTTTCCGGATGCTTGGATTGGTCGGCGTGGTCCTGTGGAGTGGCCTCCCAGATCCCCAGATCTCACCCCCCTTGATTTCTATCTTTGGGGGCACTTGAAGGCCATGGTGTATCAGGAAAAGATACGAGACATAAATCATCTAAAGGAACGTATCACCAACGCCATTACAAGCATAACGTCAACTGTGCTAATGCGTGTTCATCAACAGTGGGGAACACGTATTGAAATGTGTTTTCAAAACAATGGCAACCATGTACGGTAGAGCATATTATATAAATAAAAATGGTTGTCCATAAAAAAATGTTTATTTTTCCTATGTATGAAAACTTACGGCCCACCCTGTATGTATTTGCATTTTTTTTCTTTTATACATTAACGCATTGAATATAAACCTCTCTTATTTTTGCATAAAAACGAATAATAATTATCTCTCATAATTCATAAAAAATAAAATTATTTTTTATTTTATTCCTATTTTGTGAATGGATAGTCTATTTTAAATTGCTAAATGCTAAAAATTGTTTTGAGAAATGATAACTAAAATAGTCATTTTCAATTAATGTTATTTTTATTTTATTTCTTTATTTTGTTGAATTTTATTTTACTATTTTTTATTTTATTCGTATTTTTAGAATGGATAAAATGTTTTCTTTTTTAAGAATATATAATATTGTAAACAGTTTTTTAATATCCATTTAATAGTACCGTAATGATCAAGCTATCAACTTATGGAAATAATATTTATTAAGTATTTAATATTTATATATATTTCATTTTGAAGATAATAGCGATCAGAAAAGTTTGCACAATTTTTCACCGTGAATCTAAATGTATGCACAACGAACATTTCTGGCGCACACGGACTAAAAAAAATTAGAGGGAACATTGGGTGTCAGCACAGAAGCACAGTTCTTACGAACAACAGGAGGAACACCATCAGGACTATACGCCTTCCTGGAGTTGAGCCCAGATAGAGCAGAAAAAACATCTTTAGAAGAGAGTCTAATTTCAAACATAATAAAGTCAGAGGGGGAGGAGATGAAGGAACAACACCGGAATCGTCCAGGGTTGAATTGTAAGTGAAAGTTCGAGCGACTTCAGCTTTGGCAGGAGAAGAGACGACAACTGGAAAAGAGGAGGGAAAGAAGAGGAAGTAAAGTTGTTGAAGAGGTTCTTAGCTAGATGCCAGAAAGAGCGAGAAGAATTAGAATTGGAAGATTTACACATTTTTGTTGGATGAAGGAATTTTTGACGAGTCGAAGAACAGATTTTGCACGATTCCTGGCAGAAATATACGTGGTATTACAAAGTTGGGCCTATTAATATACGTGGTGTTACCATCTTGGGCCATAAGTGATATTACGAACTTCGGCTTTCAGCATCCGTAGTATTACAAACTTAGGCCTCTTGAACAAACGAAAGAAAACAAATGAACTACAGTCCTGACTACGACACTTGTTACCACTTTTAGTTCATGGGTGCAGTCAATGATTCTCAATCTTCAGTTTCATTGGGCACTCACTACATCATTCGTGGATCGAAGTCAAACAAGAATAGGAAAATAATAAACAGTCATACGAGGGTAATTCAATAAGTATCCGCACTTTTTATTTTCACAATTTTATTTTCACATCTGATAGATTATAAACACATCACTTCTCAACATAGTCTCCCTGTTTCTCAATACACTTAGTCCAGCGATCTACAAGCTTCCTAATGCCATCACAAACAAATGATTTGGCGGTGTGCGTAGCCAGTCATGCACCGCCTCCTTCAGGTCATCATCGCCTTGGAATCGCTGACCTCTCAAAGCGTCTTTTAGTGGTCCAAACAGGTAAAAATCCGAAGGTGCCAGGTCTGGACTGTAGGCTGGATGGTCGAGAACTTCAAATTTAAGTTCTTCAAGGCATTTTCTAGTATGTGGAGCGGTATGAGTGCGCGCATTGTCGTGTAACAGAATAACACCTTCCAGTTGCAAGGAAGTTCAAAGTGCAGCCGTCTGCAGGTAAAGTTATGCTAACGCTGTCTTTGGATACACGGGGCCCTATCCTTGAACATTATCTAGAACGTGGAACTACAGTAACAAGTGCATCGTATTCTGACATGCTTCGGAATGAGTTAAAGCAAGCAATTCGCACAAAACGGAGAGGGAGATTGTCGGAAGGTGCTATTCAGTTACACGACAATGCGCGTCCTCATACCGCTCCACAGACTAGAAAATGCCTTCAAGAACTTAAATTTGAAGTTCTCGACCATCCAGCCTACAATCCAGACCTGGCACCTTCGGATTTTTACCTATTTGGACAACTAAAAGAGGCTTTGAGAGGTTAGAGATTCCAAGGCGATGATGACCTGAAGGAGACGATGCATGACTGGCAACGCACACAGCCAAAAACACTCTTTTGTGATGGCATTAGGAAGCTTGTAGATCGCTGAACTAAGTGTATTGAGAAACAGGGAGACTATGTTGAAAAGTGATGAGTTCATAATCTATCAGATGTGAAAATAAAATTGTGGAAATAAAAAGTGCGGCGGATACTTATTGAATTACCCTCGTATTAACGAGGAATATATATATATATATATGTGTAAAAATGAACAATGAATGATTCCTATATATTTCGTATATTTATATAAATCCTCATGTTTACCTAATCCGTGTATTTATATAATCTTTATATTCAAATATTAATTTTTACATAAGGACCAAACTCGCATAATGCAAGTTTGGATGTGTTTAGTATTCAATATATGGTAAATTCTTTAACATATTATTATTATATGTCGTTCATTCATACGTCCATTTCCTTTCGTGACCATTATCTTTAATTTCCATTGTCTTTAATTTCCATTGTCTTTAATTTCCATTGTCTTTAATTTCCATTGTCTTTAATTTCCATTGTCTTTAATTTCCATTGTCTTTTATTGTCTACTTATGCCCTATTGACATATCAGTCCATGGTTACTCGTGTCAGTCTCTATTACGCACACAACCTATGGTGTAACTACCGACATATAATACTTATGCACTCGTACATGTCTGTTGATAGTCATGATTGCGTACATGTAAATACGGCCACATGTATTCATTTTATTTCTTTTTTTTATTTATTTAATTTATCGCAAGATACCGGTTCATGCTGACGCAAGTGTTCGAATTCCGGTGACGACGCCGAAAGCGGGCATCTAAATACGAAGTCTCCTCTCTTGCTTGCTTCTAATCCGAAAACATTATTATATTATATATTGTAATATATTTTGTGTGTTATGTTATATATATATGTGCCCATGTACTTTGTGTTAAATCTTAAAATAATAGTTATCCTAATATAAATATAAAACACTTTAAAACTATAGTTAACTGTATTTAATTGTAATTAGCTGTAATAATTTAATATGATGTAATTAATGTACTTTAATGAAGCTGTAATTAACGATAATAAGTGAATGTGAATTAATTGGTAATTATAATCATAGTTATAATAAACCAAAATTACAATGTATTCAGTGATGTACTTTGGTTGTACTCAATGTACGACACGACATTATGTCGCCATTTAGGAATGTATATTCGGCGATATTATTATTTTTTATTATTTATCGTTGGGAGAAATTTTGTATTTGCTTTCTATTTTGCCAAATAATTGATGACTTGTTTTTAAAATTTCTTAACTTTTTTTACATTTAGCTTAATAATGAATCCTGATTAAATTTTGCAATGTTCATGTTTGTATACATTCACTCTTCGTTATAAAAGATGAAGTCATGTCTTGCCTAAGCATTTAATTGTAAATCTTAAACCTTTAATTGTTGTTCATATGCATATTTTAGTGTAAAGATGCATAGTTCAATTTCCACTTCTAATTAACTCGGCAGATCATGATAACATCAGATCTGAAAATACGCGGTTTAAGATAAAAATATGGTTTCATCTTCAAATGTCTTGTTTATCTGTTTAAACATTGCCACAGCAAAAAAATTTACTTTATTTTCAAATATTGTGCAAAAAATAATGCAGCCTATAGAGACTGCAAACGACACAAGTCAACATTTAATAATAATGATGTTAGCAAATTATGGGTATATAAACCCCCAAAATTTCTTCCATGTTCATTAAAAATTAGACTTAGAGGCTGAGCACTACCTGTACATTTTAGCAGTAAATTACAGTAAGAAAAAGTCTTTATCTTCTCTTCGAGCCTTGCTCTCTTCAGAGAACTTAGTCATTAAAATGGAGAAAGATAATTTCCTGATACTTCCAAGAAGAATCGGGGAATCTTCAGAGAATTTACTTAAGCCTCACAGAATCCTCCGATCCATTACAAGAAGAAATCGGTGAGTAGTATAGAAGAAACTACTGCGAGTAACAATTTCCCGATACGTTATAAGAAGAATCGGGGAAACCTTCAGATAATTTAGCTAGGCCTCACAGAATCACCCGATCCATTACAAGAAGAAATCGGAGAGTAGTATAAGAGAAACTTCTGCGATTTCCTATACGGTATCAGCTACTCCAGAGTAACAAATCCGTTGCTGCCACCTAACCAGAACTCCCGTGAACTTCGAACCGACCAAGGCCATAGACGGAGGGATTAACAACTGGCGACCTCTTCATCCAGGATTCTTCCAGTCTTCCAGACCCTGGAACTAGAACCAACATCCAGTTGACCGGCGTGTCACGACTTCCAGTTCGTCACATCCACCCTTGAACCGGTGTGTCACGACTCCAAGTTCTCCACGTCTCCAAGGATTTCGCCGTAGGAATCTTGTTAAGTATAGATCTCTTTTTTTAAAGTAATCTCTAAACATTTGAGAAGTCCGTATTATTAACAGTTAATAATTAGTATCAAACCAGAATTAAGAAAGAACACAGTGAACATTCCATACACCAGTGATACATTTCTTTTTATTGAAACAGAGTTATTTTCACTATTATATTTAGTATAGAATAATTTTAATTAATGTACCAAACATAATATTACCGTACCTTCCCGTACATTCGAGTGAAATATTATTTACATGTTTTATTTTTACAATGTTTTCAAATTATTGAATTGAATTGAC
Organism: Bathynomus jamesi; assembly: GCA_023014485.1. Classification (NCBI taxonomy): domain Eukaryota; kingdom Metazoa; phylum Arthropoda; class Malacostraca; order Isopoda; family Cirolanidae; genus Bathynomus; species Bathynomus jamesi. The sequence continues at coordinate 431,002 of JAJOZX010001648.1, read as the reverse complement.
TTGCAATTATTGTGCAATTATTGTGCATTATTTTAATGCACAAATTGTGCATTATTTGTGTATTTCTTGGATAGAGAAAGAGAGAGTTTATAGTTCATAGAAATACTTTATAGCAGTTCAAGTCAGTCGGTTGCATGAAAGAGGGACGACTGCCCCAGAGAATAATAGACAGCTTAATGCTAAGAGAATCAGTTTAGTTCGGATTTCCGAAAGAAATAGGAAACCCACTCCACATGATAATAGTTCAAGTTAGTCGGTTGCATCCAGAGGGACAACCGCCCCAGAGATTTATAGAAATACTTGAGAGCAGTTCACGTGCAAGTTAGTTGCGAGTCAGTTTGAGTTGCGAGTCAGTTTGAGTTGCGAGTCAGTTTGAAGTCCAGTTTCAGTGCAGTCAATTTAATTCAACCTTCTTTTTTTGTTGTAAGAAGAAGGAAATTGACAAATTTGCTTCTTTTTGCATGCAGTATTTGCGTATATAAATATATAGGTGAAATTATATATTTTATTGTTTGTAAACAAAACAGTTTTTACAAATGTTTGTAACGATTTTTGTAATTATTGTGATGTATATGATGACAGTAATAGTGTAGTAACTAATCGATCATATCCCAAGGACTTCTTTAAATTACTATGGGGAGGAACATGCCGTCCCTCCGTTTTGTTTGAACTCCTTTAATTTTTGTTCTGAACAGTGTGACAAGCAATCTTTTTTTAAAAAGCAAAGTGCTCACGAAAAGACGTATTGTAAATTTCAGACATCATGACTCCCCGATTGGTCACTCGATTCCCCTGAATGCAGTATTCCAAATTTACCTTGCTCTGTATGTTCGTGAAATTTACCCGTATGACCGCACATACCCTAAATTTAGGTTAAGTTGTGTTTTTTTATTTTTATTTGTAAGAGTATTATGTGGAACCTATACCCCCATGTTCAGTTCATTATAGTTCATAAATGATTTCTATTTCCAATTTTTATTTTCTTTTATTCAACTAATTTGAGTAATTGTCGTTAAATTGTTATTATACCATCTGTTAAGGTATCAAACGAAATTATAGCCAATTTTGACACTCTGTACCAGAACGCCATTTTTCCTCTTCTAATTATTCTGTTACACCTAGGGTTGCCAGATGTCCCGTATTTTACGGGAAATCCCGCATTTGATCCAAAAATCCCACGTCAAAATCCCGCGTTCATAATGTCCCTCAAAAATATTTTTTAAACAATTTTTTAGGGATGAATTGATTTAGAATTTCAATATTATGTACAATAATTTCAATTTATTCACGATGTTTAATTGTTAAATATTATTGTAATAAAATTTTTCTAATTTTGTTTGTTGTAACCGTTGAAGAAATCTAGTTTCAATTTGAACAAAAATTTGGTCTTAAAAAAATAAATCAGAAAATATTTTGTCCCGCATGGGCATTTGTAAAATCTGGCAACCCTAGTTACACCATTCTAATATCGCTGCCCCTTCAAATCGTCAAATGAAAATTTTATTATCGTACTGATACTTCTGGTTAATATTGATGATTATATACTGTTCATATATGGCTATGAATGTACCTCACCATTAATACTACCTGTATTAGATTTTAATAAAAATTGACTTTAAACTTAAAGGATTTTATAACCCTACTCCCATTTTAAATTATCATACATTATTTTTAAACTTTGTTAATTCGAAAACCTTCCGAATCCCTACACATACACACGCATGTATGCACACTATATACACGATATACAAACCTTATGCTAAAATCATTGGATATCACACTAAACTATTTAACTGCGTGTAAGTGCTAACTCTGATATTTACTCTAGATTATTTAAATTTATTTAATCTTAATAATTGTTGCTTCAACTATAAATCCCTTTTCCCCATTTGGACATATCACCAACCACTTGCACTCTATACCTAATACACGTAAATACACACTTGACCACAGGTCTATACAATAATAATAATTCAGAGCTGGGCACTTGCGTTTTTTTGCGCGTTTTTTTGCGGTACTGCGGTACTGCGGTACTACTACCGCACTACCAAACCGGTACCGCATAACGCAGTACCGCAAAGGATCGCTGAAAGTACAGCAGTACCGCTACCGCATTCAAATTTCCCGCGGTACTTTCCGCGGTACCGACCAACACGGTAGTACCGCAGTACCGCAGTACCGCAAAAAAAACCGCAAGTGCCCAGACCTGAACTTTAAAATTTAAATTATTCCCTTTTACCTACTATTCATTATGAATGTATTTTTTTTCACAGGAAAATAAATTTTTGTTAAAAATTTAACAATATCATCGGTTGTCTAAATTAATTGGTTGTCTAAAATTAGATTTGATTACTGTGCATCGTAACTTAACCACCCCAACTAAAGTGTTGTGTATAAAATTTGTATTATAAAACCCATTAGTCATCATCTAGTTTGAATTAGTTAGGATATTATATTATTGTATTAATATCATTCTAGAGGGAAGAGCCCTGTAAAAATGAACAATGAATAATTCCTATATATTTCGTATATTTATTTAAATCCTCATGTTTACCTAATCCGTGTATTTATATAATCGTTATATTCAAATATTCATTTTCACATAAAGACCAAACTCGCATAATGCAAGTTTGGATGTGTTTAGTATTCAATATATGGCAAATTCTTTAACATAATGTTATTATTTATATGTCGTTCATTCATACGTCCATTTCCTTTCTTAACCATTGTCTTTTATTTCGATTGTCTTTTATTTCGATTGTCTTTTATTTCGATTGTCTTTAATTTCGATTGTCTTTTACTGTCTACTTATGCCCTATTGACATATCAGTCCATGTTTACTCGTGTCAGTCTCTATTACGCACACAACCTATTGTGTAACTATCGACAGCGTATAATACTTATGCACTCGTACATGTCTGTTGATAGTCATGATTACGTACATGTAAATACGGCCACATGTATTCATTTTATTTCTTTTTTTTATTTACTTAATTTCTCGCAAGATACCCGTTCATGCTGACGCAAGTGTTCGAATTCCGATCACGACGCCAAAAGCGAGCATCTGAATACGAAATCTCCTCTCTTGCTTGCTTCTAATCCGTAAACATTATGATGTTATATACTGTACAGTTATATGTTATGTGTGTTATGTTATATATATATGTGCCTATGTACTTTGTGATATATCCTAAAATAATAGTTATCCTAATATAAATATGAAACTGTAAAACTATAGTTAACTGTATTTAATTGTAATTAGCTGTAATAATTTAATATGATGTAATTAATATACTTTAATGAAACTGTAATTAACGATAATAAGTGAATGTGAATTAATTGGTAATTATAATCATAGTTATAATAAACCAAAATTACAATATACTCAGTGATGTACTTTGTTGTATTCAATGTACGACCCGACATTATGTCGCCATTTAGGAATATATACTTGGCGATATTATTATTAATTTTTATTATTTTTTCGTTGGGATAAATTTTGTATTTGCTTTCTATTTTGCCAAATAATTGGTAACTTGTTCTTTTTAAAATTTCTTAATAATTTTTTTTACATTTAGCTTAATAATGAATCCTGATTAAATTTTGCAATGTTCATGTTTTGTATACATTCTCTCTTCGTTATAAAAGATGAAGTCATGTCTTGCCTAAGCATGATCTTCCTGAACGTATTCCGTGCTGATTTTCGTTGAATCTTTCCAGTGTCTCCAAGAAATCATAGATTTTCTCTCTATCTATTCTTTCAAATACTTGGTGAGGTGAGACGTCAATGACACTGGTCTACAGTTCTTTGCTTGAGCTCTATCCCCTCCTTTATATATAGGAACAATGTTTGCTCTTTTCAAGATGCTCGGTATTTCCCCAGTGTCGAGAGATCGTCTCCATATTCAGTATAAAGGTGTAGCTATTTCATTTTTACAGTTTTTAATCAATAATATGTTCCATTTGTCCGGACCTGCAGCTGAATGTGATTTCATTTGTCCTATAGCCCTCACTACATCTTCTGGGGTAAAATCAAAGTCTGTTATAAAATCTCTTGCAATTTCTCTTCAAAGAATGTATCTATGTCAGGTTTCGCTTTGTTACTTTTTTGGGGTACTGAAGACTGATTCATCCTGGGCTCGCAATGTTTCAGATATTTCTTTTAGACCGTCCGTTAGTTCATTATTTCCTTTCCTTAAGGGCCCGATAGTGGCGGGCGTTTTTGTTTTCCTTTTCGCATAGCTATAGAAGTATTTTGGATTTTCTTTTATTGCTTCTACCTACTTTTCCTCTTCCCTATCTGTATGGCTCTTAATCAGGGTTTGTCTTTCCTTATCGATACTCTGCAGCTTTATTGTATTACTTTCCTGGCATTGTTATCTTCGCAATTACCTAACTTCGCCACTACTCTCTTTCTTTTGCGGAATATTCTTCTCTTTTGCCTCTCTAACCAGTTCCTCTTTCCTATTGGCTGTGATTTCGGAGCATATTTTTCAAAAATTCTCAGCGTCTTTTCTTCTTGTTAAAGAAGTGTTTGGCTAGGTGCCATAAAGATCGAGAAGAATTAGAATTAGATAGATATTCACATTTTTGTCTGATGAATTAATTAGTCAAAGAACAAATTATGCATGATTCCGGGCAGAAATATAAGATGAGTGAGAGTCAGGAGTTGGATGCCGACGGTACCTTCTGAAGGCCTCCTCTCTGTTGCGGGTAGCATTAGAACAAGCAAAGTTAAGCTAAATTTTTTTGCATTAATTGTAGGAGTACAGTATGGAATGTACGCTTCCATGCCCAAGAGAATCACTTCCGTGATGCGTTCAGCACACTCGGAGTGGCCCCGACCACGGAAGCAGTAATCCTTTTATGGGAAATCAGAGAAGTACTGCTTTAGGGCCTCCCAATCAGCGGCACGAAAATGGTAAAGGCGTCTCTTGTTGGGAGGATCCAAAGGCCGAACTGAAGCGATAGGACAGGAAACAGATATAAGATTGTGGTCGTAGGAGCCCAATGGAGATACGAGTAGGGTGCTCTACAATCTGCTCTAGGTCATTTAGCACATAAAAGTTGTAAGCTAGTGCACCAGGGATGTCACTGAAATGGGGGGAAATTTAAAGATGGTGGTAAACATTGAAATCTCCTCAAATGGAGATTTCAGCAAAACGAGAGTGGGATAGAATGCATTCCACTTTGAAAGTGAGGTAATCAAAAAGTTTTGGATATTCAGTAGAATTGGAGAAAGGTCGACACTGCAGATGTATTTAGTTTGAGATTGGCATGTAAGCCGTAGCCAGAGGATATAGAATTCGGAGGATTGAAGTTCGGAATACAAGAGCAACTTAGGTCGTTGCGTACATATACGCAACATCCACCTTTGGAATGAAATTGAGTATGGAGAAAATAAGAGGGTACAGAAAAGGTGTTGCTTTTAGTCGTCCTATACATCTGAGTTTCAGTGAGGAAGGGAAGATGAGGTTTAGTGGAGGAGAGGTGACGTTCAACAGATTGGAAATTTGAGGAAAGGCTACGAATGTTGCAGAAGTTTATGAAAAGTGAATCAGACAGAGGCCCAGGACATCTCGAATGGGCAGTGGCCGAGTCTGCTTTCTCTTTATAGGCAGCGGGGAAGACAGAAGTGTGGACATCTATGGCTCCTCCCCAGGGGCCTCCAAGGCTCTTGAAGTCGATGCCATTTTTTAAATTTTTTTAAAAATGTTTCGTGTGTAAGATTCATGTATGTGTAGTGAGGAATAGGGAGAGAAGTGTGTGTTTGAGAGCATGCTTGACTACTTACACTGGTGTGCATCAATTTTGCTGTCAAGGGTTTTGTAAGTGATTTCTATAGAGTTGTTCCTGCTGATTTCGAATCTGCAATCCGTTTTTCTCAATCAGCTCAGGTTATCCGGCTATGGCCTCATAAGTAAAATAGAATTTTTCGTGATTTTGTCAAAGCGGAATTGGAACAGTAACATCTATCATCACTTGTTTCACTTGTATAATATCTTTTTTTACTTTTCAGGCATATAGATAAAATATTTCATAATGAATAGAGCGTGTAAAAATGATCCCAATAGATTCTGCTACATATGTGGGACGGTTACCATGCCAAATAACCAGTCCCAAATCACTAAATTTGTGAAGACAATGTATAGAGCATACTTTGGAATTAAGCTAGGGGACCAGGACAAAAATTTCGCCCCTCATATGTGCTGCAAGACGTGCATTGAAAATTTGAGAAGATGGAGCAAAGGCAGAGCGAAATCTTTGCCTTTTGGAATTCCCATGATTTGGAGAGAAGGAAAGGATCACGTGACAGATTGCTATTTCTGCATGACAAACCTCCAAGGTGGGCTTATAAATTTATTTTTCTTAAATATTTTGAAATCCTCGTATGAAACTTCACATAATATTCACCATAATGTAATATTCACCATATATAGCATAATATTCACCATAATGGTAATCATACATTTACATATACATATTGTTATAGAAAATACATTTACACATACATATTGTTATACAAGTTACATTTACATATACAATGATTGTATATTTTCATTCTTTTTCATTCATATTGTCCCAGAAGGGACAATATGAATGAAAAAGAAAGAAAATATACAGACTCCATCGACCTATTTCATATCTTACAGACCGCAGCCTTCCCTCACGAGCCGCCACTGTCTGAATGCTTCTTCTATTTCATATGCAAGTTTTATATCCATGTTCCTGTGTTTCTATTTTCAGGAGGTAACAAGAAGAATAAACACATTGTCGTATACCCTGACATTCCTTCTGCTATGAGACCTGTACCCCATGGTCCTGGAATTCCAATACCCGACCCACCTCAAACCCTGGACTCCGATGATTCTGATGATGAATCAATGACCAATGCCAATGACCAGTCCCAGTCGTATATACCTTAAAATACCGCTTCAAATGAGCCGAGGCCTCTCAACCAGGCCAAACTTAATGATCTTACCAGGGATTTAGGACTTTCCAAATTAGCTGCCGAGATCTTGGGCTCACGACTTCGAGAGGACAACTTGCTGGCTCCGGGAACAACATTCTCCTGGTATAGGAAACGAGAGGAAGAATTCCGCAAGTTTTTTGCAGTGCACGAAAATACCTCTTCCTTAGTGTACTGCTGCAATGTTGAGGGGCTAATCGAATCCTTGGGCCTGCCATATAATGCATCAGAATGGAGGCTATTTATACGTAGACTCGTCTAAACGAAGATTGAAAGCAGTACTTCTCAACATTGGGAATAGGGTTGCATCAGTCCCTGTAGCACATTCCGTACAACTTACTGAGAGCTACGATAACATGAACATTTTACTGGATGCTCTCGTATACGACCAACATAACTGGAGGATCTGTGGAGATTTGAAGGTAATACTAATATCATAAGTAAACTATTGCTATTGACTATGTTGTTTTTCCAAAGGTTATTTGAGAGCGTATAAGAACACTTAACTTCCCCACAGAAGTGATACAGTCCAATGCATAGATTTTTTTTATCTGATAGAACAAATTCTCTAAATTCTTTAAATATTTTCATTTTTTTTCAGATTGTGGCATTTGTATTGGGAATGCAAGGGGGATACACGAAATACCCATGTTTCCTCTGCAAATGGAATAGCCGAGCGGATGAGAAGCACTATGCACAGCGTGAATGGGCATCCAGAGAGAATTTTGAACCTGGGTCGCATAATGTCGTTTCAGTGCCCCTTGTACCACCAACAAAAATTTTGCTCCCACCACTTCATATTAAGCTGGGCTTGATGAAAAATTTCATCAAATCAATGAATAAGGAGGGTTCAGCATTCCGATATCTCGAGAGTAAATTTCCTCATATATCTGATGCTAAACTAAATGCTGGGGTTTTTGATGGTCCTCAAATTCGAACTTTGATCAAGGATACTCAGTTCGGAAACGCAATGACTCACTCCAACTGAGAAGAATGCCTGGCAAGCATTCACATCAGTTGTCACTGATTTTCTTGGCAAGCGTAGAAGTCCAGAATACGAGTCCGTTGTCGAAAACTTGATGGAAGCTTTCAAAGCTCATGGGTCGCGCATGTCCATAAAAATGCACCTTTTGTGGTCCCACTTGGACTATTTTCCTGAAAATTGCGGGGATTATAGTGAGGAACAGGGTGAACGATTTCACCAAGATATCAAAATAATGGAAGAGGGGTACCAGGGAAACTGGGATATCAATATGCTGGCGGACTATTGCTGGTGTTTGAAGCGAGACGTGCCCGAAGAAAAACACAGACGGAAAGCCAAAAAAACTTCATTCCTTCCTCAATCAATTTTTTTCCATATTCATTGTATGAATAAAAGTATTTATTCACACAATGTTTTCATTTTTCACGAGTGTTCTTCTAATATTACTCGTATCTACAGTGTTTAAGCTAAAAAAATCAATAAATTTGGGGATAAAATTGGACTTATAATAAATGGCCAATAGAGAAAAAACCTCACCTGATTGAGGAAAACCAATGTCATTTTCGAATTCAGCATGATCGAATTATATAATATGAGTTGAAAAAACCCTCACAGCAGAAAAAACAATTTCATATGCATACCAGTGTTTTAGGGTAGATGAGACAGAAAAAATATCAGCTAAGGAGAATAGTTACAGGAGAAACGAGAGTTCCAGCACCCTATCTCCTACTTAATGTCACTCCCATCCCCGGAGTACTTCCCTGGTCGATTAGTGTCTTCAATATCCTACTAGAATTGGGCCTCTGTTTCTTTTATTTTTGATAAGGCCTTGAAGCGCCACCACGCATGACGTATGAAGCGCCGAATGTGTGGGTGGGAAGTGGGTTCACTGGTCCCCCTGGACGCTTCTGTGAATGAATGTATAGGCTTTACTTTTAGCCTTTTCTTCTTTTCATTAAATTCTGTACTTTACCTCCAGGTTGTTTTCTGCCTCCTCACCCCAAATCCTTACGAAATGAGATTTTTATGATGTATCTTTTTTAACCCTGATTAACACTTCGCGGACGCCTATTCTGAAAGCTATAACTTTTTTCATTCGAAACTACACCACACGCACTTTACACCAAAAGATAGAGTAATCTGATGTAAACATTAAGTTTAGAGCAAAGTTTATGTGTGTGGCCAAAAAGTTCTTCAGCTGAGTAAGCCGTTCGTCCGCGTGACGCTGGGCGGAGCTTATTCGTCGAGAGTTCTAAGCTCCTCCCAGCGTCACGCCTCTTACCGGAAGCACGAAAAACAAAATTTCCGTTATTTTACAGTTTGTGCTTTTTTGGTAAAAAGTAAGGAGCAAGTGTAGTTTACGTCCCCCTGACGCAAAATGGGACACAAACTACACTAGGTCAAAGTTGGGGAACGTAAACTACACTACGATCTTTAGGAGACATTTTTTATATGAATCCATCAAATAGAACGTTAAAACTAACGAAAATATTACGACTTAACCTAACCAATCGTCAATATATATATATATATATTATATATATATATATATATATATATATGTATATATATTGATGATTGGTTAGGTTGTCGTAATATTTTCGTTAGTTTTAACGTTTTATTTGATTAGGTATACGCGGACAAAGTTGGGGAACGCAAACTACAGTAGAATAATGCAGGGGAACGTAAACTACACTTGGATAATGCAGGGGAACGTAAACTACACTAGGCACCAGAGGGAGACGTAAACTACACCTGCTCCAAAAATAATAAATAATTTTGTGCATCTAGTCAGACCACGCTTGTACAAAATTTGATACTCTTTCGTGAAATCGAGAAAAAGCAAGTCAGCCCATAAATTTATAAAAATAGCACAGCCATAAAAATTTTGAGCTTCACATCCAAAACCAGTGAGACCAAATTTGTGAAGATGCACTCAAAATGTAAGTGGTTTGTAACCTTAAAGTAAATGTTAAGTTCTCTCTGGCTTAAAAACTTCTGTTCAAATGGTGTGAACCTCTTGGTATGAAATTGTTTGTCTATAGCTCCACTTAACCCCTGCATTAGTCAAGGGCGGATCTAGTGAAAACAAATTTTGTTTTTGTAAATAGATCATTGTTATTTTATTCTATTCAAATTATATTTTGAATCTTTATCCGTATACACTATACATTGTATTTCCAAATTTGTAGTTGTAATGGTTTTCATAGATGTCCTTAATACTGCTGTAGCCATATCACTATTTTTATCTTCATTTTACAGTATTCTGATAGCAGGCCCGTAGCGAGGGGGATTTGGGGGTCGAATCACATTTCAGTGATGAATGCGTTATTGATGGCAGTAGCAGGTCATGAAACATCTTCATTTGGTCGAAAGAAAGTCGTCATTATGTTGAAGAAATTGAACACAACCAGCCTCATGTCGTGACGTTGGCAGCACTAAAGGCTCGCTATGTGATTGGTCCATACTTTTTTGATGGCAGTGTCAATGAAGCTTCTTATCTGACCATATTGCAAAACTGGTTCTTACCAAAACTTGACGAACTTGGTGTAAGACATGATGCATGGCTGCAGCAAGACGGAACGCCGACTCATTATGCACTAACAGTTAGGGATTTTGTGAATAAGGCATTTCCAGAGAGATGGATCGGTCGCGAGTCTGTGACATCTCCAGCACCATTGACGTGGCCTGCAAAGATCAGCACTTGCAACAGTTCTCTCTGGGGATTCATCAAAGAGATTGTGGCAAAGCAGTGCTACCAGAAGAATGAAGAATTGAGGAATACTGTTACTACTGCATTTGCAACAATTACACCGAAGATGTTGCAAAAGATGTCATACATGACATAACGACATATTCTATGCTGTGAAAACAAGTGGGGGGTACGGAGGGGGCTGCTAAAGTTTATATTAAAAAAATACCGAGTGGGGGATGGTGGTCACTAAACTTCATATTAAAAAATGTCGAGTGGGAGTAAAGAGGGTGGGGGCGGTCGCTCCAATGTCCCCCAAAGGGGGGGATAGTTGCCAAAGCCAAGGCCCAAATGGTTGGAAAGGTGGGGATCTAAGCACGAAGGGCTGTATTCCAAAAACACATACACTTTACACTGAACATCTGACGTCGTATCACCACTACTTCTTGAAGTAAACCGGGGGCCTGTGGGAGCTGGCTGTGAGTCAGGAGTCACAGCCGTCCGTACTGGCTTAGAATCCAATCAGATTCATGACCAGCCGCGTTAGCTTAGATCGAGGCCCGTGGTGTAGTGGATAGCATATCTGACCGGCAATCGGAAGATCCTGGGTTCGATTCCCGGGCGGTTACCTCATTTTTCATTTGTTCGTTATTTCTCTTCCTCGTGTGCAGAACACTCCTCTATACTTACGTCGTTTCTATACATTAATATACTGCGTGGTCATTGCAGTTAAATGTATATATATATATATATACAGTATATACTGGAGTGCCACTTAGAGCACTGTATACATATACATGTATATATTGGAATATTTGGAACGCTCTCACTACAAATTTTTGAACTGAAATGTTGGTCTTCCGATCTTTCAGGCGGTCTTTTCTCTGCGCACACTGACATACAGACATTGTTTCAACATTTTCAGACAGTGTAAAGGAGAATTAACACAATTACATCGATCTGTTTTATTTAGTATATATCTGTATCACTCAAAACAATATCAACCGAAGCAGTAAAGGCGAGTAAAGTAACAATACTCCCAGTAGAGAAGAATCGTGTATACAACAGTTGTAAAATCAGAATATACAAGACCTATTTAATATATATATATATATATATATATATATATATATAAATTTCATATGTGCATAGCTCTTACTTCAGAAAATACAATGGTGAATATAATTACTCCTGAACGCTAACCACTGAACGCTAACCCTGACGCTAACCACTACGCCACTGTGGATGTTAATAACGATGTCGAGAATTCTGGGGAGCACGTCCTTCCGAGTCAATCTTTGAGGCAGTTATGAGACGCTGAGTGCTTGGTGAGATCAAACGACGCAGGGGGTGGAGGCGGGAGGGGTGGGGGGAATGAGTCATACAGGATGCGTCATGAACGCTGCCAAGTGTTAGTAACAAAGATTCGTGTTCGAGATTGTTCCAACATGAAAGAATCGAGGCGCACTGGGATTATATTTAATATTTAAAACTGTATTAGACTGGGTAGGTGTTTAGAGAATTTTTCCATCTGCGATACATGAAGTAATATCGGTTTTAAAGTTTTATCTCACACACTTCCTGGAATGCGCACCATACATCTTTTACAACGTTCAGGGGTAATTATATCCACCATTGTATTTTCTGAAGTAAGAGCTATGCACATATAAAATTTATTAACACTCTGGTGATCTATTTGAGAGAAACATGTGTCCATACTTGTCTTTTTTGTTGGACAAACGATACTCATCCCTGAACTTTACTAAAAATTCACATAAACCTTTAGCTACAACTTCTCTGCGCCCCTCATCATGATATACATGGATGTAGTGGTAGGAATATTTTAAGCTGTCCATAATCACAAGATTTACATTTTCCGTCACAGTGTATGCATACTTGGTATGATGTAACATGGCGTAATACCTCTTCTCACACCAATCAACAAGATTCACAACCCAGATCCTTTGTTTCTCTTCTTCACAATGTATGTACTCTTTAACATAGTTTAATCCTACAACATATTCCATTACATCCTTTCCGACACGAAAGCCCGTGATGCTCTCACCAGAATAACTATAGAGTATTTGGACGTCTTGCTCCTCCTGCTTCGCACGATTTAATGTGCACTTAAAAGCTTCAAAGGAGGGATAACTAGAAATTCTTTGAGTGTTCACCACATCTGTAGATTTTACCAAGTACTATTTCAAGAATGTAGAGCATGCAATATCAGCGATCACCATCGTTATTTTTCGTCTACGCGAGAATTCTTCAACAGATAAAAGATACGTCTGAGAGCCAAGGCTTGCTGGGGTCAACTGAACAAGCAGGGAGGAGACATGTCCCTCCATTTGGATTAGTAGCAGGAGTCACGTGACACTCTTTTTATTGATGCGCATCATACAGTGGGTGGTGCTTAGATTTTTCCTGTACACTCACACACACACACACAAAACAGAAACTGAAACATAATTTATTTAAAATACACGTAATAAATAGAAAAATAAATAATTTGTAAAATATCGTCAACAAGTAAATAGACTCTAAAACAAACTATATACATTTATATAACAAATATTTATGCTCCACGGTATCCAAAGGGAACATTGTCGTAGGTGCCCGGCACCTGGTATCGTTTCCTGTATGTGTTACGACACATCTTCGTACCTCTGAGCTCCTTCACGCTCCCCAACTTCTGTACCCGAAAGTTATGAGTCCCCACAATCAAGTGCGGCAGCTGGTCATCCTCATTTTCAGTGTCTTCCAAGCTCACTAGTTCTTCGAGCGAGTTAAAATTAATGATCTGACGGTTTGCGTGGTTCAGGGTGATACCTTTAGCCTTGACGATGTATTTGTACTCGTCGCCTGTCCTTACGCGTACCCCTTAAGTTTTTGGACCCATGGAAACGAAAGAATCGGCGTAGGCGGTATCAGCATACTCATCTTTGTTTTCGTCAGTCAGCTCTGCGAAGAATTCACTAATAGGAGGCAAATATTCGCCTTCTTTCTCAGTGAATATCACGTTATCTGTATCTGCGTACAGAACCCGCCGTCCAAGAGAATGCAACAGACTCCAAAGCTTGATACGTACATAAGCGGTTGTGAAGCTCGCTACAAGTATGTTTGTGACACGTGATGTATCTGCAGCCAATTCGGTTCTGTTGTACCTTATTATGAACGTGTTGCCCACATTCATGATTTCCATGACTGCTTTATCGACGGCGTTTGCATAATCCCAAACCTCACTACAACTTTGAGCTAGATGGACGTTGTCCTTGTCTGTATTCTGGGCAAATTTATCCCAGAGACTAAGCATAACTTTCCACGAAAGCGCTTGCCAGGGTCTCGTGTAATTTGTCTACGTTCAAGCTGTATCCCTTCATGATCGCGATAGCGTTGGATATACGCCGATTTTTCATTTCCGGTCTCAACTCTTCGCTTGTATCCTGATGCTTCTACCTTATCCTTCAAAAAAGTATTTATATACGGTGTGAAAAGGATGGGGAACTTCTGAAATCTCGACATCTCGTATATCTTCAGTATTCTGTACCCGTGACGAATGGCTAGGGACAGCTCAGGACTTGTATAAACGCCTCTGATCTTCCTTTGGTTGATTGTATGATTACAGTCCCCATTCTTCTCCTCTGCACACTTCACACACAGAGGGAACATGAGCTTGTGGTCTATAACAACGGGTAAGATTGGCATCCATAAGTCTCGAGGGGGGAGCACATCTACGAAAGAAAGACCAAAGTACTTATCGTTCAAATTAGCTAAGAACTCTTCGATGGTAGGCAGGACGGACCCACGAGTTTTCCAGGTGCGCCGACGGGGTACGGATTGTTCTTCATCACGTAAGGGTATAATACGCCATATTGTAAGGATTATTTTCATTAAACCTGTTGCAGTAAAACTCAAAGTCTTCACGGTCGCTTGCACTCATGCTGTCATAGTTAAAGTAATGTCTGGGGGGGTAGGCCTGTTCAAAAATCAACTTTTTCTTATTTTCATAGGTTTCTGTACATTTTTCCATGAATGTTGACCTGAGAAAGCCGAAAACCACAACTATTTTGACCTAGGATGTTGGGAAGCATTGCCGCATGGAGCTTTAAATTTTCTGCCTTGAAATCGGCCAAAGCGCCAATTCCGGGGTCCCTTGAATTATGTTTTGCACTTTAACTTTTGATCTAAACAAGATAGAGCAACAAATTAGGTATCAAATGAAAGAGCATAAAATTAATAAATAATAATAATAATAATAATAATAATAATAATAATAATAATAAATAAATAATAATTAATAATAATAATAATAATAATAATTATCTATCATTTTTCAGGAAACAACAGAAACTCAATCAGAATCTAGAAAACCATCTACAAGTTACAACTTCACAATGGCATTAAGCAAGGAGCTGAGGGAGCTCCGTGGGCGCACAGTTGATATCTCAGAACCTCCACGTACTGTCCACAGGCAGGTATCAACTGGGCCATCTACCAGATCTCTCACTGAAACTTTCCTGGTTGGATACCCTTCAGCTTTTATCAGTGGTTCCCAGCTTCCCACCAACAGACAGGCGTTCCAGTATTTCCTTAATCTTCAGAATTTACCGGAAAATGCAGGGAGGCCCATGGTTCAAGACCTTGCATATGAAACAGTTGAATCTATCATCCCATTCTGGCAGATGGCTAGGATCAAGACAATGACCAAGTACAACGCAATGAAGCTCTTCATGAAACTACATGAGAAACATCGTGCTCTGGTGAAAAGCAAAGGAAGAGCAAGTAACCCTGGAGGAAAAAGAGAAGAATTTGTGCTGGAATTAGACAGCCTGTTCGATATAGGAGCTCCAGATGCAATCCAGGAAATACACAACAACAGACTGTTATCCAGAGAGAAGAAAGATGAGGATATCAGGTTCTACGAAGACCAAAAGACTGAGAGGAAAGGTCATATGTCTGGTCATGACAAGATTTTTGAGACAAGATCCCTGCAGCAAGCAGCGAGGAATGAAAGACTGCAGCATAGACAAGAACAAGGTAAAACTAATTACTTTGAACGTTACAAAAAGTTTTAAGTTTTACTCCATTGCGATATTTAGCATGTACTTAACAATTACTGTCTTAACATGTTGTACTATTTTACAGCTGCAGCAGAACAAGAGGCAGTTGTTCATGTGGATGACATTACCTGGGGTGACTCAACTGACAACGACGCTAACACAGAGGACATGGATTACCATCAGCCTCGTCCTGGATGTTCTCACCATCAAGTCACTGTGACTAGTGTGACTTTGACGTTTCCAAGGAAGGTCATGGAATGTGATGTCATCTGCAATACAGCTGATCGTCTTGGTTTATCAGACAATCAAGTTACTGCCATGGTTTCTGCCACCTTGAAAGCTGGAGGGGCTGATCTGGATAACTTCGTCATCTCAACCTCAACAACACGTCGCAACAGAATGCTGTCCAGGTATAATATCAGCCAGAGTCACATGTCCAAGTTTTGTGAAAACCCCCCACAGTACGCTGCCTTACACTGGGATGGAAAGTGAACCTGGAAGTACCTCAGAGACTTTAGCTGTGCTAGTGTCTGGTCCACCTTCATACACTGAAGGAAAGTTATTGGGAGTACCTGTCATCGACAATTCTTCTGGCACAGCTCAGGCTGAGGCTTCAATGGATTTACTGGAGACATGGGAACTTACGGATAATGTTACTGCCCTTGTTTTTGACACTACATCCAGTAACAGTGGAGTTCACAGAGGAGCTGCCAAACTGCTAGAGAAAATGCTGAACAAAAAGGTGTTTTATCTGGCCTGTCGACATCACATCCTGGAAATCCTAGTAGGAGCAGTTTGGGAGAAGCTGTTTGGGAAGGTGAAGGGGCCAGATAATCCCTGGTTTGAGCATCTGAAGGATGTTTGGACGGACTTGTCCAAGGAAAACCCAAAGATGCTGGCTATCAACAGCAAATGGCTGAAGGAAAAAGAAGAAGAACAGTGAAGAAATACTCCAAGACATTCTAACAGCAGAAAGGCTTCCAAGAGCCGACTACAGGGAAATGGCTGAACTGACAGTCATTGTTCTTGGAGGAACGCCTCCTCGAGGTATTCACTGGAGTCGACCAGGCGCCATTCATCAGGCCAGATGGATGGCCAGAAACCTGTACTCCATGAAAATGCTGATGTTTGCAGATCAACTTGAGTACGACGAAGACACTGTATCAAAGCTGGAAAGACTCAACACCTTCCTTGCGTTGTTCTACACTCCTGTATGGATGATGTCAATGTCTGCTGCAGATGCTCCCGTGAATGATCTAAGTCTAATCCAGGACATGTTGAAGTACAAGAAAACTGACCCAGAGCTTGCTGATGCAGTACTTAATAAGATGGAAAACCACAAATGGTACCTGACGCAGGAAGTCGTGCCATTTGCCCTGTTCAGCAGTAGATTGAGTGACACATTGAAGCACGACATTGCTGCCCAGTTACGTGCCACTGAGAAGCCAGACAGCTTCAGAACAGGAAAGCCTCTATTCCAGAGAGTCACAGCTAAGACCACCCTGGTTGATCTCATTGGCCCAGAATCACATTTCCTGCTGGACACACTGAACATTGGATCCGAGTGGCTTCTGGAACCTGTCACGTCTTGGCCACAGAATGAGGACTACAGAAAAGCGTTGGACTATGTTAAGAATCTGAAAGCGGTGAATGACATTGCTGAACGTGGTGTCAAGATGATGAGCGACTTTGCAAATGTCATAACAACAGATGCCAAGCAAAGGGACTATCTCCTTCAAGCTGTGGAGTTCAACAGACGCCGCTCTGACAGCTTCAAGAAACAAACTCTCAACAACTGACTGTGTAAATGTCATTATGAAATTAATCATCATGTAATGCTTTCACTTCTTGATCGATTAGACTTGTGACAAAATGTTAATCTCAAATTTGTGTCATGAATAAGGCGCCTTGTCTGCCTTGAGTGTGAGAAAACGAATTTTGTGATATTTCTGAAATCTTTGTATGTACCAATGTGCCATTTCTTGTTCCAAGACTATCATAATTGTATAAGTTAGAAAGAGGATTAAAAACACTTTAATTTGGTGCCTATTTTGTTCCAGTATCTTGTTTAGATAAAAAGTTATAGTGCAAAACATGATTCAAGGGACCCCGGAACTGGTGCTTTTGGCCGATTTCAAGGCAGAAAACTTAAAGCTCCATGCGGCAATGCTTTCGTACAACCTAGGTCAAAATGTTTGTGATTTACGGCCTTCTCAGGTCAAAAGACATGGGAAAAAGTACAGAAACCTATGAAAATAAGAAAAAGTTGATTTTTGAACAGGGCTACGGGGGGGGGGTCCTACATAATTTAACTTGTCGTGAGCGAGGAATGGGTAAGGGAAATACCCTTTTGAAGCTTCAGCGTCTACGTCCATCACCTTGGGTAGCTTAGCTAATTTACAAGGTGTGAATAACAGAGTGTCTTTAAATTGAACATTTCCTCTTATCTGTATCTTTATAAGCTTGTCGCGTTCTGGGCAAGAATATACACAGTAATTTTTTTGAACTGGTTCGCTAGCTTGACAATATAGTTCACAAACAGTTTCACGGAGGTATCTCTTCCAGACGCCTTAAATATGTTTGTCCGTTTACCACATTTACGCAATCATTACACTCATCGTTCATGCATTTGTCACAAATGGTCTGACTTACGAGCAAATGTGGTAGAACCTCTTTTGTTTCGGAGTCCGTGTATGTCTCTATATCGTAGTATACAGTTATGCACGGTTTATTTATTAGGTTTGGTATCTTTCATATAACATACATGTTTTATACCATCTGCTTTATATTTCTCATGACATCTAGAACAATAAATTTCATCACATTTATGTGAGAACTCGCCGCTATAATTGTACGTATGAAACATGCCACACTCGCAAATTCTCATTTTCCTGCACGTCCCATTTGATTTATGGAAATCAAAACGGGTATTATTGAAAAACGTGCGTCTACATACATTACAATCTCTCTTTTCAACTTCAACTATCAGGCTTTCACATCTGGGGCTTTTACACTGTTCGCAACCATGTGCAATCCTTACAATGTTTCAACAGTTCATTCGTAAACTCGAGACAACCCTTACATAAATCGTGATGTCGTCCATATTTTCGGCTTTCGTCATTACCCGCGTAAATAGCCCTTATATTGCGGATGGGGAGATACAGTGTCCCCGACAAACCTAAAATAAGTAGAGGCTTTGTACAATCTCTCACACTACTTTTAAAAACATACACAGTCCTACGACGATCATCCAGTCCAAATACAGCTATACGCACACCCATCTCCTGTTCTACCGTTCTCAACTCTTCAGAGCCCATATCAGTCAAATTCAAGCTTGCAGTTTGTAGCTAGTTTACGTGCACGCTGTACTATCGTCGATATCCAAATTTTTTTTGGTAGCTGTATTTAGCACAGTAAACAAATGGGTCAAAATTATTGCTATAAAGCCGCAACGGCGATCGAGATCACTGTCTTTTGTATATCTGGTAGCTGCTAAAGTTAAAAGTATAAGGCGTAGCGTCGTGACCTACAGCTCGGAAAACGTCGTCTACTGTATATCGATCGTGAAATTCGCCATGTTAAATTTTGTCCCGCTCTGGGTGGCCTGAACGATGCATGATAAAATGTAGGCCGTATTCTCGGCAGCCAGATGCATGGTATCACTACCCAAAAGTCGTCTCTGTCTCCATTATTTGCCCCGAAACCAAGAGCCAGTCTTATTTTGAACTCGCGACCCTCACCGCTCTGAAGGGCAAACTCTACAAGTTCAATTATGCGCCGCAGTCCGTGTTCAACAATGTTCTTATACACGACTCGCGGATCGATCCTAACTGAGTAGCGTCTTCGAGGCAGGGTCGGTGTGGAGGTGACGATGTGCACCAGATCGAATGATATGCCGCCGTCTACAGGATGAGACATTGCTTCCGAGGTGGTGGCGGTGTTGTACGGGGATAAGTGGGGACAGTTTTATTTGTAGAAGGAGCTACTGTATGAGATGTACTGTAAGACGTGGAGGGTTGAGGTTCTATCACATTTTCAGAACTTACTGAATGTCTAACGGCCGACGCGTTCGTGTAAAGTTTACAAGCTTTATACCTGCCGCGGAAGGTGTTTCAACAATGGGGCTGTTAGCATCCTCATTAGGCCTGTTCAAAAATCAACTTTTTCTTATTTTCATAGGTTTCTGTACATTTTCCCATGCTTTTTGACCTAAAAAAGCCGAAAATCACAACTATTTTGACCTAGGATGTTGGGAAGCATTGCCGCATGGAGCTGTAAATTTTCTGCCTTGAAATCGGCCAAAGCGCCAATTCCGGGGTCCCTTGAATTATGTTTTGCACTTTAACTTTTGATCTAAACAAGATAGAGCAACAAATTAGGTATCAAATGAAAGAGCATAAAATTAATAAATAATAATAATAATAATGATAATAATAATAATAATAATAATAATAAATAAATAATAATTAATAATAATAATAATAATAATAATAATTATCTATCATTTTTCAGGAAACAACAGAAACTCAATCAGAATCTAGAAAACCATCTACAAGTTACAACTTCACAATGGCATTAAGCAAGGAGCTGAGGGAGCTCCGTGGGCGCACAGTTGATATCTCAGAACCTCCACGTACTGTCCACAGGCAGGTGTCAACTGGGCCATCTACCAGATCTCTCACTGAAACTTTCCTGGTTGGATACCCTTCAGCTTTTATCAGTGGTTCCCAGCTTCCCACCAACAGAAAGGCGTTCCAGTATTTCCTTAATCTTCAGAATTTACCGGAAAATGCAGGGAGGCCCATGGTTCAAGACCTTGCATATGAAACAGTTGAATCTATCATCCCATTCTGGCAGATGGCTAGGATCAAGACAATGACCAAGTACAACGCAATGAAGCTCTTCATGAAACTACATGAGAAACATCGTGCTCTGGTGAAAAGCAAAGGAAGAGCAAGTAACCCTGGAGTTAAAAGAGGAGCATTTGTGCTGGAATTAGACAGCCTGTTCGATATAGGAGCTCCAGATGCAATCCAGGAAATACCGAACAACAGACTGTTATCCAGAGAGAAGAAAGATGAGGATATCAGGTTCTACGAAGACCAAAAGACTGAGAGGAAAGGTCATATGTCTGGTCATGACAAGATTTTTGAGACAAGATCCCTGCAGCAAGCAGCGAGGAATGAAAGACTGCAGCATAGACAAGAACAAGGTAAAACTAATTACTTTGAACGTTACAAAAAGTTTTAAGTTTTACTCCATTGCGATATTTAGCATGTACTTAACAATTACTGTCTTAACATGTTGTACTATTTTACAGCTGCAGCAGAACAAGAGGCAGTTGTTCATGTGGATGACATTACCTGGGGTGACTCAACTGACAACGACGCTAACACAGAGGACATGGATTACCATCAGCCTCGTCCTGGATGTTCTCACCATCAAGACACTGTGACTAGTGTGACTTTGACGTTTCCAAGGAAGGTCATGGAATGTGATGTCATCTGCAATACAGCTGATCGTCTTGGTTTATCAGACAATCAAGTTACTGCCATGGTTTCTGCCACCTTGAAAGCTGGAGGGGCTGATCTGGATAACTTCGTCATCTCAACCTCAACAACACGTCGCAACAGAATGCTGTCCAGGTATAATATCAGCCAGAGTCACATGTCCAAGTTTTGTGAAAACCCCCCCACAGTACGCTGCCTTACACTGGGATGGAAAGTTGCTCAAAGATGTCTTGGGCAGTGAACCTGGAAGTACCTCAGAGACTTTAGCTGTGCTAGTGTCTGGTCCACCTTCATACACTGAAGGAAAGTTATTGGGAGTACCTGTCATCGACAATTCTTCTGGCACAGCTCAGGCTGAGGCTTCAATGGATTTACTGGAGACATGGGAACTTACGGATAATGTTACTGCCCTTGTTTTTGACACTACATCCAGTAACAGTGGAGTTCACAGAGGAGCTGCCAAACTGCTAGAGAAAATGCTGAACAAAAAGGTGTTTTATCTGGCCTGTCGACATCACATCCTGGAAATCCTAGTAGGAGCAGTTTGGGAGAAGCTGTTTGGGAAGGTGAAGGGGCCAGATAATCCCTGGTTTGAGCATCTGAAGGATGTTTGGACGGACTTGTCCAAGGAAAACCCAAAGATGCTGGCTATCAACAGCAAATGGCTGAAGGAAAAGAAGAAGAACAGTGAAGAAATACTCCAAGACATTCTAACAGCAGAAAGGCTTCCAAGAGCCGACTACAGGGAAATGGCTGAACTGACAGTCATTGTTCTTGGAGGAACGCCTCCTCGAGGTATTCACTGGAGTCGACCAGGCGCCATTCATCAGGCCAGATGGATGGCCAGAAACCTGTACTCCATGAAAATGCTGATGTTTGCAGATCAACTTGAGTACGACGAAGACACTGTATCAAAGCTGGAAAGACTCAACACCTCCCTTGCGCTGTTCTACACTCCTGTATGGATGATGTCAATGTCTGCTGCAGATGCTCCCGTGAATGATCTAAGTCTAATCCAGGACATGTTGAAGTACAAGAAAACTGACCCAGAGCTTGCTGATGCAGTACTTAATAAGATGGAAAACCACAAATGGTACCTGACGCAGGAAGTCGTGCCATTTGCCCTGTTCAGTAGATTGAGTGACACATTGAAGCACGACATTGCTGCCCAGTTACATGCCACTGAGAAGCCAGACAGCTTCAGAACTGGAAAGCCTCTATTCCAGAGAGTCACAGCTAAGACCACCCTGGTTGATCTCATTGGCCCAGAATCACATTTCCTGCTGGACACACTGAACATTGGATCCGAGTGGCTTCTGGAACCTGTCACGTCTTGGCCACAGAATGAGGCCTACAGAAAAGCGTTGGACTATGTTAAGAATCTGAAAGCGGTGAATGACATTGCTGAACGTGGTGTCAAGATGATGAGCGACTTTGCAAATGTCATAACAACAGATGCCAAGCAAAGGGACTATCTCCTTCAAGCTGTGGAGTTCAACAGACGCCGCTTTGACAGCTTCAAGAAACAAACTCTCAACAACTGACTGTGTAAATGTCATTATGAAATTAATCATCATGTAATGCTTTCACTTCTTGATCGATTAGACTTGTGACAAAATGTTAATCTCAAATTTGTGTCATGAATAAGGCGCCTTGTCTGCCTTGAGTGTGAGAAAACGAATTTTGTGATATTTCTGAAATCTTTGTATGTACCAATGTGCCATTTCTTGTTCCAAGACTATCATAATTGTATAAGTTAGAAAGAGGATTAAAAACACTTTAATTTGGTGCCTATTTTGTTGCTCTATCTTGTTTAGATAAAAAGTTATAGTGCAAAACATGATTCAAGGGACCCCGGAACTGGTGCTTTTGGCCGATTTCAAGGCAGAAAACGTAAAGCTCCATGCGGCAATGCTTCCGAACAACCTAGGTCAAAATGGTTGTGTTTTCGGCCTTTTCAGGTCAAAAAGCATGGGAAAAAGTACAGAAACCTATGAAAATAAGAAAAAGTTGATTTTTGAACAGGGCTAATCCTCATGCACCCGCTTTCTCCCCGAATTGGAGTGTGGGTGCTGCGTCTGTCACTGCTGAGGGTTCCGGAACGCTAGCGGGCGTAACGTTGTTGGTGCAGTCTGTAGCTTCAACCACAACTATAATATTGTCGCTATCATCAACTTCATCTGCAATATCTACGATGCGTACATGTTGCTGGTACAGTACCCCATCTTCGTCATCATTCACGGTTCTGGGGAAGAAAAAAACAACATTGTAGAATATAAGGAGCAAAACTTAAAATTTTCTTATATTTTGTAAATGTTCCACTTAAGAGTGTAACGTGTTAGAGATGGATTCTGTAGAAAAATTCAGGTTCACGAGCCCTTCAATATGCATTATATCCGGTCCTATAGGCTGCTGTAAAATTGTGTTTATGCTTAAAATCATTAAAGATAAGGACGAACTGTTCTCAAATTTTGTGGATAAAGTTATATGGTGTTATTCAATATACCAAGTCGTATTTAACGAATACCAAAACATTGTATTGTTTCACAAAGGTGTTTATGATGTTAGCTCGATAAAAGGCGATGAGCATACGCTTATTGTAACTGATGATCTCATGTTAGAAATGAATAAAACGTTCGCTGAAGCATTTACAGTATTCTCCTACCATCTTAATATAACCGTGTTCTTCATCAATCAAAACCTGTTTTTCAAGAATAGATACATGCGTGATGTATTGCTAAATACCCAATATCTAGTCTTATTCGCACAACGTAGATATGTAGCGCAAATTGGGGTATTGGCCAATCAAATGTTCCCGAATCAGTGTAAGGAGTTTTTGGAAGTTTATAAAGAAGTTACAAGTCAACGTTACGGATATTTGGTTTGTGGCCTTCACCCGCGAAACACGTTTACGGTGCTTCTAAGAACGAATATATTTCGGAATGAGGTTTAAACGGTGTATATCCCAGAATAACGAAGAGGTTGAAGAAATATCGTGAATTAATAAAAATCTATCAACGACTGCCGCGCACTCACCAGCGACTGTTTGTGAAAAATATTGACCCAGACTTTTTAAAATGCATCTGTGAAATCTGCCTTAACGTTATAAAATGCACTGTACCAATATAGGCCGCTCAGAAATCGCGCTTACATCGTTACAAGAACATAATACCTGCACTCGCTCGTAAAAAGCAAAGTATGGGAAAGAAAAAGCGAATTATTGTGCAAAGAGGCGGATCGTTCCTCCTTATCTTATTTTCAGTTTTGGGACCTTTATTTTCTTGTATAATATAATAAAGGAAGTGGTCGTGATTCCACACAAAGTGTATGCTTCGCTACAAAATACAAAGAATGAGGAATCAGTTCTAGAGCACAGTAAACTTAGGTTTAAAAGAATGGCGAATGAATTGGTGAATCTCAAACCAGCGAAAAGCCTTCTGACAAGAAAAGAATTTTATATCAAGAAGCTCTACAGAAATTTCCTCAAGAGCTCGAAGATTATAAGAAGCCGACCGAGGTACCCATAGTTATCAAGCATAGCTCTGATGATGTTGAACGTAGAGGCACTGGGACTGTTGCCGAGACTAGAGACGATCAACCAAAGAAAACGGGGTGAGACGGCAACACCTCGAGCATGTATTAAAAAGTAGGCTCCCTCATACATTAGGGAATAAAGGTATAAGTCTATTTCGAAACCCAAGGTTAATAGACTTGGATACCCTATTAATTTCAATGAATTTATAATGGAAGAATCAATGCATCGTAGAGTCATGAAAAATGGTTGATTATAAGAATTATATTTACCGAAACCTACGCCAAAGATGAAGTACCGCAGATCCCAAATAAGAACACATTTCGACAAAACCACATCTCCACTCATAGACAGATCCTGTATTTATTATTATGATTCTCTCTGTGTATCACCATTTCATAATTATTATATAGGTAATTTTCTGAAATAGATGAAGGTGTCTAATGTTACTGTGGGTGGAGCACATACGCCCTTCAGGCCTCTGACAGTAATGTATAGGACCATTACTGTTTTTTTTTCTGTCGTTAATGTACATAGTGGCCTAATCTTAATCACTTTGATGTTACCGGTTTATAGCGTAAAGTTAGCATTATAATAATGATAATGGTTAAATGATTGAGAATGATTGATGGTTGATGGTCACCAATTTATAGTCACTCCAGGATCACCCACTTATAGTGGTCTACGAATCACCGATTCACTGTGGCTAAGAAAGTAGGCTTACTATAATTTATGAATGATGATATTGGAATGAATGATTAGGGGTAACCAGCTTGGGTTACACCCAAGCAAACAATATTAATAAGGTTAGAAAAAATTGCCTCGTTGTTTTGTGTTAAATTAAGAAAATAAATCAATTATTTGCTCACAGCGATTAACATTTCAATGAAGGTATTTGCGATGATTAACAATTCTATAACGACATTTATGTTATGTTAAACATGACTGAGGATTAGCAAATAAGGAATGGTTATACAGATTAATTGCTAAGTAATACACTATTTAGATAAGTTAATGAGATATTCGAAATGGAACACAGAATAAATATGTAAGCCTATTGCCAGCTGAAATAATGCCCGTACAATTGGCACAGTAAATGGATTAGGCCGTCAAGAATGACATGCATTAAAGAGCGCATAAACAATAAGCTGCACGATTAATAATTATAAGAATGATCCCACTAACAGGGTGATAAAAAATTACGGTATTGGAATGACAATTGAAATAGGCCAAGTACGGTTTTGATGAGAAAGTTAGTTTACAGTTGCTTGCGTACACTGTGATAGCCTAAAACGTGATTCTGCGATTACACTGTGTAGGCTTCGTGTGGATTGCTTAAAACGAGTCAAACGGGGCTTACCGCAAATGATGGATAGCTCTGGAGATGGAAGAGATACTTGAAGGTTGACCTTGTAGACTGTAGGCCCTAGGTGAAAGAAGATGTGCTGAGAGCCGGTAAAGATTGTTGTGAAGAGGCAAACGGGACGCCCACAGCAGTGATATTCTTTCTTGCAGGAAGGAAATGTAGAGGCGCCTCAAGTGATGCTTCGTTTCTTGAATAGTTGACGTGTGACTTGGGACGGAGGCCGGCTGAGGTCGTGATTGCGTTACGTGGCGAGAGTAAAATCAAGAGGACGTAACGAGCGGAGTGTGAGTTGGTAGAGAACTTACTTGATGATGGACTTCGTGTAGGCCCGACCGAAGCCTTGAAGGAACAGCAGGCCGCTCTTCAGCGAAGGCCCTAGAACGGGTGGCTTGACGAGGGGTGCTGCTGACGAAGGATGCTGAGAGTGAGACGTGACGACCAAGCCGAGATGTGAGGAGTGAGGTGTGAGAAGGAGTTTCAGTGGACTTTGCCTTTTATCATTTATAGGTTCGTAAGACGCTAACTTTCGGGGGCTTTTTTGAGACGCGTAACAAGCGTCCTGTTGTTTCTCTCTCCTTGACAAACCACGTGTGTTTTTCGATTTCTGATGATTCCAAGATGTTTGAGAATGGCGGGGAAAAGAATTCCTTAGTCTATTTCTTTGTCTGTTCTCTACATGTATATATGAAGACAAGAAAATTTTAGCGGTTCTCTGAACATGTTAAGCCCTTGTAATTAGTAAATAAATGACATTTGTAATATATAAATAGCGGGTCTGGATCTGTTACCGCCCATTCGAGATGTTCTGGGCCTTTCTCTGATTCACTTTTCATTTATTTCTGCAACATTCGCGGCCTTTCCTCAAATTTTCGATATGTTGAACACCACCTTTTTTCCTCTAAACCTCGTCTTCTCTTCTTCACTGAAACTCAGGTGTCTGTTACAACTGACAGCAACTCATTTTCTGTACCCTCTTACTTTCTTTATACGCAGTTTCACTACAAAGGTGGATGTTGCGTATATGTATGCAATGACCTAACTTCTCGTATTCCCAAATTCGAATCTTCCGAATTCTAAACCCTCTGATTACGGCTTACATGCTAATCTCAAACTAAATACATCTGCGCTGTTTAGCTTTCTCCTAATTCTTCTGAATATCCAAAATTCTTTGACTACCTCACTTCCCAAGTGGAATACATTCTATCCCGCTCTCCCTTTACTGAAATCTTCATTTTAGGAGATTTCAATGTTCACCACTACCTTTGGCTTTTCTCCCATTTCACTAACATCCCTGGTGAACTAACTTACAACTTTTCTATCCTAAATGACCTACTGTAGAGCAAATTGTAAATCCACCTACTCGTATCCCCGATCGCCTTGGAAATAGGCCCAACATTCTGGATTTATTTCTTACCTCTCATCCTTCTTCTCACTCTGTGAAAGTTTTTTCTCCGTTCGGCTCCTACGACCACAATCTTATATCTGTTTCGTGTCCTATCGCTCCAATTTGGCCTTTAGATCCTCCCAAGAGGAGACGCCTTTGACACTTTGGCGCCGTTGATTGGGAGGCCCTAAGTCAGTACTTCTTTAATTTCCCATGGAATGATTACTGCTCCCGTTGACGGGCCCTTCCGAGTGTGTTGAGCAGATCAAGAGGGTGAGTCTCTCGGGCATGAAGGCGTACAGCCCATATTCTATTCCTCCTACTAATGCAAACGGACCTTGGTTTAACTTTACTTGTTCTAATACTCTCCGCAACAGAGAGGAGGCTTTCAGAAGGTACTGTCGCCATCCAACTCCTGACTCTCACTCAGCTTATATTTCAACTCTAATTTCCTCTCTGGCCGATCTATAGCTGCGGATCTAGATGGCCACTGTTCTTCTCCTAAAGCTATTAACAGTGGTGTTCTTCGGGGTTCGGTCCTGTCATCCACTCTTTTCCTTTCATTTATTAAGGAACTTTTAATCCGCACTTCCTGTCCTATTCATTCCAATGCCAATGATTCCACTCTTTATTCCTTCACCCGCTTCACAAAGCGTCCCTCTCAACAGTCACTCCATGATTCGCGTAGGACGGCTATGGGACACCTGACCTCTGATCTTTCTGCTATCTCTGACTGGGGCAGAGAAAACCTTGTGGCTTTCAATGCTTCAAAAACTTCGTTCCTTTATCTGTCTACTCGTCACAATCTTTCACACGACTATCCCCTTACCTTCGACAAAACACAACTCAATCCTTCCTTTTCTCTCAACATTCTTGGCCTTTCCTTTTCTCGTCATCTTTCCTGAAATTATCACATATACCCTATTTCTAAAACAGCTTCTAAGAGGTTAGGTGTGCTCTACCGTCCCCGCAGTTTCTTCACCTCCATTCAGTTGCTGTCTCTGTACAGGAATGTTGTCTGCACCTGTATGGAGTATGCTTGTCATGTATGGGGTGGCTCAACCCACACAGCCGTACTTGACAGGGTGGAATCAAAGGCTTTTCGTCTCATCAATTATCCGCCTCTTTCTTATCTTCAATCTCTCTCTCTTCGCCGCAATGTTGCCTCACTCTCTCTTTACTATCGCTATTATGACGGGCACTGCTCTTCTGAACTC
Organism: Bathynomus jamesi; assembly: GCA_023014485.1. Classification (NCBI taxonomy): domain Eukaryota; kingdom Metazoa; phylum Arthropoda; class Malacostraca; order Isopoda; family Cirolanidae; genus Bathynomus; species Bathynomus jamesi. The sequence goes on along the minus strand of JAJOZX010001648.1, from coordinate 402,289 downwards.
TCAAACTGCATGCCTCTCATTCTTTTTCTGTTTAACTCTCTAACGCAAGAGTTAACGGGTATTTTCAATCTTTCATTCACTCAATCGGTGAACTCTGGAATAATCTTCCTCAATCCATCTTTTCCCCTGTCTATGACCTCCAATCTTTCAAACGCAGAATGTCGAGGCATCTCCATAATCCTGGAACTTGATTTTGGATCTATTCTTCTTCTATAAATGGAGGTGTGCTTTTGCCGGCATTCGCCCTTGGCCCTTCCTTCCTGCACAAAAAAAATAATACGTTGTTTCCCATTGTAAACAAATTATCGTGTATGGTGTTCCAATAAACATATGCCCATTTAGAAACTACATGTAATTTTATATATATATATATATATATATATATATATATATATATATATATATATATATATATAATGTATGTATGTATGTATGTATGTACACACACACACACACACACATATATATATATATATATATTAGAGATGGAACCCGGTCTTAAAAAACCGGTTTTTAACCGATGATCAAAATTTGTAATCATCACCGAAACCGACGATAAGAACCGGTTTTCACATTTTTGCGCAAGTCTCCGATCACTTTGGTCCATTTTCTATGGAACAAACGTTTCCAAACGTTTAAAAACATAGTAATTACGTTTTGCATCGTTTCGTATCGTTTTTTGTTTGTTTATAAGTGTAAATAATTGATGCTTCAGTCTTGAATGTCATTTGGATGATTGCACATTGATCAGTTAAGATTCTAAGATTTAATACTCCATCATGTCAAAGAAATCAAATGCTTGGTATCATTTCACTCGTAAGAATAAAGAAGAAGCAGAGTGTATGACATGTCACAAAGTTTTAAAATGTTGTGGAGGTTCTACTTCAAGTTTATCATCCCGCATGAAAAATATTCATGGCATAAATATCGACCAGATTAATCAGCCATTGAAGAAACAAAGAACAGTGGAAGAGTTTGTGCAAAAAAAGTCCATAGAAGAGGAAATTTCGAAACTTGCGTGTGTAGATGGACTGAGTTTCCAATCAATTGCTAAAAGTGAATTCATTCAAGAAAGCCTAAGAAAGATAAAATACGACAAGCCTCATCCAACTTCCCATAATGGTGTCAGAAAAATGGTGCTTAGTTTTTATGAGAAAAACAAAAATGAATTGGTCAACTACTTCAAGAATCAGGTGAGACAAGGAATCCGCTATTCATTAACTATGGATGAGTATACATCTTTGCAAAACCAAAGATATATTAATATTAATGTTCATGATGAAAATCAACATTGGTCTCTTGGTCTCATGAAAATAAATGGTTCTCTCGATAGCACCAAAACTATTGCAATCGTTAGGAAAAGATTGGAAGACTTTGGCTTGGACCTAGATAAGCATATCGTGGGTTGCACCACCGACGGTGCCTCAGTAATGGTCAAATTTGGAAGAGAAATAGTACCTGATCACCAGCAATGCACTGCACATGCTATACATCTCGCGGTTACGGATATCTTGTATTAAAAAATTGCTGAAAATTCAGTTGAAGGGGAAAGTGACCCTACCCCTGTAGATGAAGCCATCGAAGATGAACACTCTGCACATGAGTTAAGCGAAGATGAGTGTGAAATTTTATGCAGTGATACAATTTTTGAGTCCGACATAGATGACGTAATTGTTCTTCCAAAACTTCGAGAAGATTACTTAAAAGTAATAAATAAAGTGAGAAAAATCTGCCGCATATTTCGAAAGTCTCCTTTGTAAAATGAGAGATTGCAGGATTTTGTCAAAGATGAATTTAATGGAAAGGAAATGAAGCTTATCCTTGACTGTAGAACGAGGTGGAACAGTCTTTTGGCCATGATAGAAAGATTTTTGAAACTCAAAAATTGCATTCCAAAGGCCCTCAGAGTGATACGCTCAACAGAGACGATTTCAGATGAAGAATGGAATGCTCTAATGAGCCTCTTTGACACGCTTCGTCCACTGGAAATTGTTTTGAAGGGACTCTGTTCCGAAGATGCAAATTTGCGCAAAGCTGAATCTTCCATGAAGTTCATTTTGGATAAATTTGAAAGCAAAAACAATCCTTTAGCTTTTGAGTTACGTCAGTGTCTTATTGATCGCTACTCATCGAGAAGACAAAAAGAAGCTGTCGCCTTGCTGAGTTTTCTCCACAATCCCGAGGTCTTGAAAAATGAATCATCAGCACCGCTCCTCTTTCCTTCAAGACAAGCATTTAAGAAGTATGCGGACCATACATTTAAGGGGCTTTTTCCAGAAGCTTGCCAGATTTCAGAAACAGACGACCAAGTCCAATCAATTGCTTCGAAATTCGAAGATTCACAATGTAGCTCAGGTCGTGAAGTAAATGATAACGATCAACTTATGAACGAGTACATGTGTGAGATGAACAAACTGAAAATGAAACCCAAGAAAGATTCTTCTGAGACCTTTGACGTAAACAATGAATTCAAATATTTTGAAGCTACTTTGAAAAGAAACGAAAATTTGGATCGAATGTACGAGGCGTTGCTTACAATAAAAGCCACCAGCGTAGAGTCCGAGAGAGTGTTTTCAGCTGCTGGTTTATTCGTCACAAAGATTCGATCAAGAATGTCAGATCAGACACTTAATGCTTTTTGTTTTCTCAAGTATTATTTCAAAAATCAAGTTCGATAATAAACTTTTTAATTCAAATGTTACATACTTGATTGAATCAATTAAAACCTTATTTCTGTTTAATATTTTGATCATTTACCTCCCAAAAAAGAATACAGAATCCCATCGGTGAAAACCGGTAAAACCCGGCTTTAAGAATATAGCGACGGTGAAAACCGGTTTTACACTTTTCGGTTATTTTCCATCCCTAATATATATATATATATATATATATATATATATATATATATATAGAGAGAGAGAGAGAGAGAGAGAGAGAGAGAGAGAAACGGTAGAAAAAATTGTACTAACAAAATAATTAAACGTTTCGATTTGGCTGCCTTGGCTATTGTATGGATTCGCCGCAGCAGAGCTTTGAAGGGAAGGTTCTATGGTTTGTGAGTTCATATAAGTGACGAAGTTGAATGACGGTCACACTGAATTAGTTTCCTGATTGACTGAAATTGCGACGGTCGCTGAGGTGATAAGGAAATTATAAAAATGTATTCTCGCTTTCCTTAATTTTTAGTACATTTTATGCTATAAAAAACTAAAAAAAAATTCAATATACCATTTATAGTGAAATAATTTTGCTAAATTCAAAAGATACTTGTGACGTATTGGTATCGTTGACTAACTGTCGGTATCGTCCGATACGCAAAATGATGCATACTGGGACGATTGCAACGCCGATAATTGGTCGGTTCCTATATTATAATATATATATATATATATATATATATATAATATATATATGTGTGTGTGTGTGTGTGTGTGTGTGTGTGTGTGCGTGTGCGTGTGCGGGGAGGAGGAGGAAGAGAATGTAGACACAAACTGACCAGGGAAGTATTTCGGAGGGGAACATTAGGCAGGAAACAGGGAGTGCTGTCACTGCCCTCCTTAGCTGATCTTTTTCCGTGTCTCATCTACCCTGTGAACAGACCAGCACGCTCTCAAACACACTATTCCTTACTACACATACATGCATCTTACACACTTCACAATCTTTTCAAAATAAAAAATAGCATCGTTTTTGACTTCGGTTCTCTTCTTCTATGGTGGGGAGGACATTTTTGTGGGTGTTCGCCCTTCACCCCTTCTTCCTGCATAAAAAATTATGCAGGGAACCTAAAATGAAGAGAGAGAGAGACTGACTTGTCATGCCTGTTACCATAGCCGTATGAGGTGGGGGGTATGGAGGGCGGCAGCCCCCCCTTAGACTAGGGAATTGAGCATTTTCAGGGCAGATTTTTCCTGAAATTCTTTTGATTTTTTTTACTTCTTTACTTTACTTGTAGTTAATAATTAAAACGTAAGTTGAGAACTTACTGAATTCTATATCAACTGCAATTACGTAGTTTTGCTTGTCATTTAGAAATGTAGCAAAATTTTATCTTATTTTTGTAAATTGTAATGTTTTTTATATCAAAAAAGCTTTAATATATGTTACTCATACTCTAACCTTTGTGTTAGTTTATGTTACACATAGTGCTTATGCGGAAATTAGGGCACCCTGAAAAATTTCAAGGCAAATTTTTTCCGCCCCACCCCCAGTAAAGTGCCATCCCATACGTCTGTGCCTGTTACTATACTATTACGCTGAAGATATACCAGATTTCTTAATGTGGTCGCTATGGCCAGAGAAGAAATGAATATAAGCATTGGAGTTAATTAGCTTTCAGTAAGATGAAAATTCAAGATTGCTATTTTGTTTTTTTCACGTGTGAATGTCTCAGGAAAAGTAAGAGCTTGGTTGCTATCCCACTCATACAGTATTTGAACTTTATTCAGGGATCTAAGGTATAAAGTGCTCTGAGAAATTCACAAAAATTATGCTCTTCGGCCAATAACACTGAACAACAAATTTTTACTTTTATTCTGTCTCAGCAACAAACAAAGCTGGTCTATATGAAGTCGACGCTGCTGATTCCGAAAATGTTATTCATTTTGGCGTATCACGCATAGTTTCCATGAAATCTTAAAAAATATTATACAATTATTGTATAGTGTATATAATATGTATATGTATAATATTGTACAGGGTGTCCCGTAAGTCTGGAACCATAGGGCAAAATGATAAAAACGGCAATAAAAACGCCGAAGAGACTTTTGGGGACTGTTTGTGAAATGAGCCAGGATGGTAGCGGCTGTGTCATCGTCGTGGATGTCCTCGGAGGTCCACTGCGTGGTTTATCTCCTCTGGATCCCAGTTCCCTGAACTTTGCTACAAGTTTGCCGACAGAGCCGGTCCGGATGCAGTCTGTTAAATTCCTCAGCGACCTCCCTCTGACTCCGATTTCCTACAAGCAGAATTACTTATTTTACCCTATGGTTCCACACTTATGGGACACCCTGTATATTGGATATAATTAATTAAATATTATACAAAATGTTAAAAAATATTAACATCACACGTAAGAGTAGCAATACACACGACGTAATAAGACAAACATCACATGTGGTCAGAGTTGCGAGGTAATAAAATAAATGAAGAGCTTTTAATACAAAAATTGAATATTTTTCCAAAATGAAAAAATGGCAATTTCTCTAAAATATACGTGATAGGAAAATACCTTCTTTTAATCAGCGTTAAGAACTCTATAATAATGACATAAAACTTTTCCTCAGACAAAATCATTGTTGAACAGTGTAATATAACTCATGAACTTTGGATAGGTCATTGTAGATACTAATAAAAGAACTATTTACGTCTAATGAACATAAGGGATCTATGAACATCTATCTATTCAGTAAAGGTAAACCTCGAAATAACATTCCATATCACATATATGATACTTTAATAGGTGAGCCCTTATATTGTTCATAAATATTTAAATAAATTACAATTTACTCCATTTACTTCAACAGATTCCTTTTGCAAGTCAACTGAAGACACTTGGGGGTGGAATCTGGTGTTTGGTATCATCATCTTATCTTAGATCCATAAAGCAACGGCGACTTCGTAACCTAAGTAAATCTGTTAAATATACTACTAAAAATAAAAAAACACCAAGTTCTTTTGTTATTCTCTTTGGTACTTGTAGGTTATCTCCCCCCGACCAATTTTGACAGAATATTTTCGTTAAAACTAACGAAAATATCACGACTTAATTTAACCAATTATCACTGGGCAACACGTATTTTATTGAATGATATCTGACACTTGATTCTAGGTAATTTGGGTGCGCTGAATACGAATTTCAACTCGGTTTGGCTCTATCAGGTCCTGATTCTTGTCGACAGCCTATGTGCCATTTTCCAGATTTTTCAAATTAGGACTAAAAAATTAAGTCGTGTTAAATTTTTTTTTCAAGTTTCATGAATACAAGCAGTTCAAACTACAGTAAAATTACATTATAACGATAGAAATGACTTAAAATAAAAAAACAAACAGATATGAAGCTTTCACTGTGGCAAAAATTTTCTTTTGTAAGACTTTCTAGCGTATTTGCTTGTTGATGGCAGGTCTCTTTTCAAGCACCAGCAGTAATCAGCCATCATGTGGGAATCCCAGCGGCCTTGGTACCGTTCCTCCATAATTTTGATATCTTGGTGGAATCTCTCCCCTTGTTCGTCACTTACATCACCTAAATTACTTGGAAATTGGTCAAGATGGCTATTCAAAAAATGCATTTTTATGCTCATATTGCAACCTAACTCTTTGTAGTCCCTTAAAAGTTTTTTTACGATTTCTTCGTAGTTATCTGCCCTATAATTGCCTAAAAAGTTTTCTATCAAGTCCACGAATGAGAACCAGCCATTTTTTTCGCGTTCATTCATGACATTAGGAAAATTGCTGTCTTTAATCATTGTTCTTATTTGTGGACCGTCGAAAATTCCCGCCTTGATTTTTTCATAACTTAAACTTGGAAATTTTGAAGTTATGTATTTGAAACACTCGCCGTTCGTATCTAAAGCTTTTACATATTGTTTAATGAGGCCTAGTTTTATATGCAGAGGAGGAAATATGATTTTATCTCTGCTCACTAAAGGTGGATTAATTACGTTTTTTTCTCCGAAAGTAAGTGATGTTCGTGCTGGCCAGATTTGTTTGAAATAATGTTCTTCCTTGGCTCTGCTGTCCCATAAGCAAAGGAAGCAGGGATATTTAGTATACCCTCCTTGTTGTCCTAGCAGAAAATTAACCATTTTTAAGTCAACACATATGATCCACTCGTGCTCCCTATATTTGATAAGATTTAAAACCTTTTCTATATGTTCATTGTTCATACTTTTCTTTTAATTTTGTTGAGTGCCCAATCAGTATCGAGCCGTATAGATTGCCATTATGCAACAACACACACTTAAGACTTCTTTTCGAACTGTCTAAAAACAAGCGCCAATCATTTGCATCGTAAGACTCAACCCCCATCTTCTTTAACAAACCAACTATGTCGCAGCAATATACTAAACTATCCTCTGTTCTAAAATATTTAACAAGTTCTTCTTCTCTTTTTCTGTAAAATGAAATGTATGTGTTTGAAGTAAGCAAGTTTTTCTCTTTAAGTCTTGAAGCTAAAATTTCCGCAGCCTTTTTTGGCAAATTTAGATCCCTTACAAGATCATTCAACTCGGCCTGGTTAAACTTTTGCGGATCGTTTTGACTTTCAAATACGCTGGGGTCAAAATCGGTGTCTGACTCCTCAAAGTGCATAACAATATTTTCAGGAACATCTTCAACTAATTCTTGAGTTGGCAGACCCTTAAATTTTGGAATGGGGATCTCATTTGAATGTAGCACAGGTCGTATCGCGGTGTCGAAATTTGGGTACTCGATACAATGTTTATTTTTCTTAGTGAAGCCCGAAGTCTTGACAAAGCAAAGGTAGCAATCGGTCTCGTGGTTAGTAGGCTCTCGCCACACCTGATATGGAAAAAAAATTGTAAAGCGTTAACAAAAGCGACGAGAGACTTCTTTTTATGAATTTTATCAAAAGTTATCACCCAAACATTTAACATTTCTATGTGTTTCAACCTTATGCAATATTTGAGATTCTTATAAACATTTTCTGTAAATTTTTGTTTATGTACCTAAGTTACAATTACATTTAGGTAAGTTACAGTATACTAGTGATTAAATTACGTAGTTTTATGAAATCATAAACTTACCATCGGAACTCCAAAAGGTATTTTTGAATCCGAACCCTTCGTCCAATGTCGCAGTCTTTCAATGCATATAGTGCAGGCTTTATGTGGAGCCCACGATTTATCTTGGTCCCCCAGTTTTATGCCAAAATAAGCTAAGTAAGCTCTTTTTACGAAGTCAGTTATATTTGCTCGTTGATGTGGAAGTGTAAAATTTCCACATATATAACAGAAGGAATCAGGGTTGTTTTTGCATTTGAACTTTCTAGTGCTTGATGACATATTGCTTGATTGTTCTGCCAATTTGTAAAGGTATTTAAAGCCCTTAATTCATATAAATTTAAGAAAATCTGAAATATAAACACAAAAATTAGTTTAAATAGGTACTTATTATGAAATAGGTACTTACAATCTATGAAATTAAACTAGAAACACGGATGAGTAGGTACAATATAAATTACGTCTAATTAAATCAACTATATTAAATCACGATGACAAAATTACTCACTAAATCATATGCCAATTCAAAATTATGTTAATGCCCAAACTTAATTAACTAACTCGACTGACTGACTGACTGACTGACTGACTGACTGATTGAATTGACTGATTAACTCTGGAAACGAGTCGCTTTTATATATTTTAGTTGTCCCTCTAGAATACTCTACAGAGAACAGGAATGCTCGAGAAAATTTTAGAATTCTATGATATTTTTAGCTTAATTTACTAATATTAAAATGGGTTAAAAATGACAAAATTAAAAATATTTTTAGGGTGTTACATATAAAAATATACATAATACAACAATACCATAACAATAGGTACAAATACCTAGATAAAAACCTAGTTGCATAATGTGTAACTGCAAAAAGACTTAGCGAGTATTGAGAAAAAAACCTTTTTATGAATACGACGAAAGAGGAGGGGTGTTGAGCAAAATTAGGACCTGATAGAGCAAAACCGAGTAAAAATTCGTGCTCAGCGCACCCAAATTACCTAGAACTAACTGTCAAATCTAATTCAATAGACAAAAAGTTGAAATTTGTTCCCCAGTGTTATCAAGGGCGTACAGTTGATCTATTAGTAAATAGTAAATACTATTCCAGAAACAAACAATAGATCAACTGTACGCCCTTGATAATTGGTTAGGTTAAGTCGTGATATTTTCGTTAGTTTTAATGAAAATATTCTGTCAAAATTGGTGGGGGGGGGGGGGAGATAACCTACAAGTACCTTCTCTTTAAAGGATGATTATACTTGGATACTTGATTGACATATTTATATGAAGGTTAAATGTCATGAATTACAGTTACATAGAGAGATCCTCTAAAGGAAGGCGAGGAAGAAATTGGGGACAGTTATTACATTATATATGCATACATACACTAGGCTGGAAAATGTATCCTGCAAAAAGGCAAATGTTTTTTGTGTGCGTAATAATAAACCATAAAAAGAGCGGGACAAGAGTAACACACAAAAAACAACTGCCATTAAAAATTCAAAGTTAAATAACCAAAAATATTTAGCGACAACTTTTAACATGTACACTGAGACTATAATTTTCATCGTGAAATGGGAGATTCTTTCATCGAGGAAGTTGTTGTTGTTGGTTAGCCGATCAGCCCATCCTGATCGAGCAAGCCAGCGGCACGCGGGTAACCGACCGCCCTCTTCGGAGTGGACCAGAGGTTCAGCTCACTAGTGATGTGTTGTGTTCTATGTTATGCTAGATCGGTACAGTCTGTCATAATGTGTTCAATTGTTTGTGGTGTATCCTGACACAGGTGGCAGGTTTCGTCTGTGGAATTGTCTAGTCTGTGTTTATATGTCTGTAAGTTGGGGTGATGTCCACATCCGAATCGTGCTAAATTAACTCGATCTGATCTGCTCAGGCTGTTCTCTGACCTGTCAATGGGTGGCGGCTTCGCACCTAGGACCGCATTCGGATCGAGTCGTGTCAGTGCTTTGTGGGTTAGGTGTGTGTATGTGTTTTCTGTATTGTGTGATGTCTGTGGGGCGTGGTATGGAATGGAGTATTTGGTTATAATGTCTCTCTGGTGTTATCTTAATGGTGCGAGATGTTGGTGCATGATTTTACATGTAGTGGCAAGGGTGTTGTGGGTTAGTTGTCGCTGCTGCCATGAATTGTGTTCCCCCATGTCTAAATGTTCCCTAACTATCAGTATTTTTGTTTCTGTGTGCAGGTGTTCTATTGGTATTGTTTGAGTACATCCTATAATGATACGAAGTGCGTTGTTTGTATTGTCTGTAAGGTGTTTATGTGTGTGTTTGAGATAATGGGTGCCCAGCATGGGCTAGCTAGTCCATAACTGAGCGAATATATTGTTTGTATATGAGTGATGTTGCTTCCTGCTGGTGTCCAAAGTTTGTGCCTGTTAGTACCCTAAGCGTGTTAAGTCTTGCGTACATTTGTTTTTAATGTCCTGAATGTGGTTTGCAAAAGATAATGCAACCTAGTGTAATTATATATATATATATATATATTAATTTTATGTTAATCAGGAGCAACATACAAACAGCAACTTAAGTTTTAAACTTAAATGCATTAGAAATAAATTTACCTTACTTCGGTGAGATTCGAACTGATGCCACTGAATATTTGAATTTTGCAAGCCGTCACGTTACCCACTCGGTCATGAGACTAAGATAGAGTGACAGAGTTTTGTATATACTGTATATTCTTTCGCATTAGTCTCACGATGTATATTTTAGTATGTATACTGTTTCTCTTTATATATGATAATGATAAGCTTCATTGGTAGGACATAAATCCCATAAAATATGATAATATATATGCAGAATATATATATATATATATAATATAAAATGAAAGATGAATCATCAAAAGTCCCTCATGAAATCACTGTTCATGATTTTAAATACAAATTAATCATCAGGGGTGTTCTGATGACTGACCATTTACATATAATCCCGATGAAAATTTTAGTCTTAGTGTACTAGAGTAACATGTGGTAAATGACTCTACAAAACAACATTAAAGCGCAAAGCGAGTTTTCTTTGTGAGAGCTGCCACTAAATATTTTTTTTAACATTGAATTTTTAATGCAAATTTTGTGTGAGTGTGTGTGTGTGTGTGGGTGTTAGTTTTGTCCTGTTCTTTTTAAGGTTTATTATTATGCACACAAAAAAGATTGACTTTTTTTTGCAGGATGCATTATTCAGTCGAGTCCATGATTTTTGTGAAAAACGCCTTTTTGTTTTAAACAAATTTGGCACAAAATTAACCCTCATTCCAGTCTAGAAGACATAAAGCAGGACTGATGAATAGCTTGGGCAAGTGGATTAGCTGATATTTTTAAGTATTTGCATTAGACTGTACTGAACACGTCTTGTTAGTTGAGGGAGGCTCGGAACGTTGCGGTTAACGAACATTTGAGAGGCTGAGCAATGAGCATCTTGGAGATAATTTATGCTATTATGTAGCAATCTGCACGATCTGTTGTAAAACAAATTGAGGATTCTGCAGAAGCCCTTTTTATAATTAACCCAGAGTTGCTGCCATAAATATTAGTGCAGAAAGTATGAAAAAGAGTGTCTTTAGCTTCGCTTGCACAGAGAATTTGAAGATCCTTATAATCATGTTTGCCGTAGCATAGTAATTTCGATATTGTTTCCTTTTGTTTGAGTCGTCACTCAAGGAGCTGGTGATAGTTTGACCCAGATATTTAAATTCTTGTACCTGCTCTATTGGTTCGTCTCTCACTTTGAAAATAAATATTAAGTGTTTGGTTTGAGATTTTAGGAAGGCATTGCATAAACTTAATTTTAGTAACATTAAGATAAATGCCATGGTTCTGTGAACATGATTCACAAATTATTATAAGATGTTTCAGACCTTTCACCGAAGGGCTTATTAGCACCATATCATCGGCACAGACCAAGTTATTTATCCTCCTATCATCTATACAGCATCCCACCCTTGCTTCATTAATTAAGAGAAATAATTAAATTAAATAAGCTAAATAATCTAAGCCTCCCAAGGTGATTGGTGTGGATGCTGAAGTGGCTAAAGGGTATTTCCCTTACTCGTTTCTCAAGCGTGACGTTAGACTATGTCGAACTACCCCCCTCCAGCACTATTTTAATTATGGCAACATGAATGCGAATGAACGGGAACAATTTAACTGGTATTACAATAGTTTAACTGTAGAGGCCCCCCCCCCCCCGTGCTCAGTTCCCATAACAACTGAGAACCATTCAGGAAGAAAAATTTTTTTTTCTCTTTTTTAACATTTTTTGGGGGTGTAAGTATGGTAAGTATGACATTTGTGTATGACGTATGAAACAGTAGTACCAACTTTAAATCTAGAATGCAGTACTTTGAGATATTTTAGTTGTAATAATTTATAAATATCTACAACTAAATGTATAAAGTTAAAACAAATTTAATTATAATAAAACACACGAATATATACATAGATATTAGGAATTTGTAGAAATAGAGTAATTTAAACAACGTTCATGAATATTTATACTGCAGACATTTCAGAAGCAAAACGTGTGAATTATCTACAAGAAAACTATCTAAAGGGACCTTTTTTCTGCAGTTTTTGTTTCTTGGTATATTAATTAAATTATAATATGTATCTTGACCTTCAATTTAATATAATATCATCTTAATAATAACACCGTACAACAAATTTTCGGTTCAGAAAAAAAACGGGAATAACATTCGGTCATTCTTAATATTTCGAGTGTGCTGATTCCAAATCTGAAAATATTTTTTTTCTATCACGTCACGTTTTTTGTTATGACTGCTTAAAATCTTCATACCAAAAAATAAGAATATATTGATAAACAGATAGGCTTTATCATATGAAACAGTTTAATTATTGCTATACTTCAACATATATGCACAAAATTAACATAAAACTCGTATTATACTGTTTTCAACTCATTATTTGTATTTATGCTGGCGTTTGTGTGATGCTTCTGGTTGGTCATGCTTTAAATTCCAGCAGAAATCGGTCAGCACAGCAGGACTCCACTTCCCTTTGTATCGGCTCTCCATTGTGGCTATATCCTGGTGGAATCTCTCCCCGTGTTCGTCGCTAACAGCAGATGCGTTTTCCGGAAAGAATGAGAGATGTGAATGCAAAAAAATGAATTTTCAATGACATCTTACATCCGAGACGTTGGTATGAGTTGATAAGTTGATCCACAACTGCAGCATAGTTGTCGTATTTAGTCTTTCCTAGTAGACCGCTGCACACGTTTTTGAATGCACGCCAGGCTGCCAACTCAACCTCATCCATCACCGCTTCGAAGTGTTCGTCTAGTATGAATTGGCGAATTTGAGGGCCGACGAATATGCCTTCTTTAATCTTGGCATCACTTATTTTTGTGAATTTTTCCTTTAGATATTTGAAGGCAGGCTTATCCTGTTTCAACGCCTTTGCAAATTGTTTCATCAGCCCTAGTTTTATGTGAAGTGGCGGCAAGATAACTTTTTTCCTTTCGTACTAGTGGTTCGTGAATAACATTGTGAGATCCAGGTGAGGAATTGTCTCGCGGCGGCCATACTGAGCGTGTGTAGTGTTCAGACCTTGCTCGGCTATCCCACTTGCAGAGGAAACACATGTATTTCGTATAGCCAGTTTGCAATCCATTGAGAATAGCCAAACCTTCAAATCTGCGCAGATAAGCCATTCATGTTCATTGCATTTTATGCAGTCCAGAATAAAAGCAACATTGTCATACGTTTCTCTCAAGACGACTGAATGAGCGATCGGAACAGAAGGCATTGTGTTCCCATTGTGTAGCAGTACACCCTTAATACTGTACAGAGATGCATCAATGAACAATCTCCACTGATTCGGTTCATAGCACAAACCCAGAGCATCAAACAGACCATGTATATCAATGTATAACAAAGATTGTTCTTCATTGTGAAATATTCCTGCAAATCCAAGGAGCGCTTTCGGAATGCTGTAATTTGTACGTCTTCCGCCAGCAGATTCCATTCTTGTAGACGTGAGGCCAGCAGTTCACTTTGTTGCTTGGTAAGTATTAAATAACAGACCAAATCATTGAGTTCAGGTTGCGTGATGAGATGTTGTTCTTTCTTGGACTCGACTTGAGCTTCATAGCATTGGCCGTCTGATTCCGATTTGTCAGAGTCTGTGTTATCAGTCGGCATTTCAGTTGGAGGACGAGGGATGGGTATATCTGTAAAATGTTCCACAGGACGCATAGCAGAACGAAGATTTGGGTAGATTATAGCCTTTTTCCCTTTTCTGTTGCAACCTGTAATGTGAGACAATAGACATTGTTGACTACTTAAGATAGTATAATTGTGTAATACATTATGCAGAGCAGGATATGCTAAAATGTGCTAAAAACACCAAATTTGACGTATATTCAGAAAAATAAAAGAGTCAAACCTGTGATGTTCATTAAGCAAAATAGCAACCAGTTGAATGGTCCAGCGGCTCTCTCCATACCATTGGGACACCGAATCCCAGACCATGACCGGTGCCTTTGAACCATGCAAATAACGAGCTTGTACGTATCACACAGCAGATATGAGGCGCCCAGTGCTTGTCCTGATCACCAACTTTGCATGCGAAGTATAATTCATAAAGCTTTTTCACATGAGAAGTCAACTTCCTTTTATACCGTTTTAACATTAATGTCCCACAAATATAACGAAAACTGTCTGGCGAATTTTTGCACTCTCTAGGCATTGTACCATAACATCAATAAAAACCTGTAAAATAAGAAAATGATAGATCAATTTGCAATTTCACATAATATAGACGTTGTCGGTGAAATACACATAATTTGATAGCTGTTATTCAATAATATTCACTTATAGCACCAATTTATGATAAAATATGGCTGACAATTTTGTTTTAAATGATTAATGAAATAAATTTTTCAGAAAATCAAAGTGGAAATACAGAGCCGAACACCACCACCACAGCATATGCATGACTGAACAAAATGTAAAAGATGCGTTCAGAGAACCAGTGGTTCTCAAAATGATACAATGAATTAGGGTCATTTTCATAAAATCGGTGGGTGATACAGATAAATGAGTGTTATTTTCGCAATCTACGCATATAATTAGCCATAAAAATGACGATCTCGTTTCCGTTTTTTTTTTCACTGTTGTACAATGTAATTATTGTCAGAAAATTTCAGATTACAGTAAAATATTAAGACGAAATAATCAATGTTGATTATTATTTTTTATCCGTTGCAACGTCAAAAGTCGTATGATGGGAGGGACCTACAACTAAACCTGGATTCAGAACCAAAGATAGCTGCAAAATCGAATAACAGTATATTGGTCTCCCACTCAATCACTTGCCAGACCCAATGTCGCTTATCAATCATCCTTCAATCTTTGGAACTTCACCAAAGATTTTCATTGGGAGGCGCTTAAAAAAAAGTTTTTTGAATATCGAAAGGGAATTTATTCCGCGTAGGCCCAAGCGCGCTAGTAATCACTGTAGGCCCAAGTGTTGGACTAGGGAAATAGGCGAGTTCATAAACGAGCGTAACAGAGCGTATAGACTTAATAAGCGCAATGGCACAGTAGCTAGCTTTAATAGATATATCGAGCTCAGACGTCCGGTTAAAAAATCTGTTAGGAATGCTAAGCGTAATTTTGAGATACTTGTAGCTGCGGATAGTAAACATAATCCGAAAAAGTTTTTTGACTATGTCAATAATTGTAAGCCGATAAAAGATAACATAGGCCCTCTAGTTGACGCTAACGGCGCCTTGGCTTCCGACGCTCAGGCGATGGAGATTTTACTGTAGAAGACGTAAATAATGTCCCCGACGTGGACGATGTCGTTCCATTTAGTGACGAGACTATTTTGAATGAAATAACTGTTTACGAGGGTGAGATTGCGCATTATATCGATAAGCTAAAAGTCAGTAAGGCTCCAGGCCCTGACGTTCTTTATCCTAACATTTGAAAGATTTGAAAGACGTATTTTAGGCCCCTTAACAAAAAATTTTAATAAGTCACTGGAAACGGGGATTATTCCTGAAGACTTCAAATTAGCTAACGTCACGCCCATTTTTAAAAATGCAACCGCACAGTGGCTAGCAAATATAGACATATTAGCTTAACGTCAATTGTCGGTAAACTTTTGAAATTCGTAGTTAGGGATCGTATCGTCGATCACTTAGAAAGTTGCGATTTGATTAATAATAGTCAGCATGGGTTTCAACGCCATAAATCTTGTTTAACTAATTTGTTAGACTTCTATAACGAAATAGTGAGCGAATACGATAGGCATAGAGCGGCTGACGTTATTTATTTAGACTTTAAAAAAGCGTTCGATACAGTTCCGCATAGAAGATTAATTGCGAAGGTTAAAGCGCACGGTATACGCGGTTAGGTAGTAAACTGGTTAGAGGAATGGCTTCGCGCCAGGAAACAGGGGATCGTCGTTAATGGTAGGGAATCGGGGTGGTTGGATGTAGGTAGCGGTGTCCCTCAGGGTTCAGTGTTAGGCCCATTGCTATTCGCAATCTACATTAACGACATAGATGTAGGCTTGACGAGTAACGTGTCAAAATTCGCGGACGATACTAAAACAGGCGGTAAAGTTGTTAACCTGGACGATAGAAATAGGCTTCAAGACGATGTAAATAGGATTATGGCGTGAACGGATAAGTGGCAGATGCAATTTAACGTAGACAAATGTAAAGTTTTGCATATAGGTTCTCGTAACAACAATTACACGTACACGATAGATGATAGACAATTAGCGAGCGTTGACGAGGAAGTAGATTTAGGCGTACGCGTATCTAAGGATTTAAAAGTGAGGAACCAAGGCCTGGAGTCTTGCGCAAAAGTTAATATGATGTTAGACTTCAAAGCGCGTAATTTCGAATTTAAATCGAAGAATATTATATTGCCCTTTTACAAGTCTCAAGTCAGGCCTCACTTAGAATATGCGTTCAGTTTTGGTGTCCATATTTGCGTGAGGATATTGATAGGTTGGAAAGGGTTTAGCGACGCGCCACGAAACTAATTCCGTCACTACGCAACAAGTCTTACGAAGATAGGATTAAAGAGTTAGACTTGCATTCACTCGAAACTAGGAGATTAAGGGGGGAGCTTATTGAAGTTTTCAGAATCGTTTATAAAATCGATAACGTAAATTTTGACAAATTGTTCACTTTCGATAATAGCAATACTCGTAATAACGGATTTAAATTACGTGGTAGGCGTTTCATTACTAACATCGCTAAAAACTTTTTTACGTTTAAAGTAATTGAAAAATGGAATAATCTTCCGGCGTCCGTCATGAACTCTACCAGCGTTAATATGTTTAAAACCCATTTAGATAGACATTTTAAAAATATTAACGTCGTTTAAAATAATAAAACAATTAACAACAAGAGCTATGGGGGTAATGGTCGAAGTTTGAGTCTGTTGACGATTGCTGTCAGTTTGTGACATGCCAGCCTGTGATATGCCTGCAACAAATTATATTAAAAA
The DNA here is from genome assembly GCA_023014485.1 of Bathynomus jamesi. NCBI lineage: Eukaryota > Metazoa > Arthropoda > Malacostraca > Isopoda > Cirolanidae > Bathynomus > Bathynomus jamesi. The sequence goes on along the minus strand of JAJOZX010001648.1, from coordinate 385,036 downwards.
AAAAATTAGACTAACGCGAACTTAGATGTTGCTCGGAGCGTAAACTAACCCACTTTTTGTTATACTCTTCATACTTTTTTTTTTTTCTTATCCTCTCTTTACTTGCATGTCTGTAGTTTGCATGGTATGACAGTGTTTGAGTTAAGACTGTGTTTGCATGGTTTGTAAGCATTCTTATTTTACTTTTTTTCATCTTTCACCCTTTTCCTATTCTCTTCGACTATTTTTTCGACTTGTCGGCAGTGGCCGGCGGATGATGATGGTGAGTCTTTCGCTCTCTTTTTCTGAATGAATGTTAACCCACGATTGATAGGTTTTGCTACTTACTTAACCCTTTATTCTCTTATTTTAACCCCTTACTCTCTTCTTTCTCTCAGGCTAACCTTAGAGTGGATCATAGGGTCTTTGTTAGCCTTAGCTTCTGTAGAATTCCAATTGCAGACATCCATCCCCACAACCCCACATTGACTCTTCTGTTCCTTTCTGTTGTTTGAATGTTGGCATGAAGAAGTCTAGCACCGCGCGTACGGTAGCAATGATTTGGCCCATGACACCTAGTCGAGAAATTCTCTTAATCACAAAATACAGCTCTGCGCCAAACATCCTTTTGTTGACAAGCTCTGCCAACAAAGGTTTTTTAGCTAGAAATTCGAAGCCCTTTGAAGTTATAAATGGATGTCTATGAACATGGCCTCAAATTATTGAATTCATTTCATGTTATATGTACAAGTATATTCATTTCAAAATAAGAAAACATTTGCGCCACTAATTATGCATATGTAAAATCTATCGAGTGTTAGTTAATATTATTTGCTAATAATATCAATAATAATAAGAACAAAAATGAGAGTATTAACAATCTGATGATAATAATAATAATAATTATAATATTGTTATTATTATTACCCTAGACGTTAATGTATTATTATGTACCGTAACTACAGTAAAAAAAATTAAAATAATAATAATAATAATAATAATAATCATAATAATAATAACGACACTATTTAGTTTGAGAGCTTTTAGTTTATAGTTTCCAGTAACATTTACTGAGAAACTATATTTATTATTTTAATGACATTCATTTATAAATTTTTTCATGATGTTAGCCCGACGTGGACAACGGGTCACTTGGGCTAATATCATGAAGAAAGAAAAACTATATTATTTGTCATTTACCATTACTTATTCGAACTATCGTGGATTTAATTTTCCCAGAAGTTCCTTGTTCCATGCACGGTCTGTGTGTAACATAAAAGATCTCAGGGGACCATTCTGAGTTTAGTCCCACATATATAATATATATATATATATATATATATATATATATATATATATATAATATATATATATATATATATATATATATGTGCTACTGTAGTATGCGGTCTACCGACGATTGGTTAGGTTTAGTCATGATATTTTCGTTAAAACTAACGAAAATATCATGACTAAACCTAACCAATCGTCAAGGGCGATTGACAATGGGATGTAAACAAACAATTAGTAAACAAGATAAGAAGCTATAATTAAAAGGTAGACCGCCGAATCGTAGGTAGACCGCATACGACAGTAGCACCTATATATATATATATATATATATATATATATATAATAGCGTGTTATTTGAGAATCGGCATTTGAACAGGAACAGAATGACCAACACACGTACTAGCATTTTATTTTAAAAAACGAAACGTTTCGGAATACGGTGTCTCCATTCTCAGTGACTTTAACAAAGACTATCACAATTCTAAACGCACAGTTAATACAGTCATAATGAACATAGCATAAATTTGCTGAAACTAAAAAGAAATACAAAAAGTTTCTAAACTGAAAATTATAAATTCCTGAAAGAATGAAACGTAATTTGAAACTTGATTTGTACTCAGTTTGTCAGTCTTTTCCCGATAAATATATGTAGAATAATTCCAAAATAAGCAGATCCAATTCGGTCTTACTCGTTTTCAAAACCCGAAAAGTTCTTGAGGAGAAATTTAATTTTATTAATTTGCGACTGTTGTCCGAATGAAGATGTTGCTGATTTTTTTAAAGGTAACAAAATACGACTACTGATGCCTCTGCGCTCATTGACCCGGTGAATAGAGATGCCACGTACGTGGCATTACAGCCACAACGAGAAAATATAAACGAGCCACAGACAACTTTCCTTCAGTCTTAAGAAATTATCAAATTCAAAAACTGTGATTAAAAGAAAATTTACGTGGGATCAGAACAACGGGTCGCTTACTAATCTGAATGTCGAGTACGTCCACCCATTCAGCTACTACCCAGACCCATTGTCGCTTAACTTCGCTGATCAACGGGAAGCGGTGTTACGACATTTGCCACGACGTAGCCTCTGGAATCTTTATATAATAAAAAACTGTCGTCCGTATATCTACGACAAAAAAAATGGCCTAAAATCTAAAGGTCATTCATTCAGCTATTGAGGCTCGTAAAAACAACAAAAAAATTATAAAAGTGATTCCCAGAGTGGATTCCAGAAAAAACAGAGAGAGAGAGAGAGAGAGAGAGTTACAAGGCGTTACAAGGAAAAGAAGTACCTCAAAAGCCCTGGAAGCCCATACCGAGGAGGTACCAATGGCAACGGGTGCAACGGAAAATTTTCTACACCCTCAAATAGTGTGCAAGATTTGGTCTAACCTTTTCTTGAACTGATCCACAGAGGAACTGTTCACAACTTCTGGAGGTAACCTGTTCCACGTGTCACAGATCTTATAGGCAAAGTAATTCCCACACACACTAGTCCAAAACCGTTTCAAATCCAGCTTCCAACCATTGTTGCGAGTTGGGTTATCATTTAAACTAAACATGCTTCTAAAATCGACATCGTTGAACCCGCGTAAGAGCTTGAAAACCTCGATGAGTTGACCGCGCAACCTCAGAGTTTAAAACGAAAAAAAGTTCAGGACGCGTAAGCGTCGATTGTAGCACATATGCCTAACGGAAGGAATTAACTTTGTGGCCCTCGCCTGCACTCGCTCCAGCCTCTCCATATCTTTCCTGAGGGTGGGCGACCAGAACTGCACAGCATACTCCAGGTGCGACCGAACAAGGGAATTGTACAAAGAGAGCACAATCTCCTTGTTCCGAAACTGAAATTGCCTCCTGATATAACCCAACAGCATGTGGGCTTTCTTTTCCACCTCTACGCATTGTTTCGTAAACTTAAGATCGCTGCTAATTAGCACACCCAAGTCCTTTTCCAAATCAGTCGCCTCGATATTACTCTCCAACATCGAGTAGTCCGACTTGGGATTGGCGTAGCCATTGTGAAATCACTTTGCATTTACCCAAGTTAAACGGCATTTGCCATTTTTCGGACCACTCTCCTATCCTACCTAGGTCCGCACGCAGTTGCTCGCTTCGGGCGTCCCAACATTGGCCCCAAGCTTGGTGTCATCAGCGAATTTAGCGATCCGACTGACAATGCCACCGTCGGTATCATTTATGTAAATGATAAACAACAGTGGCCCCAAAATGGAACCCTGAGCAACCCCAATATTGACCGAGGCCCAAACCGAACTAACCCCTTTAATTACAACCCTCTGCCGCCTATTCTTCAGCGAGTTTTCAATCCACCTACCTACTTCCCCACGGATACCCGGCGCGCGCGCACTTTCGCCATTAGCCGGCGGCGAGATACCTTATCAAAGGCTTTCTGAAAGTTGAGATAAAGTATATCAATCGCCCTACTCTTATCATACTCACTCAAAATGACGTGGAAAAACTCGAGCAAGTTGGTGAGACACGACCTATGCCGTCTAAACCCATGTTGGGAGTCCCAAAGCAGCTTGTAGGAATCCAAATGGTCAACGATCCTATCCGCTATTATCCCCTTTAAAAATTTACCTACAACTGAAGTGAGACTAATGGGACGATAGTTCCCCGGACTTTTGTGATCCCCTTTCTTAAAGATAGGAGTCACGTTGGCTTTCCTCCAGTCACCAGGCACCTTGCCCGTCTCCAACTATTTGTTGAAGACTGTAGCCAGGTGGGGAGCCACCTGGTCGCGCACCTCCCGCAACACTCTGGGGAGAAACTGGTCTGGCCCAGGAGCCTTAAACGCGCTCAGTTTGTCTATTCTATCGGGAACGACTGTCGCGGTACATCGAACACTATCCACGCCAGCACCTTCGTGCCTGACGCCTGGCTCGGGGATGACGCGGGTGTCCTCCCTGGTGAACACTCCCGTAAAGTACTCATTAAGCACATTAGCGATGTCCGCGTCGGAGGTCCGCAGAACGCTGCTTCGGTCCTTTCATGCTTCTAATGGTCTTTCTACTATTAACATAACTGAAGAACTCCTTAGGGTTCCCCTTGCAGAGGCTTGCCACCCGTAGTTCTTCTTTACGTTTCGCTAGCCTAACTTTCGCCTTCACTTCCCTACATTGGCGGACATACGCCTCAGTGTTCTCATGGGAACGATTGGCCTTCGCCCTCCTATAAACTACTTTCCTATTTCGGATAGCCGAAGCGATTTCACGACTGAACCACTTAGGCTGCGTTGAAGCAGGGGTGACCGGTTTTGAGGGTATGGCAGCAGACTTCAGCACCATAAACTCGTCCCGGAATGCACTCCACACTCCCTCAACATCGCCTCCGACCTCTAACCCATCTCACCTACGCTATCCCGGAGGCTAACAAAGTCCGCCCGCCGTAGATCGAGCTTACTTCCTCTCGAGTTACTACGCTTCACATGAGGTACGCAGACACAGAACCTAATCAGACCGTGATCACTCCCGCACAACGATTCGTCAACGGTGAGGCCAGTGACGAGGTTGTCTTCGGTCGTGAATACTAAGTCTATAACGCTTTCGCCTCGTGTAGGCTCATTAACCCACAGAGTGAGGAAGTTCTCATCAGCAAAGTCAACTAGCCTCCTCCCTTCAGCATCAGCAGTCCTGTCTTCCCACTTTATGCCGCGACAGTTGAAGTCTCCTAAAACTACACACACCCTATCCCCTAGCAGGATACGGAGTTCGGAGGGAGCCTTTCCTATTCTGACCGCCCCCTAGCACGACCCGTTTCCCGAACAGCCAGGGCTGTCGGGAGTTGAAGAGCCCCTTACCAACGAGGGGACAACTTCCGCAGGAGCCTGAGCCCCCTCCAACGTCGAAGGAGGGTCACCCACCTGTACCTGGACGCACTCTTCAGTTGAAGGTACGTCTGCCACTGGCTGAACATCATCTCTCCCCGGTGGGGGCCCGTCATCTCTCCCCGGGCTCAACATCACCATTCTGTATAGGTGCCGGTCGAGCAGCGCGCCTAGCACACCTTTACCCTTGTCATTGAGGTGGACACCATCCCTCTGGTAAAGGTCCCACCTACCCGGAAATGAGTCGAAGGGGTCAATAAACCTCACGCCCAGCGGGACGCACAAGTCTTGCACCCTCTCGTTGATGCCAATGACCTTACTGAGCGCGTGGTCACTGGCATTCATCCGCGGTAAAATACCCATCAACATTCCCCTGTCTGTCTTCAGTTTTAGATCATCCGCAAGAGACGATCTCGGTGATGATCCCTTCTGTAAGACCTACCCTACCGCCTTTGAGGAACAGGTCGTTGCCACCAGCGTGGACAATGATCGCAGTCCTCCGTCTAGCCACGCGCAGCTTCTCTACCTCCTTCCTTAAGTGCGCCGTTCCCCGCACAGGTAAGCACCTTACCTTCCTCCCGTCCCGGTTTGCAGAAGCAAAGTACTTCTCCTGGCCCCTGATCTGCGAGTCCCCAATTCCTCCTTCGAGCACAGGAGACTAAAGCGGTTGGAGATCCTGACAGTGGCAACTGGGGTCTCAGGCTTCGGCTTCGCAGCCTTCTTGCCCGAGACCTTTCGATACCCGTCGCCACCCATAGACTCAGTTACACTTACACCACACGAACCACCCCGACCGGCAGCTACATCCTTCGGTTTCTTTGGGCCATCGGTAGGCCCCTTCCCACTCTTTTTCTTTATCGGCCCCTTCCCACTCTTTTTCTTTATCGGCCCCTTCCCACCCTTCTCTATCGGCCCCTTCTTTACGCCTTCCACCTTGCGCCGCGGTTCCGTGAATTCCACGTGGGTCGCTGGCGATTCCTGACACTGATTTTGTACCCTGGCCCCCGGTTGCACCTCTACCCTTTCTCCGCGGTCCCGAGCTCTGTCCAGTCCATCGCTGGACCGCCTTTCCATGGCAGCTATCCTATCAATGAGCTCCGGGGTGGAGGGCGCAGCCGCGTCAGTGACCGACGCACCTCCAACAGCCGGTCTGGCCGACTCGAGCCGCCGGACCCTCTTCTCTAGCTTCTCGTAAAACCGCATAAGTTCGCAAAAGCGGCACATGCTGGAGCTGTTGGTCTTATCGAAGCACGCTTCTTTGAAGTTCGTCACCCACTGGTTTACTTCAAACTTCGTACATTCAGCCTTCAGTTACTGCGGTCCAGTCATTGTAACTTTTTTTTTTCGAATTCTGAATACACTGAATAAGATAAAGCGTTCTAGCAATGAAAACTATCAAAAACGTTGTGACGAGTATATAAAAAAGGAGGGGGGCGTGGAATTCTTCCCGCGCGTAGACACATCCGCCTATTTACAAGTGACGTTCATCCCATCCAGAAGACTTCACCTCTCGCTCCTGCCACACCGACCAAGGGTCTCCCCAGGGCCGGACAGTCCCAAACGTGTAGCAGCTACCAACTGACAAACACTCGCGACGCAGGCGTCAAGGATTTCCCGCCAGGAGCGACAGCGAGATGCAGCCCCTTACTAAGACTTACTAGTCACTCACAAGCGGCCATACTCTTAGAATCCAGTGGTCAAGGGATATCCCACCAGACCCAGAGGCTACGCCCTAGAGTTTACGCTGGCCTGGCAGCCAGCTGGGCAGTAAAGCTCTCTCACCTAAGAGCAGTACTGCCAAGCACCATCAATTGGTCACCAAAGAACGGTCGCAGGGGGCTGGTCAGGCCATTACGCATTAGGAATGGGCTTAACGGGGCACTAGCCACACTCCATTCATCGCGCCCCTACGCCTGGGACCCCTCCATCCCAGTCTCTCACAACCTACGAGCGTTGAATGGTGTTATTTATAGAGGTTCCAAAGCCTCTCTTCCTACGCATGAGGTAGCAGTAGGGTCCTACAGGGAGGATACAGCCCTGTACACCGAACTCCGTATCCCGCTAGGGGATAGGGTGTGTATAGTTTTAGGAGACTTCAACTGTCGCGGCATAAAGTGGGAAGACAGGACTGCTGATGCTGAAGGGAGGAGGCTAGTTGACTTTGCTGATGAGAACTTCCTCACGCAGTGGGTCAATGAGCCTACACGAGGCGAAAGTGTTCTAGACTTAGTATTCACGACCGAAGACAACCTCGTCACTGGCCTCACCGTTGACGAATCGTTGTGCCGGAGTGATCACGGTCTGATTAGGTTCCGTGTCTGCGTCCCTCGGGTGAAGCGTAGTAACTCGAGAGGAAGTAAAAGCTCGATCTACGTCGGGCGGACTTTGTTAGCCTCCGGGATAGTGTAGGTGAGATGGGGTTAGAGGTTGGCAGCGATGTTGAGGGAGTGTGGAGTGCATTCCGGGACGAGTTTATGGTGCTGCAGTCTGCTGCCATACCCTCAAAACCGGTCACCCCTGCTTCAACGCAGCTTAAGTGGTTCAGTCGTGACATTGCTTCGGCTATCCGAAATAAGAAAGTAGCGTATAGGAGGGCGAAGGCAAATCGTTCGCTTGAGAACACTGAAGCGTATGTCCGCCTGTGTAGGGAAGTGAAGGCGAAGGTTAGGCTAGCGAAACGTAACGAAGAACTACGGGTGATAAGTCTCTGCAAGGGGAACATCGCGGGGACATCGCTAATGTGCTTAATGAGTACTTTGCGGGAGTGTTCACCAGGGAGGAAACCCGCGACATCCCCGAGCCAGGCGTCAGGCACGAAGGTGCTGGCGTGGTTAGTGTTCGATGTCCCGCGACAGTCGTTCCCGATAGAATAGACAAACTGAGCGCGTTTAAGGCTCCTGGGCCAGACCAATTTCTCCCCAGAGTGTTGCGGAAGGTGCGCGACCAGGTGGCTCCCCACCTGGCTACAGTCTTCAACAAATCGTTGGAGACGGGCAAGGTGCCTGGTGACTGGAGGAAAGCCAACGTGACCCCTATCTTTAAGAAAGGGGATCACGAAAGTCCAGGGAACTATCGTCCCATTAGTCTCACTTCAGTTGTAGGTAAATTATTAGAGGGAATAATAGAGGATAGGATCGTTGACCATTTGGATTCCTACAAGCTGCTTGGGGACTCCCAACATGGGTTTAGACGGCATAGGTCGTGTCTCACCAACTTGCTCGAGTTTTACCACGTCATGTTGGATGAGTATGATAAGAGTAGGGCGATTGATATACTTCATTTCAACTTTCAGAAAGCCTTTGATAAGGTACCTCACTGCCGGCTCATGGCGAAAGTGCGCACGCTGGGTATCGGTGGGGAAGTAGGTAGGTGGATTGAAAACTGGCTGAAGAATAGGCGGCAAAGGGTTGTAATTAAAGGGGTTAGTTCGGGTTGAGCCTCGGTCAATAGTGGGGTTCCTCAGGGTTCCATTTTGGGACCACTGTTGTTTATCATTTACATAAATGATATCGACGGTGGCATTGTCAGTCGGATCGCCAAATTCGCTGATGACACCAAGTTTCGGGCCAATGTTGGGACGCCCGAAGCGATCGAGCAACTGCTTGCGGACCTAGGTAGGATAGGAGAGTTGTCCGAAAAATGGCAAATGCCGTTTAACTTGGGTAAATGCAAAGTGATGCACATTGGCTACGCCAATCCCAAGTCTGACTACTCGATGTTGGGGAACAATATCGAGGCGACTGATTAGGAAAAGGACTTGGGTGTGCTAATTAGCAGCGACCTTAAATTTACGAAACAGTTCGTAGAGGTGGAAAACAAAGCCCAGAAGCTGTTGGGTTATACCAGGAGGCAATTTCAGTGTCGGAACAAGGAGATTGTGTTCTCTCTGTACAATTCTCTGGTTCGGCCGCACCTGGAGCATGCAGTGCATTTCTGGTCGCCCACCATCAGGAAAGATATGGAGAGGCTGGAGCGAGTGCAGGCGAGGGCCACAAAGTTAATTCCTTCCGTTAGGCATATTACGCGCCCTGAACTTCTTTTCGCTGGAAACTCGGAGGCTGCGCGGTCAACTCATCGAGGTTTTCAAGCTCTTACGCGGGTTCAACGATGTCGATTTTAGAAGCATGTTTAGTTTAAATGATAACCCAACTCGCAACAATGGTTGGAAGTTGGATTTGAAACGGTTTAGGACTAGTGTGTGTGGGAATTACTTTACCTGTAAGATCTGTGACACGTGGAACAGGTTATCTTCAGAAGTTGTGAACAGTTCCTCTGTGGATCACTTCAAGAAAAGGTTAGACCAAATCTTGCACACTATTTGAGGGTGTAGAAAATTTTCTGTTGCACCCGTTGCCGTTGGTACCTCCTCGGTATGGGCCGCAAGGCCTTTTGAGTCTCTCTCTCTCTCTCTCTCTCTCTCTCTCTCTCTCTTTCATGTAAACAAGCCTGTTTGTCTAGTGCAGATACATTATCAACTCCGAACCAACTGAAGATTATAAAATTTTGGGATTATTACAATTGATCACGTAACATAACCTATAAATATGTCGTCCTTCTACTCTTTCATCAAAGTTTAATCTTCCATTAAAGAGGAAAAATAAAGACTCCACAGTCCTTTTGATTTTAATAGAAAATTAAATTTTTTTTTTAATTTACGAAATTGTTATCGTTTCATAGATAAACCAAATACTGAGTTCCACGCCCACGTGTTTTCAATTGCTGAGCAAAAGGAAATTTTTTGAGAAAACGGAATAAACTAAATTTAGTTTGAACATTATTTATGAGCAATATAAACCCAAAGCTATAAAGTATTGTACATATGTAACATGGAATATTATTACTAGGCTTATCCTTACCTTTAGTTTCTACTTCTCTCATTTCATTGGACATATAAGTCTTTTCAACACGAGATGTTTGACGAATGCAGGCAAGCTTAAAAGCTGCAGGTGCACAGACTCTAAGTACGAATTCCTTTGACATTTGCGTAGACCAATTCCATTTCTATTAATATCCCAGAGGGACTATAATCTACACAGGATCATTTGAAGATCAGGGCCCCAGCCTTCATTAGTTAGCCTTATAAGGCTAACTAACGAAAATATCACGACTTAACCTAACCAATCACAGACCCTCTCAGAGGTCCAGAGGGGCCCGGGCCACTTCAAGCTTTTGAGGTCCATAGCTAAACCCAATTGTTACTTTCACTGCAAAACATTATATTCAAACCTGAAAGTTTCTAAATTTGAGGGCCCCCTTAAGCTTGAGGCTCAGGCCAATTGGCCCTCCTAGCCCCCCGTCTGATAGGCCCTGCCAATCATTAGGTCAATTGTACGCCCTTGACGATTGGTTATGATAAGTCGTGATATTTTCGTTAGTTAGCCTTATAAGGCTAACTAACGAAGGCTGGGGGCCCTGATCTTCAGGCGATCCCATACACATAATAAAAAAAGGAAAAATTAATAAATCAGTAGGCACTGATAAACATATCCTACTTTTGTTTGTTTGCAAGTTATTTGCATTTACATCCTGGTATGGTACTGTATATTAAATCTTAATGACGTAAAATCAGTTAAAATTAGCATATTATATAGGCGTCTAGGACACACCGAAGGTTCTGGAACATACAACGAAACAGATGGCATAGAACTAACAGTCAAATTCGTTGTGTCATACTCAAGAATGTCATAACTAATGAGCTTGACACAAAGGTGTCACACTGGTTTGTTAGAACACTGCTTGAGACATTTTTTAGTGTGTGAATGTGGTCTTTCTAAGTTCCTTCTTCCTAACTTCCTCTACTTCTTCCCTCAACTATTTTCTATCAATAATGAATAGAGAATTATAGAGTTATAGGCTAATAAAGACCCTAAGATCCACTCTAGGCTAGCCCAAGGAAGAAGTTGAGAGAAAAGCAAATGAAAATAAAGCGTACTAAAAACTGATACCCCTTATAGACATGTAAAGCTTTTACACAATAGTGGAAGTAGTAGGAAAGTATAGAACAAACAAGGCTCTCCCTCCAACGCCAGTCACTACTGATCCAAAATTATTGTGAAAAAAGATGTATAGGAAAGTAAGAAAAAGTATAATGAAAAAAATAGCTTCAGAGTTCATTTAAACCATGCATACACTTATCTCGTATACCCAATTACGCATGAGAGGGTAGTGAAAAGTAAAGGATAGCATGAAACACTAAACTGCTTAATCTAATCTACATCATGCGTGTTTTTTAAGGATTTTACTTGCTTATTTATTTATTATATACAAGAAGTAGTCATTTCATCGCTGCATCATTTCTTTGATGAATACTTACTTTTAAAAATTAATTACCACAAATTACTTAGATAAAGAAGCACTGATCCAGAGGCACCTCCAGCTGGCTACCCCCCCTTCCCCTAAGTTAAGAACTCCCCCGACAGTGTACATATGTGTAATTTTTTTCCTTATTTTTAGGAAATTTTGTTACACACTATTTAAAATTAAAGTTCTACTCTAGCTAAGTAACTTCCCTAAGGATGATAATGTGTATTCAGATATTTTGACTCCCGACAATTCCAATCAAGTTTCCCATCATTTTCGAAGTCCCAGTGTTCTGAAACCAGACCAAACCAGTACACCTCTTACTACATTTGTTACAAAATGGAACATCACTACTTCTATATAAAACTAAAACTTTATCTAGCTAGCTAAGTTAAATATACCGCAATATTCCTAAAATGTAGTACTAATACTCCTACACTGTATACTAGGGTTATGACATTTTTATAACCTCATGTTCCTGTATCATAACTCGATGAACTTTTGCCCCCTGACAATGAAAATAACAGTTTTTTCGATATATTTTGAAAAAACTTCACCTCAAAATAAAAAATAAAAAATTAATAAAATAAATAGAAATTTGCATGTTTATTTCACAATTATTATACATAAACATATATTATATTATACAACATTATACCTATACAATACATATTAATTCTACAAATACAATATTATACATTTACTCTATTATTGTTTTAATTGTTTTACTTATTGCTTAAAATAAATCTGTAACTAATATACTATATTTGCTTTCGGGGGTGACATTTTTTTTTAATTCTGAAGAATTAGGCCCTTTTTTATTGTTTTCAAGCAAACGTTCATCGATTGATGATACAGGAAACAATATTTATGACAAAAAATTAAAGTCATAACCCTACTAGGGTTATGACTTTTTAATTTTTTGTCATAACCCTACTAGGGTTATGACTTTTTAATTTTTTGTCATAAATATTGTTTCCTGTATCATCAATCGATGAACGTTTGCTTGAAAACAATAAAAAAGGGCCTAATTCTTCAGAATTAAAAAAAAATGTCACCCCGAAAGCAAATATAGTATATTAGTTACAGGTTTATTTTAAGCAATAAGTAAAACAATTAAAACAATAATAGAGTAAATGTATAATATAGTATTTGTATAATTAATATGTATTGTATAGGTATAATGTTGTATAATATAATATATGTTTATGTATAATAATTGTGAAATAAACATGCAAATTTCTATTTATTTTATTAATTTTTTATTTTTTATTTTGGGGTGAAGTTTTTTCAAAATATATCGAAAAAACTGTTATTTTCATTGTCAGGGGGCAAACGTTCATCGATTTATGATACAGGAACATGAGGTTATAAAAATGTCATAACCCTAGACTGTACACGTGAATTATGATTTCAATATAATAATGACTTGATATTAATAACGCGCTATATACGATATAGTGTGTGTTACCTCGCCCTCTATCAATGAACCTAATTAATAACTTAATTAATAACATAATTTGATCTGTAAAGATCTGGTGACCTCGGTCTAAGCATTTATCATTAACTATCAATTAACAATTATTATCATCATTCGTATTATAGTACCGATAGTACCGCAACAAACCGCAACAATAAATTGGTCCCTATAAATTGGTCACTCAGATCAGCCTCGTCGTGGATGCCTCCGACTCTGCGGCAGGCGCCGTTTTGCAACAAGCGTCCGGAGACGGTTGGCATCCCTTAGCTTCCTTCTCACGTGCATTCAAACCAACGGAAACCAGGCAAAGCACTTTCGGTCGAGAATTGCTTGCGGTTTACATGGCGGCCAAACATTTTCGGGACTACATCGAAGGAAGGGAATTCATCTTTACGGATCATCGCCCACTCACCTTCGCAATTACCTCACACTCCGACCGTTATTCCCCCATAGAAATGAAACATTTGGACTACGTCTCACAATTCACCAGCGACCTACGGCACATAAAAGGCCACAAAAATATCGCAGCTGACGCTTTATCACGAGTTACGATTAACGCGTCCCTTTTCCGGCCAGCGGTGACGTCATCAGTTACGAAGCTATAGCAGAAGCCCAACGCCGAGATGATGAACTGCAGCAGCTCCGTAGTTCATCCACGTTATTACAGCTGGAAGAGATCCCCCTGCCTCCTTCTACGATGACCCTCACGGTCGACATTTCTACGGGATCGCCTCGTCCCTACGTCCCCGAAGAATTCTGACGCGGAGTCTTCAATAGGCTGCATTCCCTTTCCCACCTCGGCGTTGGCGTTTCTCAAGCCCTCCTCACCTCACGTTTCCTCTGGCCCAGCATCAACCGTGACGTCAGACGTTGGGCCCGAGCCTGCATAAAATGCCAGAATAGTAAAATTCACCGTCACACGACAGCACCTTTAGCTGCTTTTCACCCCCCCCTGACGCACGTTTCGACCATGTTCATCTGGACCTCGTCGGCCCATTTCCCCACTCCGAAGATTACATGTACCTTCTCACCTGCATCGATCGTTTCACGCGTTGGCCTGAGGCAATTCCCATAAAGGACATCACGCCAGAATTCGCCGCCCGCGCCTTCGTCAGTGGTTGGGTCTCCCGTTTTGGAGTCCCATCGACAATCACCACTGACCGTGGTCATCAATTCGAATCCACCCTATGGAAGAGCCTGACGCAGCTTTCAGGTTGTTCCCGGATCCAGATTACTGCAAATAGGCCCATGGCCAACGGCCTCGTCGAGGAGCTACACCGCCATCTGAAGACGTCCCTAAGGATGACTACTGCCGGCCCACGTTGGACCGATGCCCTTCCCCTCTTTCTCCTTGGAATTCTGGTAGCTTTCAAGGCCGACTTACAGTGCACATCGGCCGAATTGTTGTACGGTATTCCCTTGCGGCTACCCGGCGAATTTTTCAGTTCGTCATGAGCACACTTATGCCGACACTTTCCGGACGACCATGCGCAACTTTCGTCCGGTTTCGCCTCGTCATCCCAATAATCGTCGCACTTTTGTCCCCGCCCATTTGTCCTCCTGCACCCACGTCTTCGTCAGGAATGACGCTATCCGCCATCCCCTACAACACCCATACGACGGGCCCTTCCCAGTGCTGTAGAGGGGTGACAAGACTTTCACCCTCGATCGCGTTGGATGCAAGGACGTAGTGTTGATCGATCGCCTGAACCCTGCTTACCTCGAGGACGACCCCATTTCCCCAAAAGTTCCCCCACAACCTACTACAGCAGCCCCAACTCTGCCCGATTCCCCAGTCCATGAAGATGTTTCGCACCCTCCTGCCACAGCAGCACCGCCAAATGCAAGACCTGGCGTCCGTACTCGGAGCGGCCGCGTCAGATTTGCCCCGAAATGGTGATTCTCCTTATTATCGCTCTTGTGCAGTCTCTGAGAGGGGACTACTTGTAGAGGGCAGGCAAAGAAATCCTTTCCTCTTCGGAGTCTGCAGACATATTAGAATCATCAGGAAACGAAAAACACACGTGGTGTTCAAGGATACAGAAATACAGAAACAAAAGGACGCTTGTTTTTTTTTCCAAAAAGGCCCGCGAAAAGTTAGCGTCTTACGAGTTTATATAAGGCAGAGTTCACTAGCATTCATCCTCACTCCGCTCGTTACGTCCCTTCGTGATTCTACTCTCTCCACGCAGCGCCATCATCGACCTTAGCTGGCATCAGTCCAAGTCACACTTCAACCATATACAAGAACGAAGCAAAACTTGAGGCGATTCTACAATTCCTTCCTGCAAGAAAGAACACCACTGCTGTAGGCGTTACGTGGCCTCTTACCAGTTCTCAACCTGCTTTCAACTTTCATCCTCAAGGACGCCGGCAAGGTTTACCACGCTACAAAAGCACCTTTGAGGCCCAGGTTCGTAAACCTCGTATTAAGCCACAAGCCACCAAACCATTTCGCTTCACTCATCTTCCACCACAATTCGATCGGCGCCCGTTCAAACAGTAGTTTCAACAGGCTCCTACCGTCTTCAAAGTTATCCTCGACGGGCGAAACGCATACGGTCAACCTCATCTAGGCATTCAGTTTCCAAGGTCATTACTGCCCAGATATCGGTCAACCCAACAAGTAGGTCTTCAAGCTCCAGAGTCCCATCATTTGCGGTAAGCTCCTTTAGACACGTCTTAAGCAATCCACACGAAGCCTACAGAGTGTAATTGAGCCTCTCATTTAGGCTATATCCAAGTGTACGCAAGCTACCTGGAAAACTAACTCTCTCGTTAAGAATGCAAAAAAATTCACTTTTTTCTACGTGAAGGTCAAAATATGATAATTAAAACCCACTCTAGACAGAGTTCATTTTTCGTTTTTCTGTATCCACCCGAAGAGGATGCGAGTGGGCATCGAAACTGTTGTGGAAATAAACTCTCTCTATTAGAGTGGGTTTTAATTATCATATCTCTCGGTAAGACTGCAGTAGGCTTATGTCAAGTGTCGTACAATATCTTAGTTTTGTATCACCCTGTTGTTGTGATCACTGGTATGATTTACTTAGCGTGCATCCTACTGTTTATATGTTCTTTTATGCATTTCATTCTTGACGGCTTAATCCATTTACTCTGCAAAACGTACGGGCATTATTTCAGTTGTCAATAGGCTTTCATTCCAACCGTACATACATTATTTCAGCGAGGTAATGATTAGTCTTTATATAAAGTTAGGTGAATGACACCAGGCCCAAATGGGGCCTGCACAAAAGATGTTTACATAGTGGTAGCTCTGGGGTCACTGAGTCTTCGGAGGGAGAGCTCTCAAGGCGCATGCAGAAGTCCTTGTAACGAAGTTGAAGTGTGATGCCTTGACTCATTCCCGCGCTGTGACAGGTGTTTTGTGTTGATGGAATATTGCTAAGGTATTTGAAAACGTCTGTGCCACTTCAGTTGTCACTACACGTGTATAAATGGATGTGTGCTAATAAACTTTTATTGAACCTGAAAATTCATCTTGTATTATTATTACCACCAAACATATTAATACAAACTGTCAAACAAAAACTGGGAATCAACTCTTGCAAGGGTGAATGAGGATAAAGTACTTGGCATTAATTTAGACGAAAAACGAAGTTTCAAAAATCATGTACAAAGTATCAAGATTACTCTTCATATTATTTAAACTTAAAAGGACCCTTCCACAAAACGCACTCCTCACATATAAACATTTTCAAAAGGGTATTTCCCTTACACTTTCCTCGCTCGTGATACTTTAAATTACGTATGACCCCTCTCCCCCCAAAAAAATATTACTTTAACTATGACAACATGAGTGATAGTAAGCGTGAAGATTTTAAGAGGTACTACAACAGTTTTAATGAAGATAATCCTTACAATATAGCGGATCAAATGAGTGCTATTGCGTGAATGACGTTCGTGTACTTAGAGTATATTTCCAAGCCTTTAGAAGGATGTACATACTGTAGTCCGATTCAACTGCGACCCGCTAAAAGCCGCAACCACGATCGCTTCATTGTGTTTTACTGTGTTCAAGAACAACGTCATGCCTAGTGCTTTTAGGATGGATGGTCTAAGCGAAGACCGCGCCACTGGTAAGAAGACTGCGTACTCCTTTAACGGATGCTGGTGACATGGATACCCACATTCTGAGTGTGACATCGTGGGAGATATCCATGGTAGATCTACTGCCGACAGTCTCGCATGGACCAGTACCCGCGATCAACTTATAAGCTCCTAGTTCACTCACAAAGTTTTGTGGGAACACGAATATGATATACGGATGGAGACAGGTAGACAGTAGTGAGAGGAAATGAACACCATTAAGCGTTCAGTGGTGCTGGATCCTCTCAAATGCGGCGATGGTTTGTTTGGAGGACGCACAAGCCCCTTCAAACTATACTTTCCACCTACTGAGGGCGTGAAACTCCATTACTACGACTTCTGTTCTTTATACCCCTACGTGATGAAGAACAATCCGTACCCCGTAGGCGCACCTGAAAAACAGGTGGGTCCCGCCCTGCCTACCATCGAAAAGTTTTCAACTAATTTGAACGCGAACTATTTCGGACTTTCTTTCGTAGATGTGCTCTCCCCTCGTGACTTATGGATGCCAATCTTGCCCGTCGTTATAAATCACAAACTCATGTTCCTTCAGTGTGTGAAGTGCGCAGAGGAGAACAATGGCCTGTAATCACACAATCTACCAGAGGAAGATCAGAGGCGTATATACAAGTCTTGAGCTGTCCCTAGCCATTTGTCACGGGTATAGAATATTGAAGATATGTGAAGTGTTATGAAGGTTTCAGAAGTTCCCCCAACCTTTTCACACCACATATAAGTACTTTGTTTGAAGGATAAGGTAGAAGCTTCAGGATACCCGCGAGGATTTGAGACCGAAAATGAAAAATCGGCGTATATTCAAAGCTACCGTGATCGTGAAGGGATACATCTTGAACGGGGCCAAATTGCGCTGAACAGTGGCAAGCGCTTTAGTGCAAAGTTGTGCCTAAATAGTCTTTTGGGGGAAATTTGCTAGAATACAGGCAAGGGGAACGTCCATCTAGCCCAAAGTTATAACGAAGTGTGGGATTACGCCAACGCCATCGATAAAGAGGTCATGGAGATCGAGAATGTGGGTAATACGCGCATAATAAAGTACAACAGAACCTAACTGGCTACAGATATATCATGTATCACAAACATACCTCTAGCCAGTTTCACAACAACTTACGCCTGCATCAAACTTTGGAGTCTACTGCATTCTCTTGGACGGAGGGTTCTGTACGCAGACACAGATAGTGTGATATTCACGGAAAGGAAGGTGAATATATGCCTCCTATTAGGGAATTCCTGGAGGAGTTGACTGACGAGATCAAGGATGAGTATGGAGATAGCGCCTACGCTGATTCTTTTCTCTCAACAGGACTAAAAACGTACTGGGTACGGGTGAGGGTGGGGGAGGAAATGAAATACATCGTGACGGCTAAAGGTATCATTCTTAACCAGGCGAATCGGCAGAGCGTCAACTTTGATTCGCCGAAAGGGCAAGTGAGTTTAGAAGATGATGGAACTGAGTGTGAGCAACCAACCCACCTGGTAGTAGGAACTCATAACTTTCGGGCACAGAAGTTGTGTGGCGTGAAGGAACTTAGGGGGACGAAAGTGAGTCGTAACACATAGAGGAAACGATACCAAGTGCCTGGCACCTACGACATTGTTCCCTTTGGATACCGTGAGGCGTGAATATTTGTTATATAAATAATTGTTATATTAGAGTCTATTCACTTGGTGACGAAATTTTACAATTTATTTATTTTTCCTATTTATTACGTGCATTTAAAATAAATTGCTTCAGCTGACGTTTCATTTTCTCCTTTGTGTGTGTGTGTGTGTGTGTGTGTGTGTGTGTGTGTGTGTGTACTGACCAATAAAAAGAGTCACGTGACTCTTGCTACTAATCCAATTGGAGGGACATATCTCTTCCCTGCTTGCTCAGTTGACCACCGCAGGCTTTGGTTCTCAGAGGTATCTTTTACCTGTTGAGGAATTCTCGTGTAGAATAAAAATAACGATGGCGACCGATGATATTGCATGCTCTACATTCCTGAAGTGGTACTCGCTAAAGTCTACAGATGTGGTGAACACCCAAAGAATTTTTAATCACCCCTCCTTTGAAACTTTCAAGACCACATTAAATAGTGCGATGCATGCGGAGCAAGACGTCCAAATACTCTATGGTTATTCTGGTGAAAGCATTGCGGGGTTTCGCGGTTCAAACGATGTAATGGAATATGTTGTAGGATTAAACTGTACTAAAGAGTACATATATCGTGAAGTGAAAGAATTCACGCTTGCAGAAGAGAAACAAAGGATCTGGGTTGTGAACCTTGTTGATGATTTGTGTGATCGGGGATATTATACCATGGTACATCACACTGAGTACGCGTGCAATGGGGCGATGAATGTAAATCTTGTGATTATGGACAGTTTAAAATATTTCTACCACTACATCTATGTATATCATGATGAGGTGCGCAGTGAAATTGTAGCTAAAGGTTTATGTGAATTTTTAGTAGAGTTTAGGGACGAGTATCGTTTGTCCAGCAAAAAGGTAAAAGTATGGACACATGTTTCTCTCAAACAGAGCGCCAGAGTGTTATTGAATTTTATATGTGCGTAGTTCTTACTTGAGAGAGTCCAATGGATTTACCCCTGAACGTTGTACAAGGTGTATGGTGCGCATTCCATGAAGTGTGTGTGATAAATCATTGAAACCGATGTTGCTTCATGTATCGCAGATGGAAAAATTCTCTAAACGCTTGCCCAGTATAATGGGTTATAGTTTTAAATATTCGGATGGGTCACCAGTGCGCATCGAGTCTTTCATGTTGGAACAATCTCGTACACGAATCTGCATTACTAACGCTTGGGGACGTTCATGACGCAACCCGTGTGACTCATACCCACCCGCACATATCTCCCACCTCCCCAACCGCCCGCACGGTCCCGCCGAGTGAAACAACGCACCGGCTGCTCATAGCCGTTTTAGAGCTTGACCCGTATGGACGTTCTCACATCGCAGGAAAAATAGAAAACTATTAAAAGATGGAACTCCATTGAGCAACATCCTCAATGCAGTATACGACATGTTCGTGTTGAAGTCTGTGCGTGTATTTATGTGCAATACCGATGCTATTAATTATGTACTTGAAACGAAATGTAGACAATCAAACTCTGGTAGACGCAATGTTATTTATTTAAGTGTTGAAGAGATGAACAGAATCTTCGTGGTGGTTGAGAAGTGGGGCGAGGACAGTTATAAAATACCTGTGGGTGTAGTCACAAAAAGAGAACAGATTAGTGATGCACCCTCATACGCCATTATTTGTACGCAATGCGTAAATCGTGATACAGACCAACCATGCATTGATAATTGATATACGATTGATGCGAAAGAATGCTGCTAACAGTAACACCCTTATCCGCACGCGAAGCCGTTTCATTCTCGACAGAATGTTTGATGTCGGTTTCCGTAAAGTAAAACCTATATTAGACGTACGTGTTGCTGCTATGCGTTATTTTGACACGGCGCTTGAATACGCGTACACCGCCCTGTTCGATGATTTTACCAAGTGTAAGGACGAACAAGGCGAGAATGGTTTGGAACTGGCTGCGTATTTAGAAGGTACAGACTCCTCGAAATATCATGAACTTTGGTACAAAGAACTAGAACAGTGCAGGGCTGAACTCACCTTCACGGTTCACCCTGAAGAATTACTTCTTTATATAAGACGCAGTTGTCGGCACGATTTAAAAACATACTTCAATTGCTATGAGTTGTGAAGAAGATTTTACAGTTGAAAAGGTCAACGCGGAAAGAATAAATGCACGGTTGGAAGGGAGTGTTTATAAACTTGAATTTAATGGTGATGTTGTAGCAAATGATGTCATCTTTGTGCGTGCTTTTGACTGTATTCTACCAGTGTTTAAAGAGTGTGATAGTTTCACTCCCAATTGTAAAGTGGGTATAAAAATAGTGTTAAACGAATTAAAGGCCCTTTATATTGAATATAGACACCCGCATACTTTGAGTGAACTAATCTTAAATCGCATTTATTGTGTAGTACAAAGAAATGAAGATGTAAATGTGGACTCGATTACGTGTGAGTTTACTATTTTATTTAAGCGTGGTAGAAACTGACCTTAACCATGTATTTCCATTTTCGATGCGTATATATATATATATATATATATATATATATATATATATATATATATATATAGAACTTGATTAAAGGGTTTGCTCTTGGTGAATCGTAACTTGGTAAGGAATAAGAGGACGAATAAACCTTCCAAATCAGCAATAAGAGATCACCGCCACCTTCACAACCACCCACTACTTCCCTCTAACTTTAAAATTATTAACTCTACCAACCAACTAACTGACCTCCCCATTCTAGAGTCCCTTTACATCCTCAGTAATAATCCAACCCTCAACAACTATAGTTCCGCCTTAACTTAAACATCGCCAGATAAACTCTCTTACCTTACCATCGAAAAAAAACCACCATCAATCCGTCTGGCTCCAACTTTTCTAATATGGATTCTTCCAACAACCAGTCATTCCCAACCTTCCGTTCAATTAGTGACTCACTTTTTAACTGTTTTACATTTACATTTTGACTATTGACCACACTTTTATATTTTATATTATTTTATTTTTTATTTTAATTAATTAGATATATGCTGTAATTATGCTATTAATTATCACAAGTTCATTTAAATATATTGTATGTTTCTGTTCATCATATTTATTTATTCTTTATATTTGATTTTAAATTTTTAGCACTGATGATGGAAATTGAAATTTCCGAAAGTCTGTAAATAAACCTGTACCATCTCCTCGTCCTCTTATTCCTTAATATATATATATATATATATATATATATATATATATATATATATATATATATATATAGAGGGTCTGTCAAAAAAAAACTAAGCCAATTTGAAATCTCTATAAAATGCACAATTTGATAGAGATTTCAAATATTTTTTTACACTAAATAAATAAAAGGCTCATAAATAATCTGTGATAATTTTATAACTTTATTTTAAATATTTTAGGAGTTATGCGGTTATTTCTACAGATTGCGAAAATTTCAGTTTTTCTCATTATGTAATATCTTCTTTTTTCTCTTTTTCAGAATTTGTTTAGATTTAAAAATTTTCGTGAATACCTCTAAATATGCCATTCTCACATGAAGATAAAATAATTATAAAGCATTATAGAGTTGAAAAAGGTTATAGTGCAAGGAAATTACTTTCTGAATTCAATTATAAAGGATGAACTAGATCGGGTTTAGATTACTTATTGAGAACTATCGATGAAACAGGAAGCATTGAAAGGAAGGTTAGGTTAGTAGTGGGCGACCAAAATCAGTTAGAGTAGATGAAAATATTCAGAAAGTGGAGGAACGTATCCTTAGTCAAGAGGATCGACCTGGTAGCCACATGACACCTGCTCAAATATCAAAAGAGCTAGAAATATCAGAATCAAGCGTAAGAAGGATTATTAAATCTGATCTGCAATTTAAACCATTTAAAAGAGTGCATGGACAAAGATTGTCAGAAGTAAACTGTCAGAAAAGAGTTAAGAAATCCAAACGTATTTTACGTATAATAACTGAAGATAAACTTTCCAAGACATTTTTTACGGATGAAAAACGTTTTACGGTAGAGCCACCAAGAAACTCACAGAATGACTGGGTTTATTCTGATGTTGCGAAGAAAAATGAAATCCAAGATGAAAGACTGTACGCAACAAGGAGTTACTTTTCTTCTAGCGTCATGGTTTCTGTTGGAGTGTCCAAGTTTGGAAAAACTTCAATATTTTTTATTGAGCCAGGAGTGAAAATTAATGCTCAATATTATTCAAATACCCTGCTTGAGAAAATGCTTCCAGAAATGAGAAACTTGGCTAGTCAACGTTACTTTATTTTTCAGCAAGATGGTGCAACATCACATACTGCCAAAACAACCATCGAATATTTGAAAAAGAATGTGCCTGAATTTCTGGAACCGAATAATCGGCCACCTAACAGCCCTGACCTAAACCCTGTAGACTACGGAATATGGGAAAACTTGGCAGAGAGAGTGTATAGGAACAGAATAAGGGATGTCAATCATTTGCGTGAGTTGATTATCGCAAAATGGGCAGAGCTCCCCCAAGAGCAAATAAATCGAGGAATAGACGAATTCAGACCAAGATTAAAAAAAGTGATAGAAATGCAAGGGAATCATATTGAACAGTTCTTTTAATTTTATTAAACTAAAAATTATCTAGAGTATATCGTAAAAAAAACATTTTTTCATGTTAAGTAGGAGAATCTCACTTTTTAGTTAATTATTAATAAAATTAACAATTCTGAAGATATCGTCATAAAAACTTAAAGGATAATAGGTGATTATCTATACTTTATTGTGTAAAAAATTCAATTTAATTAGATGAATGGTTTTGTTTTAATAAAGGTTTGAATTTGGCTTAGTTTTTTTTGACAGACCCTGTTTATATATATATATATATATATATATATATATATATATATATATATATATAAATCAAGTTTTGTGTATTCTAATTTTGCTGTATATAGAATCCCTCTTTACTACCTGTATTATTTTTTATTTTGATGCGTATATATATATGTGTGTGTGTACACACACACACACACACACACACACACACACATATATATATTATGGCTGTTATATTATTTCCCTCAAGGACCCTCGAGTTCAAGTTCACGAACCTCAAGTTAAAGTTCACGAAGAACTTATCATTCTCTTAAGTCTAACGACACCCCATTAGTACAATGAGTTTAATTAATTCCATACAATTGGCGTACTGTGCATATTCTTATTAGATATCGGCCATAGGTACGTTCCTAAGAAAGAACATCTTACTTCTCCCAGTTACGCCCTCATTACAAAATAAATGAAGGACCTCCGCCTTCTCGAAGTAAAATCACACCCTAGCCAAACAAAGGGTTTGGATTATTTTGAGAATTGCATTATTCATTCAGTGCTTCCTTCCAAAGTAGAAGTCACACGATCGTGACGTACGCACTATATGCGGGTGATGTAGCCAACTTCCGATTTTTATAATATATAAGAAGGGACTCTTAGGGCTTTGAAAAGTTTGTATCAAGTTAGCGAATGCAAAGTAAGGACTGGACACAAAAATGATGAGTGGTTTGAAGTTAGAACAGGGGTGAAGCATGGCAGTGTTATATCACCACTCCTGTTTATAGCCTACATGGACACAGTTATTGCAAGTTTCAAGCAACGTCATGAAATGACTAATAATAATGGAAAAATGGCATATGCGCATGACATAGCATTCTGGACAACAGAGAGAGAAGATATAGAACAAGCTTTAATTGAATGGAATGAATGTTTGAAGGATGGGGGTATGGAAATGAATGTAGAAAAGACAGAAATATTAAGTGTATGTCGAAGAGAAGAAGGAGAATTTGGAGTTCAAATAGGAGATAAGGAAATAAGAAATGTTGAAAAATTTTAATATTTAGGGAGTACGTTTACTAAAGAAAGTGGTAATATGCAAGAAATAACTGAAAGAATTGCAAAGTTTAGTAAAAATGTCGGAATGTTATACCCGTTACTGAGAGATGAACATATGCCCCTTGGGACTAAGAAAATAATCTTCGAAACAGTTTTAACACCAATACTGATTTATGGGTTAGAACACTGGAAAATGCGCAAGGCGGATCGAAGTAGAATTCAGGCGGCAGAAATGAGACAGCTGAGGACTATTCTGAGAAAGACGCGAAGAGATAGTGGGTTTAAGAAATGAAGAAATAAGAGCCAATGTGGGAGTAACGCCGATTTTTTAGAAAAATCGACGCTGCCAAATTGAGATGGTTGTGCCGCTTGGAGAGAATGGAGGAGGGGAGAACCGCGAGGAGGTGCTGGGAGTGGAGACCAGGGAATGGCAGAAGACCGCGGGGGAGACCGAGAAGGAGATGGAGGGACGAAGTGGAGGCGAGCTTGCGAAGATACGACTTGCCCAGCATGCAAGAGCTCGGAGAAACGGGAATGCTGCTGGACAGGGCGGAGTGGCGAAGGAGGCTGGCTCCACTGACAGGCTAACTAGCCTACCTGGGAGTTGAAGTATAAAGTATAAGAAGGGACTCCACTTCTTGGGGGACAGATTCGAATAAGCCGAGTTAGCCGCTAGTCTCCGGATTAAAGCAGAAAAAGTAATCCGCGCAGGACTCAGACTGTATTAAGAGGTCTTGGGCTTAATTAGACGGCGGTAAGAAGTCCGTGTCTATCGACTCTGAGAAACGTAGTCTATAAAACTAGAATTAAGGACCTTATAAATTCAAAGTCGTCACAAACGACTTAGTACTTGCTTAAATTGATTTCAACATTGGGAGCACTATAAATTCAAGTAGAATGTCGACGAGTTTCCTTGTTCCTAACGAGCCCTTAATTATCGCACTCTACTGAACACACCTGCGAGGCAAGATATAGCTACGACTTATTCGGGTCATCATCATCATCGAGAGTACGATCTGTTATACGGAACACAACACAAAACAGTTTAATATTAATGGTGTCACGTGGTGTGGAGTTAAGCAAGAAACCCCAGGGACAAGAAGCGTTGGTAAAGAAGAGTGCATGAGGACCATCTACGCTAACCAGCAAAAGAAGGAATCATCGAGAAGAACTACAAGATCGAAAGCAGCGGAGCAGGCACAACTTCCCCATCCTTTGACGCTTCTGGCTGCGGACGAAGAACCAAAGGCGGATATTTCTTTAAGGGAAGAAGCCGGAATAGATCAGGTGAACAACCCAAGCTGTATTTCGCCCAAATTTAAGAGTGTTAAGACATCTAATCTTCCATCAGTAGGAAGTACCATCAAAGAGATCCATTCTGATAGGAAATTTTTTCCCTCAAATTTTGATATAAATAAAACCCCGTATGTTCCTCCGTATTCTCCTTCTCTTAAAGAAAGCGAGGAACCAGGAAAACTTCCCTCCTCCCTACTAGTAGATTTTAGAAATTTCCCTGAATTTGGTCCCCTACTTTAGACCCCTCAATAGAAATAAATATGAGTAAGGAAAGGGAAGGTAAAGCAAGGCTTAGCCGATCACATTCTCCCCCGAGTAGATTAAATTTTTCCCCCTCTCCTCCTCCTCCTCTTCCCTTTAGGGGAGACAGGCGTCACGCCTAATCGAAATGAGGTTGACCTAACCCGAGAGGAGTGTAAGACGCTCGCCATATGTCCGAAATCTGCCCAGTGTTAGTTGGACACTATGCGAAATTCATGGTCGCAACGGCCAAAGGATTTTCGGGCAGTTTTGTGACCTTCCAAGACTTCATATCGGAGGTCGAAAGGCTCATACCGGCGAGCGAGAGAAACAATGATCGGTTACGTTTGGCTCTAGCCATTCGGTGTTCAGTTTCCCCTTGTAGACTAGTATTCGTGAATTTAGAAAAAAAAGGGAAGACCTGGCAGGAGGCTATGGAAGTCTGTAATGACCTTTACTGTAAATATAGAAGGGATGAGGTAACTAATAGATTATTAAGTATAGAGAAGGAAGTTAGGCGACCGGATGGGTCTTTCAGTTCGTTTGTCTGTAGGGTGCAGAGAGATTTAGAGAATCTGAAAATCGATGCGCCCTAAATGTCCCGTAATATAGATATACCTTTCATAATAAATAAGATTTTGCTGAACTCCATCGCCCGTAGTCGGTGGCATTTGTATGATAACCACCATGAAGACTTGCACAAAAAGGTAAAAAAGATACGATGTGATGAAACAATCGATTCTGAGCCAGTCGCTCCTCAGATGAGTAATTTTAATACCCCTAATCCCAGTAATGTAAGTTATCCTAATGCTGTCAGTCAGCCATTACAATATATGGGTTTCCAGCCCAACCACCAATTGCAAGCATATTACCCGACAAGTCACCCCTTTTACCAGCCGAATCCTCCAAATTTCCCATACGAAATTTTATTATTTATGTATTTCTCAGACGGTCAATCAGGCCTTCCCCTACTACGTCCCATCGCTACCCTATTCTTCTCAACCAAACTTAAATTACAACCCGCAAGGTTATGTTAATGCCGTGGAAATCCCTCATGCAAAATTATGTGACACTGGGTATATGATGCTACTTGTGCGAAAAGATCGGACACAGGGCTCAACAATGTCCTTTAATTGATAAAGTTAAAGGAGTGGAATTGGATGCCAGGAAAGTGAGAGAGTTTGAAAGATTGAGAGAAAGAAACAGTGACTATGGCGAAAGGCATAGATCAGGTGAAAGATATAGAAATAAAAACCCGTCGCCATTACGATATAGAGAGGGAGAAAGCCCCATACAGAGACCGAACGGGTATTACCCTAATTATATGAGATACGAACGCTGGGGGTCGGATTCTGGCTACAGCCCTTCGACTAGTTGTCGAAATAGTAAGCCAAGGGACAGGTATAGGGACACTTCGCCCTTCAGGAGGCGCGTAGAGACTCTGTCTAACGCGGATAGAGAACGATCCCACTGGGAGTCAACGCAGGAGGATAATTGGATAAGGTCCCTGAAATATAGGCGAGGCTTTCCGTTCAGGAGACGCGACGGAACTCCGCTTACAGGAGACAGCGATCAATCTCCAAAATGGGATCCTACCAAGGACAATCCACGGAAGGTTAGATTTGGCGGAATTAAACTCGAATCAGGTTCAAAAAACTAATAAGAGAGCAAATGTCATGGGAAGCCAGGGAATGAAGGCAGAAAAGGGCGAGAGAAAAGAAAAAATTAAATAGAAAGAACCAGGGTAATTATTCAAAAGGAATGAATGAAACAGATATACGAGGAAGAGAAACTAGTTTGAACGAAGAAATAAAAAATAAAGTGAGTGGAAATGAAACGAGTTTGAGTGAAGTCTTCGCGTGCGTGGACGAAAGTGAGAGTGGGTTGAGCGAGACGAGTTTGCTGACTTTGACGCAGGAGCCGAAATTGAGTGAAAAATGGACTTGAACGCGATTAATGAAAGTATGTGTGAATATTTAAAACCGGATGCGGATGATGAAAAATCAAAATGTGAGAATGAATGCACGAGTGTGAAACAGGAAAAGGAAATAGTTACTCCTTTGCATTTAGCCGGAAACGACAGAAACGAAGTGACAGAGGACCCAAGTCATGTGAAAAATAATGAGCGTGAGAAATTTAATGAAAGGATGTTGTTGGGTGAGAACGAGCTAGTTAATGAAGTGTGCCCGATCAACGGCGTATATGATTGAAAGCGAAAGGTAAAATCGATGATTTTGAGATACAATGTGAGAGAAAGGAGAAAGAGCCCCCTTTGTTTATTGGAATGAATACTTGCTGGGATAGAATAATATCACGAAAATACTGTCCATCCCAACTCTGACCATTTGGCTTCAGCACCCAAAATGAGCTTCTTTGCAGTGAACAAAACAAACACACCAACACAGTCTGGACTTTTTAATAATTCGCGATAATGTTCATTGTCATCGATTTCATCTGGTGTTGTGGCCCACACTCGATCATTTTGGTAGTTAGGCCGACGTGTTACGTAAACAAAAAATGCATCGGAGACAGCTAAATGCATGAAATCATCCACATCCCAATCTTCAAGATAATGGGCAAACCACATTCTGTCATCGATGTTAAGTTGAGTTTTTTTTGGCTTTGGAAGTTCATGCCAAGGATTTAAACCTTGCCTATGACGGTACAATCGAATGATCTCACCACTAACGATCTTTCCTCTCAACACTTCGATCTCTCTAGAAAGTTTAGCACAGCTGTTTTTCCGCTTACGCGTACCGTTCAATGATGTCCTTTGTTTCCTGAGAGAGTGGCAAATTTGGGCGCCCAGATTTGGTTGTATCCATTTCACATTCATCGAAAGTTTTATTCCAATTTCTTTTGACGAAGTCCTCACTTCTTCGCAACTTTTTGGCAAACCATGAACGTGTTATAAAGGTGGCTCCAGCATCACGAGCTTCCCGAAATGTTATTGCTCGTATGCGATCTATCACACGTTGCCTCTCCGAATCACCAATTAATTGAGAAGCCATTATATTATCACTTTATCAGCTAGAGTAATTTTAATACCTGCAATAAATAAAGAATTTTATATATTTTTATAATCACTAAAAACTATTTCGATATAAGTAAACATGTAAGCTGAAAATGGGGAGCTAAGGTTTTTTGGAACCCCTTATACCCGCAATACCGACTACCTTTCAAGTATCATGAAGAAGTGACAAGACAGGTCACGGAATTTGAGCGACGCGGCTTGATAGAGAGACGAAACAGCAATTTCAATAGCCCCCTTCTGCTAATTAAACAGGAGAACAAGAATCGGTTGGTGGTGGACTACCGAAACTTGAATAAACTCTGAAGACATCCAGGTTCAAACTGCCAGACACTGTAGGTACGATCTTTCGAAGTTTAGGTGGAAATAAATACTTTTCCACACTGGACCTCGCCCAGGGTTATCATCAGATAACCCTGGACGAAGAATCGCAAGATTTAACTGCATTTTCTTTCAATAATGCTAGTTTTGTGTATAAGATTTTACCTTTCGGCCTAAAGATGGCCCCGAATGTCTTTAGTTCCATCATGAGTAACTTGTTAAGTGATATGATCGGAAAATTTGTCTGTGTTCATAGACGACATCTTGATCGTTAAGAAAACCGAGAAAGAACACGAACATAACGTCAGAAGCGTCCTGGAAAGACTGCGTGAACATAATTTGAAATTCAAGTTGGCCATGTTCCATTTCTTCCAAATTAAGGTGACATTTTTAGGCCACGACGTCACCAGAGAAGGTATGTCCCCTAGCTCTGATAAAGTGAGATCCATTCAAAATTTAAAACCTAAAACCGTTAAGGAAGTATAGTCATTGTTGGGACTAATAAATTATTATCGATGCTATATACAAAATGCTGCCCAGACATTAGGACCCACCCACGCTCTGACTAGAAAGAAAGAAAGGTTTGAATGGACGCAAGAGAGAGAAGAAGCTCTGAGCCAAGTTAAGAAAATAATTACCAGCGAGACACTGCTGAGGCACCCTGACCCAAGCAGAACTTTCTTTTTATAGACCGATGCGTCAGATAGTGCAGGAGGAGCCGTGCTGATGCAACAAAATTAACAAAACGAGTTGGTGCCCTTCGAATATATCAGCAAAAGTTTCAGTAAGACTCAAAGAAGATATTCCGTCATTGGAAAGGAAGGATTGAGCATAATTTTGGCTTTAAATCACTTCAGATCAATCATCTTAGGGTCAAAAATTATCTTCAGAACAGACCATCGTCCTTTAATAAGTTTAGTAATCAATCAATCCTCAAAGAGACTGGCGAAATGGTTCACAACTTTGTTGGAGTTTGATTTAAAGGTCAAATATATAAAAGGAGAAAAGAATTTCGTAGCCGATTTAATGAGTCATTGCGGTGAGAATGACGAAGAAAACACCTCGGATGAGATAAATGTAATCACCCGAAGTAAAAGACTGAGCCTGGAAACGGAGGGAGGGCCCAGACCCAGCACCATTGTGGCAAAATTGCTGACGGACGAGACAATCCCAAGTATTCCGAAGAATGAAGTTCTTGAACCTAAAGGAAATGATGAAATGTGCAGAAAGGTATTACTGGGAGAAAAGAAAGGTCAATTTGAAATTTTAGATGAATTGATTTATTTCATTAGTACCATTGATGGCCGAGAACTGCCCAGACTTTACCTCCCAAACCCTGAATTACAAAGGAAAGCCTTGATTCAATTTCACAATTCCGCCAACAAGGGTCATCTGGCTTAGTCAAAGACATATCAGGAAATATTCCGAATTTATTACTGGCCTAATATGACAGAGTCCATACGTAAATACGTAAGCGAATGCCCTGTCTGCAATAAATACAAGAACATTAACCCTAGGAAGGTCCTGTTAGAAACAACTCCCTCGTGTGAAGAACCCCTAGATTTGGTGTATGCTGACTTGGTGGGTCATTTCCAAAGATCTCAAGAGCATTCGGCGTCTGTGCTGGTGTTAATGACGGATTCACTAAATTCGTGGAACTTTATCCTCTCAAGGATAAGATTGGAATTTCCGTGGCAAAGTGTATCTTCGGACGCTACATATTAACCTATGGACAGATGAGAAATTTGAAGACAGATAACGGGACCGAATTCATGAACGAGATTATGTCCCATCTAAGAGGCGAAGTACAAAATAAATCATAGTTTTCGAGTTCCGTCTCATCCGGAAAGTCAAGGTCAAGTCGAGAGATACAATTATTCCCTGGAAAAACATCCTGAGGACGTTGACAGAAGATCGAACAGTCAAATTTTGGGATGAATATTTGGACTTGGTCAAATACGTTCACAATAATACTATATACAATGCCCCAAACGAAAGACCCTTCTTCCTCATGTTTGACTGAGAGGCCAAGGAAACTAATCCTAGTGAACGAAAACTCCCGTGTGCCAACCCAGTCAATCTTGACGAATACATGCCACGACATGTACAAATGAAGGAAGAAGTGTACAGGATTGAGAAAGAAAAATTGCGAAACAAACAAAGGAAATGATTCAAAGATCAGAACGAAGAAATCGGCGAGAAATTGAAGGGGAAAGGGTGTATATAAAACAAACACATAGTCCTGGTGTACCAAAGGCTCTACAGGCACCTTACGAAGATCCCTGCGAGGTATTGAAAAGGTTAAATCACTATGTATACCTGATAAAAGATCCCTCGACTCGAAGAAGCAAGCGAGTTCATTTAAATAATATAAAAATAGCCAGGGCTAATATCTACAAACGACAGAAATCAGGAAACGACGAAAGAGATCCCCCTCAGCCCCTAGCTACGAAGAGAATTCGCGGGGAACCCCCGAAACTCCGTCCACCGGAAGAGTCCGAAAGTCTATGGGACAGCATAGACAGACCGCCGCCTGGAGATTTACTACAGGACAATTCGAAGACGGTAGAAGCTCTAAGCACGGAAAACATCCCCTCTCAAGGGGAAGAAGATCAGATCGTAAAACCACTCTGCGAGGAAAATCCCCAAGAAATGGACCCAGGAACGAAAAGAACCGGACGCGAGAAATCGATAGAGGAAATCGAAAAATTGGTTAGAGAGCCCTAACAAAGTCAACTCACGAAATTCGTTAATAACACTTCCATAATTTTTATAGGTTAAACGGCACTAGCCATTCCGTTCTTGTCGCAGAGGAACCTCAAGTCCACAACTTTTCTTGGAAAGCGACCTAATCACATTTGAAGTGCAATTGATGAAGTAGCGAGTTACAAAGAAAAATGAACAAAATAAGGAATATATACTGTGTATATACACATATATATATATATATATATTCCTACGAACCTTTTGCTTAATCGTTTATCAATACAGCACTTAGGAAATAAGGTATCACGCTTAAAAAATATGCATTTATAAGGATATAGCCATAACATTAAGGAGACGATAAATCAAAGAGAAGAATCTTGCTACAGGAGGAAACTGTTTTTATAAGATAATCTTTCTTATTGTTTAAAATTATAAAATCCTCGAATAACTTCCCATTCTAGTTATGGCTTCCCCTTCTTTTTCCTTAATCCTTAATGAAGAGCTGAGATAATTATACACTCCCTTTTATCATCATTTGCAAAGAAATCTAAGTCATTAAAAGAACAATCGAAAAAGTTAATATTTCTCTAAATGTCATTTAAAAAACTGGTTTCATCGTAAACAGGATATGAAAATATTTGCATAAATTAATTAACATATTCTACTACGGTAATAATAACGAGTTCTGCCTTTAGTTTAAATGCAAAAAATCCTTTGATCAGTTCATTCAAATCTTTATAAGAAGTTGGTGTAGTAGAAAATCACCCTTTCTTTACAATAGAAAGGTTATACCTAGGTATATAAATAAATTAGCGTTGATTCAAGCTCATATAAACCTTAAACCAAGTGAGAAGTGTTATAAGTTCTGTTAATAATTTAATAATTTAATAGTTTGCCTAGAATGGATTGCTTTGTTGGTCTATCCTTGCAGATGTTCACGGCACTAATCCTTTGGAGTTATGCAATGGTCAGTTTCAACGCACTGAGAGAAGTCAAATGACAAATACTCGCCATCAAACAGGAAATAACTACTTTCATCACCATACTGAATCCGAAAAACCCTTATGAGGAAATACCCTCAACCCGAACCAAGAGAGGACTAATTAACGCTGTCGGAGATTTCTTGAACTTCGCTTTCGGCTCCGCACAGAGCTCAGTGGATGACGGCATACGTCACATTCAGGTAATAGAAGCCAATGAAGAGAATCTGGCAGAGAGCCTAACTCCTACGTTACCGTTTTAAACACCACAATATATGATGTGAGTGGTTTCA
The DNA here is from genome assembly GCA_023014485.1 of Bathynomus jamesi. Lineage (NCBI taxonomy): Eukaryota > Metazoa > Arthropoda > Malacostraca > Isopoda > Cirolanidae > Bathynomus > Bathynomus jamesi. The sequence continues at coordinate 351,675 of JAJOZX010001648.1, read as the reverse complement.
AGAAATACGTTAATCTCCTAACAAGCAACATCCATTCATTCCAAGATACTGTGGGTGTGTATCTGGCCAACTTATAAAAAGAATTAGAGGAAGAGAAGTATATCACTTTCCTTTCCATATTAAGGTACAGTTTGTGCACCTATACAGAGGGAATGCATCTTCGCCTTAATAGGCTGAATAGCGTTAGTAAATGCTAATCGAGGCCAATTGGACTCCTTTCTGTTCGACCCTGACTTCTGTTTGAAGGTTTTAAAATACATTGAGCCTAAAGTGGGAAGATTGCATCCGTACATCCTAAATGAGGCCACGATCCCTCTGTATTTCCAGTTAGCTTCTTGAAAGCTGAGGAAGATCTCCAATGAAGAACTAAGAATTCTTATCTTCCTTCCTCTAAAAGCCATAGAGTCACCAATGACCCTCTTCCAAGTGGATCGTCTTCCCGAGTGAATAAATAGACACGATTTATATGCGGAAATACTGCCGGACACCAAATTTTTAGGAGAGCCAAAATAGGCTGAGTTACACAAAATTCCCAAGTTTAAGTGGTTGCTCTTTCATAGAGGGAACCTATCATTGTCCGACCCCAACGTACATACTAAATAAAGGCTCCGATGACTGCCTCGTTAGACTCTTCCAAAATAAAAGGAATCTGAATCTCACCACTTGTCAGCAGAGATTAAGAAGAAACTTTCAGCCTATATTCTTGCGAAATCACCATACAGTATATTTCAGCGTGACAAATCTTGCCAAACTAATTTTCCGATGCAGAAATAATGAGAAGGATCACAAACTTTTGGAAATAATGCGAACTGGATCTTTCAGTCTGCCGGACGGATGCGTGGTCCTTACGGACCGCCGCAGGATACCCTCCGTATCATTCTACGCAGACCCTCGTAACTTCACGTTGAGGGCGGAACTTCCTCCACTGCCGCATGACTTAGACATGAAATTGGTAATGAAATCACTGGACACCGCTGAGGTACTGCAACACTTCAACGCTTCTCTCTCCTAAGGAATTGACTTAAGAGAGGCCACTCGCTTCCTAAAAATGGTTACCTTGGAAAAATACCACAGACACGTCTACGGTGATCACCTACTACACGCTTACCGTTTGTCTTACAATAAGAGTAACCCTACTAGGATGCCTTCTTCAACGTAAACTCTGCCGCCCCCGAGTTTACTCCCCTCCGGAAGCTCAGACTGCCGCACAATCAGAGATGAATGCTCCTTCAGCGAACCCCCCCCCCAAAGAAATCCCCTTGTTCCGGAACGATTCCCCGCCTGGAAGCCCCAGGCAGAAAATGCCATCCTTACCTGCCTACCCTAACCGAGATGGAAGATTACCCGCGGTCGCAAGATCTATCCGACGTCCAATAGAAGACCTCAATCCTGGGTATATGGAAATGTCCTTGCCCTATGGGCGGCCAACGGAACGGCGATAAACCTTTGAAACGACATGCGTTGAGATTCATCAGGAAAACTAACTAGATTTATCTTCTCCCCGTGTTACTAAATATATGTTAATATTTGCTTCAAAAGCTAGTGATTAAGTGAAAAAGAGTGTAACGTGTAAATAGAAATCGCATACGGTAGTTTAATTGTTTTTTCAGGAAACAAACCTTGAAAATTGTAGAAAAATGAACATTTACGAACTCCCGATTGAAATGCTTTATCGCCTCTTCAAATTCTTAAAAGAACATGTATATATATTGAGATTCGTCTCGAGGAAATGGAGAAATATAGCGTCCGCAGAATTGTCCCGTAAGGATCTTTTTAAGGAAATTACAACCCCAAATCTGCTGTTTATCTTAGATAATTATATTCCTTTGAGTTTGGGAGTAAGTAGTTTAGGAATTTCCACCTACCAAGGTCGTCGCCTCTTCACAATGCGAGAATTAGAATCCTTGCAGAGATTACGACGAATTAAAACATTAAATTTAGACAAAATAGAGTTCGCTTGCACTTCTGCGGTTTTTAAAATTATCTGATCTTACGCTGCTATCTGAATTCCTAAATAGTTTATTAAAATTAGAAAATTTGCAATCGTTAAAGTTGAGAAATATATGTTTCACTGGATTTAATAAGACTAAAAAGTTACTTTCCCTCATCACCGATCACCGTCATTTAGTGCGGTACAGTTATGCACCGCAGTTATGCACCGTTAATCACTGCATCTCCCTTCGGGAGGGCTTATTGACCTTCCTGAAATATCACTTTATCGAAAAAGAGGCCACGATCGAAACAGTAGATGGGGGAAGACTATTTTACGGGACACTACTGGTTAAAAGAATTTGCTAAGATGACTGATATCCATTTTGCTAATGTCCATTTCACGTGTGACCCTTTTGATTCCCTTAAGGATTCCGATGATTCTGGATCCGACTAACAATGAGATACACTCTAATGACTTAAGTGTTTGATAATTTACGCATCGTTTCTCATTATTTTTAAGCTATGTGTTTCCTTTCTCCTAACATCTTTCCTATATGTATAATTATATGTAAATTCATAATTAAAGCACTCTGCACTTGTATTTGATTAAATGCTCTTATCTTACAGATACAGGGGTTGGACAAAATAATATGAACACCCGCCGATTTCACTGGTTATCTTTACGGACTGCTCAGACACAAAGTAAACGGTCAAATGACTGGCAAACCTATTTAAATGCGTAACAGAGAGTGTATACGTCATGTTATAACCCTCACGTTGTTTTTACAGATCTGAGTGAATTATGAATTAGCAGTTATGAAAGACCTGTCAGACTTCCAAAGAGGGCAAATTGTCGGAGCGCGGATGGCTGGTGCATCGGTGACGAAAACCGCTCAGGTGTTCAATGTATCCAGAGGAACTGTCTCTATGATCATGTCTGCATACCAAAACCATGGAAAGACAAGCACCGACAAATGCAATAGTGGACGCAAGAAGAAGCTGTGTGATCGCGACCGCCGGGTGCTAAAGCGCATTGTGACAAAGAAACATAAGACCACAGCTCCAAAAGTGACTGCAGAGCTTAACCAGCATCTTGGAAGCCCGGTATCGACCAGAACTGTACGTCGCGAGCTCCATGGAGCTGGATACCATGGGAGGGCTGCAATTGCCAAACCCTTCCTTTCGCACATCAACATTGAGCGGCGCAGAAAATGGTGTAATGACCATAATAATTGGTCAATGGACCGGTGGAAGAAAGTAGTCTACTCCGACGAATCCTCCTTTACGCTATTTCCATGTTCCGGTCGAGTTTACGTCTGGAGACAGCCTAAAGATGCTTATGACCCCGACTGCCTGACCCCAACCGTTAAGCATGGAGGCGGATCTGTGATGGTTTGGGCAGCAATATCGTGGAATACTCTTGGCCCAGCTGTAGTACTGCATGGTAGGGTTAACGCCCAGGTCTACTGTCAATATTGGCTGACCAGGTCCATCCCATGGTCCAAACGCTGTTTCCCAATGGCGGCGCCGTCTTCCAGGATGATAATGCACCAATCCACACCGCTGGGGTCGTTAAAAACTGGTTTGAAGAGCATGTTAGTGACGTAGAACGCTTGGATTGGCCTCCACAATCCCCGGATCTTAACATTATCGAGCATCTGTGGTGTCAGGTGGAGCAGCAGGTCAGAAGCCGATTCCCACCGCCGGCGTCTTTGGCGGAACTGGAGCAGGGTTTGCTCGAAGAATGGCTCAGGATTCCTCTACCCACTGTCCAAAAGCTGTATGAATCAATTCCCCGACGCATTGCAGCTGTTATTGCCGCTAAAGGAGGACCAACTCCATATTAAGAATAAAAACCGCCATTTATCAAGGTGTTCATATTATTTTGTCCAACCCCTGTATATTTGCTGCTAATAATAGTTCATAAGAGAACATTATGCATTTATGAACTTAATAACATTAATTTAAATAAGTCACCGTATATGCTATATGGTCTACAACACAATCGAAAGAGTGACTAATGCCTCATTTCCGCTACAATCAGAGAGAAAACATCTAAAGTATTTAAAAACAAATTTCCTTTATAAACTGTATACCGATTAATTATTATTAGATAAGGTATAGGACCTTCCAACTCATCCACCTGCTAAATTTAATTAACGCACGTCTAAAGGGAAGACGAATCAATAAAGTATTAACGTAAACATGCGAATTAGTATATTAAAGAATAACGCATAGCGTTCGTTCTCTCTTTTCTAAAGTAAACGTTAGTCATCCCTTCAAATGAAAACGAAACTTCACATTTCAATAATTAATTAAGGAATAGAACCGACTTCCCACAATAGAACTAATTTCCTTAAGGAATTACATACAAGATCCCCTACATAATTTTAAAGTTTACGACAGCATCTAAACCTTGAAGTTATCCTAAAGATTGCACCTAACTGCAATTTGTTCGCAGCTAAACCGTGACTAAGAATACATACCCTGTTCTGCCGTAGAAAGCAGGACTTTTTGAATGGATCAATATTTCGCCTAGATCCTGACAATTTACGTAATACAAAAGCTTTCTCTCTCCTTCTTCCGAATAAATACAGGGTGTTTCAGGAGGAAAGGTCAATACTTCGGGAGGTGATAGTATCAATCATTGTGAGAAAAAAAGTTCATATGAGCATGTGTCTAATTCTGAATGGTTACGGAGATAGAGCTGTTTGAATCTGATACGCACACAGCTCTTCCTCCACCCGCGGTGGTCCCATTCAATGGCCACCAAAGTCTCCAGACCTCTCTCCGTTAGATTATTGTTTGTGGGGGTGGATGAAAAGTCAAGTTTACAAAAGAAAGGTGGATACACGAGACGAATTGCTCGCGCGCATTTTGGATGCTGCTGCCCGCATAAAGGAACGTCAAGATCAACTCAGACGAACAACACGCGATCTTCGCACACGATTTGCAAAGTGCAATGAGGTTGACTGTGGGATTTTCGAAAACGTATTGTAAACTGTAACAAATTTGTCATTTCTGTATGATACCATTCAAAATGCCAATGTTTAAACATTAAATATTAGAAACAGTAATTGGTTTCTCTTTCTTGATTATCATTAACAATGCTTTTGTATTTGTAGATTCAAACAGCTCTATCTCCGTAACTATTCAGAATTAGACACATGTTCATATGAACTTTTTTTCTCACAATGACCGATACTATCACCTCCGTAGTAGTGACCTTTCCTCCTGAAACACCCTGTATATATTATGTGTTCTAACTGTGAATTTCTCTTCCTCCTATTCTTTCCTTCATTTATGATTTAGTAGTGCACGTTGTTTTATCATAGTATGCCTTACGCTCCATTTTCTATGAATCACGTAATATGAGGCGTTCTTTCAAATCGTTTTATGCAGAAATTTTAGTATCCTTTCAACTTGAACTCAAACGCATTATAATTAAATTCTTGATTAATGATAGCGCCCACTTTTCACGATACGACAAGTTCCCTTGAGAGAACTAAATTAGAGACTCCTCTCTGACATTTTAAATTTTATAAACTGTTTAATCCCTAAATCTACCCCAAAATCTCAGCTAATTGTAAACAATGCGGCTAGTTAACCAGAAGGCCACATAGTTGTGTATAAAACCTTTACTTTTAACAGGGTTGCACGGAGCTAGACCCTGAGAATTCACCCTATAAAAAATTTTCTCTCTTATATGCAAAAGGGATCCGAACACTATATATATATATATATCCTTCATCTGTGTTTTTGTTCCCTCTCTTCTTATTTACCCGCCTTATTATTTTATACAGTGTATTATTTATGATAGTTTGCCTTGAGATTCCATTTTCTCTGAGTCAATGGACCCTGCATACTGTTTCCATTGGATTTTGATTTAGATGCGATATAAAGGCTTAGAGGATAAATAAGTGAATAAACATGTTAAAATGTTATAAAACTAAAATAAATCAATTAAGTAGTGTCATTAGCCCTGTTCAAAAATCAACTTTTTCTTATTTTCATAGGTTTCTGTACTTTTTCCCATGCTTTTTGACCTGAAAAGGCCGAAAATTACAACCATTTTGACCTAGGTTGTTGGGAAGCATTGCCGCATGGAGCTTTAAGTTTTCTGCCTTGAAATCGGCCAAAAGCACAGGTTCCGGGGTCCCTTGAATCATGTTTTGCACTATAACTTTTTATCTAAACAAGATAGAGCAACAAAATACGCACCAAATTAAGGTGTTTTTAATCCTCTTTCTAACTTATACAATTATGATAGTCTTGGAACAAGAAATGGCACATTGGTACATACAAAGATTTCAGAAATATCACAAAATTCGTTTTCTCACACTCAAGGCAGACAAGGCGCCTTATTCATGACACAAATTTGAGATTAACATTTTGTCACAAGTCTAATCGATCAAGAAGTGAAAGCATTACATGATGATTAATTTCATAATGACATTTACACAGTCAGTTGTTGAGAGTTTGTTTCTTGAAGCTGTCAAAGCGGCGTCTGTTGAACTCCACAGCTTGAAGGAGATAGTCCCTTTGCTTGGCATCTGTTGTTATGACATTTGCAAAGTCGCTCATCATCTTGACACCACGTTCAGCAATGTCATTCACCGCTTTCAGATTCTTAACATAGTCCAACGCTTTTCTGTAGTCCTCATTCTGTGGCCAAGACGTGACAGGTTTCAGAAGCCACTCGGATCCAATGTTCAGTGTGTCCAGCAGGAAATGTGATTCTGGGCCAATGAGATCAACCAGGGTGGTCTTAGCTGTGACTCTCTGGAATAGAGGCTTTCCTGTTCTGAAGCTGTCTGGCTTCTCAGTGGCACGTAACTGGGCAGCAATGTCGTGCTTCAATGTGTCACTCAATCTACTGCTGAACAGGGCAAATGGCACGACTTCCTGCGTCAGGTACCATTTGTGGTTTTCCATCTTATTAAGTACTGCATCAGCAAGCTCTGGGTCAGTTTTCTTGTACTTCAACATGTCCTGTATTAGACTTAGATCATTCACGGGAGCATCTGCAGCAGAATTTGACATCATCCATACAGGAGTGTAGAACAGCGCAAGGAAGGTGTTGAGTCTTTCCAGCTTTGATACAGTGACTTCGTCGTACTCAAGTTGATCTGCAAACATCAGCATTTTCATGGAGTACAGGTTTCTGGCCATCCATCTGGCCTGATGAATGGCGCCTGGTCGACTCCAGTGAATACCTCGAGGAGGCGTTCCTCCAAGAACAATGACTGTCAGTTCAGCCATTTCCCTGTAGTCGGCTCTTGGAAGCCTTTCTGCTGTTAGAATGTCTTGGAGTATTTCTTCACTGTTCTTCTTCTTTTCCTTCAGCCATTTGCTGTTGATAGCCAGCATCTTTGGGTTTTCCTTGGACAAGTCCGTCCAAACATCCTTCAGATGCTCAAACCAGGGATTATCTGGCCCCTTCACCTTCCCAAACAGCTTCTCCCAAACTGCTCCTACTAGGATTTCCAGGATGTGATGTCGACAGGCCAGATAAAACACCTTTTTGTTCAGCATTTTCTCTAGCAGTTTGGCAGCTCCTCTGTGAACTCCACTGTTATTGGATGTAGTGTCAAAAACAAGCGCAGTAACATTATCCGTAAGTTCCCATGTCTCCAGTAAATCCATTGAAGCCTCAGCCTGAGCTGTGCCAGAAGAATTGTCGATGACAGTTACTCCCAATAACTTTCCTTCAGTGTATGAAGGTGGACCAGACACTAGCACAGCTAAAGTCTCTGAGGTACTTCCAGGTTCACTGCCCAAGACATCTTTGAGCAACTTTCCATCCCAGTGTAAGGCAGCGTACTGTGGGGGGTTTTCACAAAACTTGGACATGTGACTCTGGCTGATATTATACCTGGACAGCATTCTGTTGCGACGTGTTGTTGAGGTTGAGATGACGAGGTTATCCAGATCAGCCCCTCCAGCTTTCAAGGTGGCAGAAACCATGGCAGTAACTTGATTGTCTGATAAACCAAGACGATCAGCTGTATTGCAGAAGACATCACATTCCATGACCTTCCTTGGAAACGTCAAAGTCACACTAGTCACAGTGTCTTGATGGTGAGAACATCCAGGACGAGGCTGATGGTAATCCATGTCCTCTGTGTTAGCGTCGTTGTCAGTTGAGTCACCCCAGGTAATGTCATCCACATGAACAACTGCCTCTTGTTCTGCTGCAGCTGTAAAATAGTACAACATGTTAAGACAGTAATTGTTAAGTACATGCTAAATATCGCAATGGAGTAAAACAAAACTTTTTGTAACGTTCAAAGTAATTAGTTTTACCTTGTTCTTGTCTATGCTGCAGTCTTTCATTCCTCGCTCGCTGCTTGCTGCAGGGATCTTGTCTCAAAAATCTTGTCATGACCAGACATATGACCTTTCGTCTCAGTCTTTTGGTGTTCGTAGAACCTGATATCCTCATCTTTCTTCTCTCTGGATAACAGTCTGTTGTTCTGTATTTCCTGGATTGCATCTGGAGCTCCTATATCGAACAGGCTGTCTAATTCCAGCACAAATGCTCCTCTTTTTCCTCCAGGGTTACTTGCTCTTCCTTTGCTTTTCACCAGAGCACGATGTTTCTCATGTAGTTTCATGAAGAGCTTCATTGCGTTGTACTTGGTCATTGTCTTGATCCTAGCCATCTGCCAGAATGGGATGATAGATTCAACTGTTTCATATGCAAGGTCTTGAACCATGGGCCTCCCTGCATTTTTCGGTAAATTCTGAAGATTAAGGAAATACTGGAACGCCTGTCTGTTGGTGGGAAGCTGGGAACCACTGATAAAAGCTGAAGGGTATCCAACCAGGAAAGTTTCAGTGAGAGATCTGGTAGATGGCCCAGTTGACACCTGCCTGTGGACAGTACGTGGAGGTTCTGAGATATCAACTGTGCGCCCACGGAGCTCCCTCAGCTCCTTGCTTAATGCCATTGTGAAGTTGTAACTTGTAGATGGTTTTCTAGATTCTGATTGAGTTTCTGTTGTTTCCTGAAAAATGATAGATAATTATTATTATTATTATTATTATTATTAATTATTATTTATTTATTATTATTATTATTATTATTATTATTATTATTATTTATTAATTTTATGCTCTTTCATTTGATACCTAATTTGTTGCTCTATCTTGTTTAGATCAAAAGTTAAAGTGCAAAACATAATTCAAGGGACCCCGGAATTGGCGCTTTGGCCGATTTCAAGGCAGAAAATTTAAAGCTCCATGCGGCAATGCTTCCCAACATCCTAGGTCAAAATAGTTGTGATTTTTGGCTTTTTCAGGTCAAAAAGCATGGGAAAATGTACAGAAACCTATGAAAATAAGAAAAAGGTGATTTTTGAACAGGCCTATAGTGTCATGTATAATAATATAATACGCTAAGCGAATAATGTACTTGTCTCTAGCCCGATTTGTGTGAAACGGAGATCATCTTACGTAATCGAATCGACATTTTATTTTCCATTGTAATAATCATGCGTCAGCAAATCGATTAAATGCTTTTTATATAATTCGTCATTACTTTGATTCAACTCTTTTCCGAACCATCTCCAACTATGCAAGTAATTAGACTCCCAAGGAGAAGTAGGTTTTCGGTGAAGAAAATGAAATAGTTACCTCTAACAGGACAAAAGAGCGCGACAATTAATATAACGTTTGCGGTAACAGTAATGTGAAAAAAATATAACCGATATATTAAATTGAAAAGGAAACTAAAAACAGTTTAATAAACTTAATTAAGGAATGAGAATGTTAAAGGGCAACTGTTCCCGCGTCGCTAACACTAGAGAATGCTTCTCTTTCTCATATTTTTGGAGATGAACTCCGATAGAATGTCATAAAAAAAATCAAATAATTAAATTAGTTTCCCATAAATAAATACATTCTGCAATACTCTGCACTTGCAAGTTGGACCCATTGGACTGGTCATAATGAAGGAAATGTGAAAATTATGCTAATCTCATAATAAGAATTTAATACATTATCAGAGAAACCAAATTAAAGGGAACTTCTCATAAAATCTCATTACCTAAGGTGTTGCGGCGACGTTGTGATACAAACATTTAAAATTTCGGAGTTTTTACTAAGAAACGTCTAATCAATAAGGGAAAATTATTTTTGTTATTAATCTGAAATTAATCAATGTATTGTAGGTTGATATGTCAATTGTAATCCAAGACTAAGACCTTTTAATCCGAACAATTTATTTTTTATTTTATATTTTTTAAAAGTGGGACGACTGTTATATTATGACTTATATTATTTCCCTCAAGGTCCCTCGGGTTCAAGTTCACAAACCTCAAGTTGAAGTTCACGAAGAACATTATTCTCTTAAGTCTAACGACGCCCCATTAGTACAAAGAGTTTAATTAATTCCATACAGAGACGTACTTTGCATATTCTTATTAGATATCGGCCATAGATACGTTCCTAAGAAAGGAGAACATCTTAGTCCTCCCAGTTACGTCCTCATTAGAAAATAAATGAAGGACCCAGCCTTCTCGAAGTAAAAGGCACACCCTAGCAAAACAAAGGGTTTGGATTATTTTGAGAATTGCATTATTCATTCAGTGCTTCCTTCCAAAGTAGAAGTCACACGATCGTGACGTACTCACTATGTGCAGGTGATGTAGCCAACTTCCGATTTTTATAATATATAAGAAGGGATTCCACTCCTTGGGGGACAGATTCGAATAAGCCGAATTAGCCGCAAGTCTCCGGATTAAAGCAGAAAAAGTAATCCGCACAGGACTCAGACGGTATTAAGAGGTCTTGGACTTAATTAGACGGCGGTAAGAAGACCGTGTCTATCGACTCTGAGAAACTTAATCTATAAAACTAGAATTAAGGACCTTATAAATTCAACGTCGTCACAAACGACTTAGTACTTGCTTAAATTGATTTCAACATTGGGAGCAATATAATTTCAAGTAAAGTAGAATATCTGTCGACGAGTTTCCTTGTCCCTAATGAGCTCTTAGTTATCGCACTCTACTGAACACACCTGAGGAGGTAAGATATAGCGACGACTTCTTCAGGTCGTCATCATCGAGAGTACGATCTGTTATACGAAACACAACACACAAGAGTATAACATATATATATATATATATATATATATGTTAAATAACTCCATTGTGTATCTGTTTTGCGTTTAATGTATATGGAATTCTCCTCTACTGGTTGTGATATTTTTATGTGTGATGTAAATATGTGTTAAATAAACCATGTATGTATTATCCCTGTTTTGCACCTAATGTAAATACATATTTACTGAATGTATTTCATGAATGATATGTATTAATAGACAGAACGATGTAGTTCTTTTATTTCTCCTTTACACCATATAAAGAAATGGAAATAGTGTATATATATATATATATATATATATATATATAAATGAAACTCTCTGTGTGTGTGTGTGTGTGTGTGTCGGTGACTGTACCCTCTGAAGAAACTGTCTGACAGCCGATTACGCGATACGATTGGCTGCCTTCTAATCCAAGAGGCTGGGATGCTAAAGCCGCCCAGGATGGCAGTCACCATTATGCGTCTTGTTATGCCAGCGAGAACATCTCTCTCCTTCTTGTGTTTTATTACCCTTGTTAAGTTAGGTTACCCACATTTGAAGGGTCTAGCCCTGGCCCGCATACACGTCTTAATAAAGGGTTTACTTTTTCCTATACAAACCTACATGCATACACACCCACATATATGCACTTACAATTTATATATATATATATATACTGTGTATATATACTTTTGTGGGCCTGAGCTGGCAGGTTAGGTTACCCCCCTTCATGCATACCTCCCTCTCCCCCTTTGGATCGTCTAAACCACTCTCTCCTCTTCTTGCATAACCTCCCTCTCCCCCTTTGGATGGTCTAACCCATATCTTGTTGCATGCAATGTTGCAATTATTGATCATGTAGACAATTGATTTGCACCCTACCTTTTTGCTAACATACTACTCTAGTACATCCCTATTTTACTGATTACTTTCTTTAACACTGAAAATCTTCAATAACATTCCCACGAAAATGAATTCCAGCTCAAATCTTTTTTGTCTTTTAAATAACACTGGATGACAAAAAACCTTTTATTTTGGTCACATGAATAAAAATGGGTGGACCTTATAGTTTTTTTTTACCGCTGAGCTCAAAAATTACCTCAAAATTTGTCTATCACCTGCCAATATTGAGTGAATCGAAATGAAATTTGGACTAATTTATAGACGTAATAGCAGCATCAAAGTAGAACATGCATATTGAGCTCACCTAAAATGTTCACTGAGCGAAATCAAGTGAGTAACTGACAAATGAAAGTCAATAGTGACGTGCAGCAACTTATAAGCAGAGGAGGAGGAAGGGGAAGACCCCGCCCCATTCCTATTCAGACTCAAATCCTAAGTAATGTAAATTCGTGTGTCACTAAAACTGCGGGCGATAGAAAAATTCTGTTTTCATTTCCGTAATCAACGTAAAAAATGACATATAGTTCAAGTGAAAATATCTTTGTGACAAAAACTTTGTTGAGCAATGTAACCGAGTCGGTGAGAACAAGTTTTTATAAGTTTTCAAAGGTCGTTAAAAACTATGTAATTAAATAAAATAGCCATACATAAAAAAGGGTCTTCTCAGTTTCATTCACTGCCGAATTTTAGTAAAAGATATATATTTTGTTTATTTTATGCGCAGAATTCAATTTTGGCCTTTCTTAAATGCGGAAATGAACCAAAACTAAGATATATGAACTCTAACCTAAATAAAATAGAAAGTAAACTATACGTATCCCACTAGTCTAGCACTTAAATAAAAGTTTAAAATGTCGTTTAAATTTGTCTTAAACAAATCATTATCTTTACTTCTTTTTCTCCACATAAATTCACACGAGTGTGACTCAATCATTTGCCAATGAGTGTCACAATGGCGCTTGTTTCTGTGTTTTACCAAATGCCATGTGCTTTCAATTTTCCGTGTGTGTGTGTATGTGTGTGTGCCCCACTTTCCGAATCCACAAAATTTTTTGAATGATTAACTGTTAATTAAATATTTATATTTTATATTTATATCCTTCAAAGTTCTTTAGTCCATCATGCGCTTTCCAGCCGTCGCTTATTACACTGGTCTACAAAAAAAAATTCTGCTTCTCCCAATTTAATGGGTGATCTAAACTAATTTTGGAGTGTTGAATCTGAAAATCACATTAGTTTTTCTCTATCGGGTCAGGTTATCTAGATATCTGTAACCCTTATTTCCACGTTTACAGGCAGAATACACTCAAAACTTGAAAGTTCAGTATCACAGAGCGAAGAAATTTTTGAAAATCTACTTATAAATCTACTTTTATTTGTATTTGTAGTAAAACAGAACAGAACAACAAAATAGGATACGTACACATGCATTATTACATATCATTGTTTTTGTTTTTTTCCGCTTAAGGTACTTCAACCCTACTGGATTATTGACACCATATTACATATCAACTGCTACATATAGTTCACTTGCTTAGAAGTGAGTTTTCTTGGATTTGCGTCTATACTCAGTAGAGCCTTCCTGTTTTAGCATCCAACAAAAGTCACCAAGCATGCAAGGGTCCCATCGTCCTTGGTAGTTTTTTTCCATCATTGCAATTTCCTGATGAAACCGCTCTCCGTGTTCATCTGACACTGAGGGTGCTCGGACTTTTCGTCGCCGGACTTTTCGTCGCCGGACGTTTCGTCGTCGGACGTTTCGTCGAACGGACGTTTCGTCGCCGGACGTTTCGTCGAACGGACGTTTCGTCGTCGGACGTTTCGTCGAACGGACGTTTCGTCGACAGATGTATCGTCAAATGGCTATTTCATATTTCTACCACCCCCATCTCAAATAATGTAATGGTGCAATTAGGGGTTAATCAACCAACCAGGTAATTGCGCACTTAGAGGTTAATAAACCAACCAGCGTCCACAGCCGGGTAAAGTTTACGTTCCCCCTACATTATCCTAGTGTAGTTTACATTCCCCTACATTATCCTACTGTAGTTTGCGTTCCCCAACTTTGTCCGCGTATACCTAATCAAATAAAACGTTAAAACTAACGAAAATATTACGACTTAACCTAACCAATCGTCAATATATATATATATATATATATATATACACTCTATATATATTGACGATTAATTAGAAAGTCGTAATGTTTTCGTTAGTTTTAACGTTTTATTTGATGGATTCATTTAAAAAATGTCTCCTAAAGATCCTAGTGTAGTTTACGTTCCCCAACTTTGACCTAGTGTAGTTTGTGTCCCCTTTTGTGTCGGGGAAACGTAAACTACACTTGCTCCTAATATATTAATATAATATATTAATATATAAATAATATATAATTACTAAATATATATATAATTACCAAATATATATACCTAAATACCTAAAAGGAATACCTAAAAGCTATTGCACATAATTTGTAAGTTTATAGGGGCACAATTTTAAAATTTCTTTCTTCCGAAATTTAAATAAATATATTTTATTTTTAAATGAAAATACAGTTCTTTCCAAAAAAAAATCCCGTAAAGGAAAATAAACCTCCTTTTAAACAAATTAATTTTATTTTTACATGAAAATGAAGTTATTTTAAAAAAATCGTTCGACGAAACGTCCGTCGACGAAACGTCCGTTCGACGAAGAGTCCGTCGACGAAACGTCCGGCCACGGACACTGAGCCAAGGTTATCTGGAAAGAAGTCCAGATGGCTGTGCAAAAAATTGATCTTCGGAGACATTCTAGCCCCAAGTTGTTGGTATGCATCCAGCAGCTCGGTGACCATTGCTTCATAGTGAGGGGACTTTGTTGAGCCTAAGAAGTTGTCACAAAGATTCTTAAAAGAATTCCAGGCTCTTAGTTCCTTTGCATTGAGAGTGCTCAAAAACTGTTCATCTTTTAAAAGCATTCTTATTTGGGGACCAATAAAAACACCTTCTTTTATCTTCGCATCATTAACGCTAGGAAATTTTGAATGCAAATATTTCAATGCAGCTTATTCTGTGTCAAGCGCTTTGACAAAGTTCTTTATCAACCATAGTTTGATATGCAGAGGGGGCAAAATAATCCTTTCTTGATCAACTAATGGCTCATACTTCATACTATGTTGTCCTGGCACAAAGGCTTCACGTGGTGGCCAGTTGTTCTTTACATAATGCTGCTGTGTTGCTCATTCTTGATTGCATTCAGAAGTATTACCATGTTCTCATATGACTCCTTGAGATAAACTGAGTGTCCAATTGGAATGCTTGGGTGAACGTTCCCTTTGTGTAACAAAACAGCTTTAAGACTCCGCTTACTAGAGTCAATGAACAGACGCCACTCGTCTGGAACATGTTCTATTTTAAAATACGAGAATAAACTTTCCAAATCTGAGCAGTAACATAGCTGATTTACAGTTTGAAAGTAACACGATATGTCGGAGCTTCTCTTGCGAAAAGAAGTAATGCGTAAATCACCCTGAACTAAGTTCCACTCCTCAAGTCTGGAAGCTAAAAGTTCAGCCTTGCCCTTTGAAAGATATAAGTCCCTAACCAAGTCATTCAAGTCTTGCTGAGTTATGAAATGTGGTTCACAAAAAGATTCTGGACAGTACTCTGTATCAGAAGATTAATTTGCTTGTTCTGACAATGCTTCCTCTTCAGATGATGTTGGCAGAAGATTCTTATCTGCTGGTGGTGTTGGAATCGGAAGCTCATCACTATGAGGAACAGGTTTGATGGCAGAGGCTACCACAGGATAGTCAATTTTATTCCTAGTTTTTGATGTAAGGCCAGCTACTTTGCTCTGACAGAAATAGCAATCGTCAACATGGTTCTTTTGCTCACGCCAAACCATAGGTACTGCGAATCCCATACCTTTCCTTCTACCATTGAACCAGTCACGTAAATTCATTGCATAGTTACTACAGCAAACATGTGGGGCCCATCGTTTGTCTTGGTCACCAATATGACAGCCGAATTAGTGATAATACGCTGTTCTTATCAGAGGAGTCATATTCCTGCGCTGTGAAGTTGGAGTAAATAGACCACAGATGTAACAAAATAAATCTGTACTGTTCACGCAACCCCTTGAAGAACACACCATAAATCTAAAAAGTAAAAACGTAATTATTGTGTTTTGTATTGAAGTAAAATGAACTATAATCATAAAATTAGTATAAAACAGTGCCGTATAAAACATCATATTCTGACAAAACCTGACCTAATGTGCAAAAATGAAGTTCATTTTCGAAATCAGCACCCTATAATTAGTATAAACAGTATGTTTTTACCGGGAAGCAAAACTGTTGTTAGGTTGTGTTATTGTAGTACTTCTCTTTATGTCTTCCTTTATACATGATATTAACGTCTCCGTCACGACGAGGAACAGCATACAGGAAACATTCTCCCGTTTCTCTGCATATACCCCCGAGGTGCTCGGACTTTTCGTCGCCGGACGTTTCGTCGCCGGACGTTTCGTCGAACGGACGTTTCGTCGAACGGACGTTTCATCGTCGGACGTTTCGTCGAACTGACGTTTCGTCGAACTGACGTTTCGTTGAACGGACGTTTCGTCGACAGACGTATCGTCAAATGGCTATAACATATTTCTACCACCCCCATCTCAGATAATGTAATGGTGCAATTAGAGGTTAATCAACCAACCAGGTAATTGCGCAGTCCACAGCCGGGTAAAGTTTACGTTCCCCCTACATTATCCTAGTGTAGTTTACATTCCCCTACATTATCTTACTGTAGTTTGCGTTCCCTAACTTTGTCCGCGTATACCTAATCAAATAAAACGTTAAAACTAACGACAATATTACGACTTAACCTAACTAATCGTCAATATATATATGTATATATATATATATATATATATACAGTATACACACTGTATATATATTGACGATTAATTAGGTTAAGTCGTAATATTTTCGTTAGTTTTAACGTTTTATTTGATGGATTCATTTAAAAAATGTCTCCTAAAGATCCTAGTGTAGTTTACGTTCCCCAACTTTGACCTAGTGTAGTTTGTGTCCCCTTTTGTGTCGGGGAAACGTAAACTACACTTGCTCCTAATATATTAATATAATATATTAATATATAAATAATATATAATTACTAAATATATATATATAATTACCAAATATATATACCTAAACACCTAAAAGGAATACCTAAAAGCAATTGCACATAATTTGTAAGTTTATAGGGGCACAATTTTAAAATTTCTTTCTTCCGAAATTTAAATAAATATATTTTATTTTTAAATGAAAATACAGTTCTTTCCAAAAAAAAATCCCGTAAAGGAAAATAAACCTCCTTTTAAACAAATTCATTTTATTTTTACATGAAAATGAAGTTCTTTTAAAAAAAATCTTTCGACGAAACGTCCGTCGACGAAACGTCCGTTCGACGAAACGTCCGTTCGACGAAACGTCCGTCGACGAAACGTCCGTTCGACGAAACGTCCGTCGACGAAACGTCCGGCCACGACCCCCGAAGGCCCACTGCTCAAGAAGAAGTCGCCAACGCTTATACTTTCTTCTAGAAAACATTGTTTCGTCAATTTCGACCGTAGTACCTGGTCCTCCTTCTTTCACGGGGTTTTCAATCTTTTATCAGCACAAACCTGAAAGGATACATATTATAAGTCAGGGTAGATTAGGTTAGGTTAGGTTAGGACAGTGCAACCCGCCTCTCTTAAATAGTTGTTATAGTCTATTACTGCGTAGGCTTTAATTCCGAGTTCATGATCACAAAATTTTATGTTCGTGTATTCTTTTGCCCACCAATAAATAAACATAATAATATTAGATAACGGAATATGGGTGTCTTCGAACCATGTTCCATTGCGCACCGAAACTGTTTTATTATATCTACTTTTTTGGCACCTCCATACGCAATTATTATGTACGATTTTGATCATCATTTTATGTTTTCTACGACAGTCCTTTTCACTTGGTATTATGTTCCACTCCCGTAAAATATGTACTGCATCTTCTTTTGTCTGCAATTTATTATGTAACTTTATTAAATTAAATTCTTCATTCATCTTTACTATTCAGTAAGTCAACCGATATCTTAACTGCTTAACATAAGTGAGCCCAAGCCAAGCAGCTTATGAAAAGGGTATTGTACTGTATATTTTCAGAACAAGATATCGTATGATTTTTGTGGAAGGCTATAGGTGCATAATTTACTTACTATTTTAATTAGGTTAGGGTTTATATATATCTTAATTTTGGTTATTTCCCGCGTTTAAGAAAGGCCAAAATTGAATTCTGCACATAAAATTACTCAAAAAATATATATTTCAAAAAAATCAGCAGTGAATGAAACCGAGAAGATCCCATGAAAATATGTATTACTGCTAGGGTTGCCAGACAGATGGTTTCCAAATCTGGAGATTTTACCTACGAAGCTCATCATTATTTGTTTATGTAGATAAACCGATATATAAACTTCCTCATTTTTTAGAATAATAATTATCTTGCCAAAAATCTGTAAGAAAAGAGGCAAATTCTACTTTTAATGACATTTTTACAAAGCTCAATTTCCGGAGTACTCCGGCCGAAAACCGGAGACCTGACAACCCTAATTACTGCGTATCTATACTATACATAAAAGATGTTCCAGAAACTGAACAGTTTTCGCGCGAGGATGAAAAGTATTGCTAAAATTACTTGGACGAGAATATTGGTGCCAAATCTCTTGCAGTGAATACAATTCTAAAGACTTAATTTCAACCCAGATAGCAAGAATCCGTTGGGACGATGCTGGCATTTTGGATAAACGAACGTCGATCCAACGAATGGCTGCCATCTGGGAAGAATGAAATCAATTTACGAAATAGGTTACTAGAAATTATGTAAATACAACAGCGAACAGTATCAGGGGTGATTTCTGATTTTCATCCAACCCTTTTCAGTGTTTTTTATCACTTTTTATAATTTGGTCTGGACGCACAAAAACATATTCTTCCCTTTGAAATACTAGATCACTGGCATACAACACACACACACACACACACACACACACACACATGATTACATACTGAACATTTTGTTATTATAAATCTGAGAATTAATATTCCATGCCATTATATTTATGCGAGCGGTCCGTTCCTTGTTCGATAAATTTTATATTCTCTCTCTCTCTCTCTCTCTCTCTCTCTCTCTCTCTCTCTTCACACACATACTGTATATATATATATATATATATATAATATATATATATATATAAAACATGAATTACGGTTACATAACCTTTTGACTTATTTGCCTTTAAGTTCATTTTTGCCTCAATTTTTGTAAATAGAAATTATTGCAAGTTATCTCTGGGACAATTTCATTGAGTTTTGTTTATTGCGCAAAACTGTAGAATTTAAAACAAAATGTCGGGAATGATGTTGAATTTTAAGGATTAAATACGATTAAGATAAAGAATTTTGCTCGAAGGTTTATCGTTCGGGAAAATGGTAACTTGAAGAACGATAAAATGCTGACTTTTTGCTTTTAACAGAATTCAGTTAGATTTGTGGAGGATTTTATTTATGGGCATTAATGGGCACGATTATTTATAATGTAGAAAGATACTAAACCATATTTGAAGTAGTTCTTTTTTCGCAAGTAAATGTAGCACAGTATACAAGTATATAAAATACATGGGAAATATAGTTCAATATATCTATCTATCTATCTATGTATCTATTTATCTCTCTCTCTCTCTCTCTCTCTCTCTCTCTCTCTCTCTCTCTCTCTATATATATATATATATATATATATATATATATATATTTTAGTGATGCACTACTAGGAGTAGGAGTACCACTAACTTAAAAAACCATCTGCGTTCAATGCACAAGAAGGAATATAATGAAGTGATATCTAGTGAAAATGTAGCTAATGAACAGTCAAAGAAGAAAAAGGAATCAAAAGTGTCTCTTACACACCTACAGAAAATGAAGTGTGCAGTGAAAGAAAAGAACCAGGCGAGTGAAAGTTGCTTCGAAAAAGTCAAAATTTGGGATGCGAATCATTCCAAATCAAAATCACTGGACTATCGCGTAGCCGAAATGATAATAATGGATGACTTGCCATTCAGCCACGTTGAGGACTTAGGTTTCATGAGACTCATGGCTGAAACGGCTCCACAATATAAAGTGAAACGGCGTCAGTCCTACAGTGATCTTGTGTGCAACGATATCTATGACTTTGTTTCAAAAAAGTGTTCAAAATTCTTGAGCCTCTAAAAGATTCGAAAGTATCATTGCCAACGGATGCATGGTCAGACACGTCTGCTGGAGTGTCTTTACTCTCTTTGACATGCTATTCAGTGAATAAGACTTCACTAGAACAAATTTGGTGCTCAGCGTAATGCCACTTGAAGATAGCCACACTGGAGAATACTTGTCAGAAAAATTTGAGCAGATGCTTCAGAAGTGCGATATTGCCCATTCATCCATTCATTGTGTAATGCGCGACTCAGGAGCAAACATGATAAAAGCTTTGTTTCTCACTGGCGCCCATAATATCGATTGCACTGTTCATAAACTGCAACTTGTAATCAAAAGTGGATTATCCTCACAAAACTCTCTCAGTAACTTGTTAGCTTAGCTAAACTTCGATCCATCGCTACTCATTTCAACCATTCTACGATGGCGCAGGATGAGTTAAAAAAAATTCAGAAACGCTTAGATCAACCTGAACTTAATCATTCATGATGTCGCCACAGCACTTATCACATGATGCAGAGAACATTGAAGTTGAAGGAACCACTGAGTCTATATAGCGCTGCTAACTCCAAAATGCAACAACTCACTAACGTTGACTTCACTCTCTTGTCAAACCGTGTGGCTGTGCTGGAACCATTCGATGATATCACAAAAAGATTGAGTAGTTCCATCTCTTCCATATCCGAGGTTATTCCCCTTGTCGTTTCATTGAAAAATGTGCTGCAACCTCAAAGTGGTGATTCTGAAGTTGATCGTGGAATCAAAACAATGAAGGAGATAATGCGCACAGAGCTAGCAAGGAGATTTGATGGCCTACAAGCAAATGACATGTATTCTTTGGCTACCTATTTAGATGTAAGGTACAAAGCAAATTTTTTTTCCGCTTCACATGTCACAAAAGGTGTTCAGGAAAAATTGGGATAATTTTGTGATGAAATGGACAAGACTCAAACATCATCAGACTCGGAGACAGCCAGTGAATCACCGGCAAACAAACCACTGATTGATTTAGGCTAGGCATCAGCTTCTACGAGTAAATCAATAACAATAATGGACTCAATGAGTGCTCTACTGGCCTCCAGTAGTGATGACGAGACCGAAACTGAGTCAAGCAGAGACTTCCAAAAAATGATCGAGAAATATCACAAAGAGAAAAAGATTGGACAAGATGATGATGCTTTGGCTTGGTGGAGGTCAAACCAAAAGAAATAAAAAAATTTGAGCAAACTAGCTCGGACATACCTTGCATGTCCTCCCTCAAGTGTTCCTAGTGAACAATTATTTAGTGGAGCAAATATCATCTACGATGAAAAAAGGAATAGGCTGAAGGGGGACAAAACTGAAAAACTTTTATTTTTGAAATACAGTCTCCCAGCAATTCAATTTAAATATAAGCATTAAATAGTGTATATATATATATATATATATATATATATAGTATTATAATTATACACACCACTTTCGAATGGGCGGTGATTGGGGAAAGTGGTTGGTGGGATGCAAAACGCGTTGGGTCCTCGTCCCGCATCCTGATAATACACTTTTTACAGTTTAGATTATAGTCATTATATTGTAGACTATGAACTTAAATTCTGTACCGATTCATCGATTTGTTGTACCTGATATTCCATACATTAAAACCAAGCTCACCCTCTCATCTATTGTTAATTTCGCAGCCATCCCCAGCCTAAAAGAAAAAAAATAATATAGTTAACACTGAAAATTCCTATGATGCGCAACTTTGGCGCCACCCTGGGATCTTTTCCGTTTGACTGCCGCCATTGAAACATAAGAGGTGAGTGCCCCCAGCCTTCTTTACTTAGCCTTATAAGGCTAAGTAACGAAAATATCACGACCTAACCTAACCAATCGTTAGGTCAACTGTACGACCTTGACGATTGGTTAGATTAGGTCGTGATATTTTTGTTAGTTAGCCTTATAAAGAATACAAAAAGTTTAATTATGTTTCAATGGCGGCAGTCAAACGGAAAAGATCCCCACCCTATATATATATATATATATATATATATATATATATATATTTAAGTCAGGTAGGATGGGCCAAGGGCGGATGCTTACAAAAAAGCCTCCCAACAGCAAATCGAAGAAGAAGGGAACCGAAATCAAGGTCCCAAATTTTCGAGATGCCTGAACACACTGCGTTTGAAAAATTGGAATTCATAGACAGGTAGAAAGATGGATTGAAGAAGGTTGTTCCAGAGTTGACCGGATGAGTAGATGAAAAGATATATATATATATATATATATATATATATATATATATATATATATATATATCTTTCATCTACTCATCCGGTATATATATATATATTGCGTAAAATTGAAGGAGTTATACATGGAATATTTATATTATTATTATTATTATTATTATTAATGTCCATGATATTACTTTGTATGACGGCGTATTCTATTTGACAGAGATTTTTAGTTGTTCTCGAAAAATATATGGAAAAATTATAGATGTTAAGAGTGGAAATCCATCTTTACAAACTAAAATAAAACAAAATCATCTGTCACTAACACACAATAACTCTTAAGAAGTGAAAAGAAAATTCCTCACAAAAGTCTCGGAAGGATTTTGGAGGACAACAGCTTCGAGAAAAGATTTAATTTAAAATTTGATTTAATAAAAGTCGCCAACCGGTTACAGCGGATTAAGGAAGAGTTGGGGCCTCCCCTTACGTCAAGAGTAACTCGCGAAAACCACTATAAGACTGGTGCATTTGGGCCATGCGGAGTGGGTGGAGACCACAGACCAGCTTCCATTTGATCTAATTGGTGAAGATCAATTTTACGAAGAAATTAAAAAAGTTAACAATGGTTTTTGGTCATAATAATAAATGGACCACTAATACTTACAGCATCATTCATTATTTTTTAAAAATATATTTACAACAGACAGAGAAAATCAACGTATTCTAGAAGGGGGCAAAAATTGCGGATCAAAAGGACAATATTCATTTTACGAGTCTTCCAGTTAGAAATTTGGAAAAACCACAAATGAATCATTTTTATTTACAAAATTATTCGAACTGTAACAAAACGTTAGAGTACAGAAGTTCTAAAAAAACGTTGTAACGTCACTATCCCTGAGATTGAGTCGAGTTTGCAGTTTGAAAACAGATTCTTTTCAATTGTCGTGTTTTAACTGGAAAACATTTCTTTAATGGATTCCTCCATTTTCATGTTCAGATCGCTGTAAAATATGTACATCACATAGGATTGGGTTCCGTTCCGTTACAAAAAGAACTAAATGATAAACGATATGACTCTTACTGACAACTCAAACATCTCTGCTTTTCTGGGCTCACGACAACCAAACCTCTTCAGCCAATCAATCTTCCACTGTTAAATTCGCAGATTCAGCCGCGTACTTCTAATACTGGAGTATCTTTCCAATCGTAATGTCTTTATTACCAAACGTTTACAACGGCTGACTACACCGTTTTATAAATCTCCCAAAACGTTTCTGTGTATATAAATTCTTACAAGATTTTAATCCAAAATAGTTTCGTCCTTCGATCACGAATATTTATTAATTATTTATTTATTGGCCAAAAGCGTAATTCAGTCTCATTTATTCTCATCTTAGTCTTAGTTTACGATTCGCTCTGCAAAATGACGACATCAGAATACCAAATTTATTGGTCGTTGGTTTTTCCAAGGAGAAAAGTGTATCCCTCGAAGACTTACTAATATAAAGATAAGTGAAGAAATAAATAAGTCTCGAAAGTTACCTTTAGGTCATCACTCCGATTCTAGATAAGAATATCAAAGAAATATCAAGAAATCAAAGTACAGACAAATTTTCTCTTTAACGATTTCAAAACTTTGAAGTCAAATTCAAAATGATTGAACGAATCTTTCAGTATTTTGGTAAATAAATTTGTCTACTTTATTTATTACCGTAACTTAAAGTGAATAATTTGAAACAGGAACCAATATTTTACTTTTAATTCTTTAAATCAAAACGTACCGTGACTAAAAAATCTCCTACTGTCAATACAATTATTTTTTCAATCCTAATTTTTCTCCAAACGGAACAAACGGTCCGCACTCATAATATCTTGCCAAAACCAGTTTCAATCTTTCCTTCTCATTTTCTTTCAATTTCTTGGTCAATTCATCGCAGTGACAGTTAATGTAAATGATCCCTCCAACCACGCACCGCCTGAAAAAGTAGAAAAATGTGAAGGTGATGAAATTTGGAGAACGAGAATCTACAAAATGGAATCGAAGTTTTATACTCACAAAAAAAGAAAATGCGGGAAAATAGGAATTTGTGATAAAATAGGAAATGAGAACTACGGGAATTTCATTGGTCGGAAAAGTAGAAATCAAAAGAGAAAGAATTCACATTAAATATTCTTAAGAATTAAAATGCACTTATCGTGACGTTCCTTCACAGAAGATTGATTATTTATTTATACGGTTTGCTTCTTTGAAGAGATTCGTTTGCGTTTGAGTTTGTTCTGATGCTGTTTTTTATTAAAATTCAATATAATATTCTATTATTATTATTATTATTTATGTTTACTTTTAATTCGTGTTATCCACGGCAATTGTTACACTTATTACATTTTCTATACAAATTTGTAGTGTATTTTTATAAAAAATTTTATATACTGTACAGTAGAATGAACATGTAAACTACATATTGGTTGTATTTCCCGTAGATTTTATTACGTATATATCAAGTTATATACATAGTGTATATGGGATGACGTTCACAACACGTGAAATGAATGAATGCAGTGCATCATATA
This sequence comes from Bathynomus jamesi, assembly GCA_023014485.1. Lineage (NCBI taxonomy): Eukaryota > Metazoa > Arthropoda > Malacostraca > Isopoda > Cirolanidae > Bathynomus > Bathynomus jamesi. The sequence goes on along the minus strand of JAJOZX010001648.1, from coordinate 326,694 downwards.
TATATGATAAGCAGATATATATATATATATATATATATATATATATATATATAGTGTTGACAAAAGTAAATAGACACTTTCATTTTTCCATACATTTAGATTTGATAATAAAAGTCAATACATAACAGAATTTTTTTAATCAATATATTTAGAATCAAGTTGCATTTCCTTTTATATTGTGCAAAGGTGACACACGTTCCGGCATTCCATAAATAAACTTTGCCATTTGTTCTTGAGGACAATTATCGCGGTATCTATTTACTCTTTTCAATTCTCTGTACGATAAAATACCAAATTTTAAATCGTCAAGCTTAAAGTTGAGCATCGAATATATATTATTCGATGCAAGTCCTAAGACGCGATGAACTAATGATTTTAACATTCTTTAATCTAACCTTATATAATTATATCCTAAGATGTTAAACTCGTATTTACTTTATAACACGTGAAATGTTTAGGGAAAAAATGTTTTTGAAAATAAGAGAGTCCATTTTTTTTATAGAACTTAATTAATTAAGATTTATTTAAAACCCTTTTCAGTAAATTAAAATATTCAAAACGAGACATTTTCCTCGAGTCTCATTTGGAATTTCAAAATTTTATAGAATCATTAAAGAGAAGATTCATTTTTATTTTTGACGAATAAAATTAGAAAGTCAGACTTTGTAATAAATTGTGCGTGCAGTTGCCTCTTCCAATATGCAAAATGACGGCAAATTTATCTTCCCCAATTTATGGAGACCAAACATCTGACTAACGGTTAAGCAACTGATAAAGCCGTTGCAAACACATTTAGTTTGCATTTCCTGATACGAATATTATAGCTATACGTTATCTACGAAACTGATAATTGAACAATGGCTGTGCTCCACTAAATTCAAAGTATCAATCTTTAAGGTATGTAAAAGCCTTGACGATCTATCCATTTCAGTGACGTTATAAGATCAGCAAATAAAATTGTTCATACATACCCTGAACAAATGTAGCAATTTTAATTGAATGTTCAAAGTCTGCAAAACGCTACACTATACTAGGGTTGTGCTATATATATATGATGAATAAAACCACGAAGGAAAGGAAACACAAAATGGTGCTCAAGCGCTTTCGTCTAATGACATCCTCAGGAACACAGTGTTCCTGAGGATGTCATTAGACGAAAGCGCTTGAGCACCATTTTGTGTTTCCTTTCCTTCGTGGTTTTATTCATCATAAATATTTTTCACGTGTTACTTTCGTGAAATAATTTTCATACATATATATATATATATGCTTACGAAGACTCTTCAACGCATTTAACTCTACTATATGACAAAGTTTTTAATTCATGGGAACTTTATGCCAACAACGTTAGTGAAAAGAATATTTATATTTGCCACCCATCATATGGGTGTCGCCGCATGAATACTCTTTTTGTTTAGGTAACGGAATGTTACTAAGCAGAGATGGTATTCCACGTAGATTTTTCTGTGACGTTTCGTGACACCTGAATTCAACGTTTTTAATGACTTTTCATGGAGGTAATTTCAGTGGAAATAATAAGAGGTTAAAAGTTTAAATTTTATTTTAAATTTTTGTTCGTGGTAAAACAATTACAATTCTGTTCACAGTTTCAAATTTATTTGCTTTTATTGAAAAATATTAAATATCATGAACAAAGAGAGATAAAGGTTAAGCTTAGTTAGGTTAGGTTAGGTTAAGTTAATTTATTTATTTAGGTTAAGTTATATGTCCCCATCTACAACTAAAAATGTGAAAATGTCGCGGTTTCGTAAGGTAGCCAAACGTTTGTGTGTGTTATTAGTGAAGGAATATCATAATTAATGTATTAATCCTTCGAAACTCGATTTAAGTACAAATAAGAAAGCAAAATATTTTCACGAGAATGAAGCAAAAATGAAAACCTTAAATATGTTTTTACAGAAAGAAATAAAAGTTACGTTTTGGTGATAAATTCGCCCATTACTCTAAATGGACTCTAAATACCTCTAAATGACTCTACTTGACTTTAATGGACCCTTCTTGCAACATTTATTTCTGTAACAAAAAACTACACAGCCTTCTTACAACATTTATTTCTGTAACCATAAAATTGTGTGTACTTACCTTGGAGAACAATATTTTGCATAGTGCTCACGTTATTACTGTCCGTAAAACGCTGGTTTGCTCACATAAAAAATCTTTCCGGAGAACAGATAAGTGACACCTTGGTCTAAGTTGAGCCACTGGGCAAAATTATACGATTTATACATAAAACACTGTTATGGGTCCATATGGACCCGCTTGGCTGAAAAAGGGTTAAAATATACTCCCTAATGAGGTAGTGCACAAGGTAGACAAGATGTTCAGCTGCCATTGATACATCTGTAGTTAATGCTCAGGCCTATAATGAACTGTCACAGTACAACGGAAATCCAGAGTTCCTGTCGATCTCTTGGCTCGAGATTGGAGTCAGACTGAGGAGGACTGGGTTCGACTCTCACCATTGCCGTAGTTGCAGTTGATTCGGCCATCTGTCCTGCGATCGCTTTGGCTCAAGTGGCCCTCGGAGTTCACCCCCATATCATCAATGAGGGGAAATAAGGGTTCCGAATGTTACCTTTTTGCAACGGAAGTCCAACTGCAACAAACTCGATATGAACAATGGCTGTCTGCTAAATGTCAATCCCTCGATAGTGAAGGACTGCAACATTCGCCCTCTAACAACACTGTTGAACCAATGCAACATTCTTCAATGTCACAAATAATGAATAAATACTGTCACATGACCATTAGGAAACAGTAATGGAACCTTACTGTTTCACTAACTGCGAGGAAATATAATGACACAATGATGAGATTTCAATGCTAAATTTGTGATGAGGATCCATTCTCGATGCGATGCTCATTCACAAATTGTTCTTGCTCAAAAATAAACAATAAGTATTTTTACTTTAATGATGGTTGCTAATAAATTGTGGGCAGTGCTGAAGGGTTAGGTTGTGGGCACGTCGCAACACCGCTTCCTGTTAAATCAGCTAGGTTAAGCGACGTTCAGTGACCGTCTCCTGCATTCAGATAATGTATAACGACCATCACATGGTTCAGATCCCACGTACAGCTGTAGATCTTTGTCACATGATCTTTGCCTTTACGGAAGTTAAATATTATTATTATTATTATTATTATTATTATTTATTCTTTAGAGACTTCTCCAAAATTCTAAAGGTTTTCTTTGATACTTCACGAATTTTATTTGAAACAATTATTTATGATATTTCTAACGTTTCGTCCGTACACTTCACCCATTTTCAAAGAACTAAAATATAGGGTGATCCAGAGAAATGGGACCCAAAAGAAACCCCTGTAACTCTTAAAGTATAAGTCCTTTTATAAAATCATACGCATCATTCGAAAGAGGATAGTTACAGGTTTGTACAGGATTGTATAGGTTTTGACAATACAAGACAAGATAAGATACAAAACAAAATAAAAGTGTTAGTTAAAACTAACCCTTCAAGATGACTGCATGGACTGTGGAACAGCTGCGTTTCTTAACTGAGCAATATTATGAGCATGGAAGAAGTGTAGTTTCAGCTCAAAGATCTTTCAAGACAAATTTTCAGATGTTAAAATCACCTTCTAAGAAAGTAATCCGTCAGTGTGTCAGAAATTTTTCCCTAACTGGCAGCATTGGAAAAAGAAAACCAACTGGAAGAGTGCGCACAGCAAGGATAGACGAGATCATTAACAGAACTCATGAAATTGTACAGGATAATCCTAACATAAGCATCAGACGTGCTTCTCAGCTGTTAGGAGTTGGATATGGAACAACAACACACCGTATATTCAAGCAAAATTTAATGCTCTTTCCATATAAAATTCAAACAGTGCAACAACTAAACGATGAGATTTCGCACGAAGACGACAATTCTGTCAATGGATCCAACAGAAGGTAAATGACACCACCAATTTTCTAGCAACTTTGATTATGTCAGACGAAGCCCATTTTCACTTGAATGGAACTGTAAACAAACAAAATTGTCGTTTCTGGGCAACCGAAAATCCATTGAATATTACCGAAGTCCCGTTGCATATTCAGCGTGTAACTGTTTGGTGTGGTCTTACTGCATCTCAGATCATAGGGCCGTACTTTTTCGAGGATTCCACCGGAAACACGGTCACTGTAAATGGTGATCGCTACGAAAAAATGTTGACCGATTTCCTTATTCCTAAATTAAGAGATCTTTGTCTAGAAAACCACTGGTTCCAACAAGACGGAGCTACCTGCCATACCACGAGGAACTGCATTGCAGTTTTGCGTCAAACGTTTCCAGGCGAGTTAATCTCAAGATTTGGAGACGTTGAATGGCCCGCAAGGTCTCCGGATTTTCTCCCTTAGATTATTATCTCTGGGGATATTTAAAGAGTAGGGTCTACAGAAATAACCCAACGACCTTGCAAGAATTGAAGGCCGCCATCACAAATGAGATACAGGCCATACCACCGCACACTCTTGCAAAAGTGATGCAGAACTTACAAGCGAGAACACTGGAATGCTTGGCAACTAATGGAGCACATTTGAAAGGAGTCATTTTTAGAAAATAAATATTTCATAATAAACTTGTAACTCTACTCTTTCGAATGATATATAGTTTTTATGAAAGGAATTAAATATTAAGAATATTTGGCTTTTTTTTATGGGTCCCATTTATCTGGATCACCCAGTATAAATCGTTAAATTAATATTTACAGATTAAACCTTAAAATAACAAATTTTAAAATTAAGATGAAGAATACAGTTAAAAATTATTACCAGATAAAGGATTGTGTACTAATTATAGGTTGTATATTCCACAAAGCTACAAAATTTCAATAATCAAAACTTTATTACATAGAGCAGTGGTTCCCAACCTACCGGTAAATTACCCCACTGGGGTAATGACACACGATCTAGAAGTTATAAAAAATAATATCGTGATAATCCAGAAGTTATATAAAATAATATCTAATGATTGGGGTAATGGAGCTGGATTAGAATTAGGTTTTGGGTAACTCTACAAATAAGATTGGGAACCACTGGCATAGAACATATAAAATAACTTCAAACTGGGATCTAGTTGATAAAAAAAATTGTGATCATGTTTTTTCAAGTTCAAAATATGTTTCTGAGAATAATATGAGTAAAGTTATATATACCTATTGAAATGTAAGGAAGATGGATGTAACTCCATAAACTCTATACAACTAATACACTTCACCTCACAACATTACAACATAAATATAAACCTAATAAAATTGATGAGCACTTTAAAATTGAACATAAACGAAATGGCCCCAAAACTTACGCATAATATTTAAAACTGAAAATTTCTACAGACTAAGAATAGCGGAATCCTTAATGATAATAAACCAGATATCAATATCAAATTCAGTGAAATGGGATTTTTTTTTTAATATTTTTAATTAAATTTGGACATAAAAGGAAATTTCTGAAAACAAAGTTCGATTTTTATCTCGTAATAATTTTTAACTATATTTATTATCTTAATGTAGAAAATTATGTTATTTTAAGGTTTAATCTGTAAATATTAACTTAACGATTTATATTTTAGTTCTTTGAAAAATGGATGAAGTGTAGGGGCGAATTTTTACAAATATCGTAAGTAAAGCAATCATATTATTTTATTTAAGGACTGTTTTAAATGAAATTCGTGAAGTATCAAGGTAAACCTTTAGAATTTTAGGGAAATCTCTAAAACATTATATTAAATTAGAAGCTGCTCATGAATTTCTGGTGTTGTTGTTTTTTTGTTTTTTTTACCTACATATAGACGTAAATACCAAATTTGAAAAATTTCAGGAAAATTGTGAAGGACTTGTTGGCGAAAAGATATTATTCATTTAACGCCCCTTAAAAGCAATTCTATAGTCGTAAATTGAAGATTTCGAATGAATGGTAAAAGTTAACCCATTTTTTACATATTTATAGATTTATATTAAATTTGTATCTGTAGTGCAGCTAACTAAATTTATTCAGTTTAACTAAATTTGATAACTAGACTGGTAAGTAGACCAAATTTAATTAAGTTTTGACTTTGAATTTTAATTTTGGCTTTAAATTTTTACTTTTTACTTTTTCTTTTTTTTTCTCATATTGAATTTCGACTGATTCTGACAATTATGAAGTTTTATTTCGACTATATATGATATATACATTTTTGAAATTCGGTTTACAGTTTGACTTTCTTTTACTTCTCAATTTAAATTTATTCCAATTTTAAGTTAAAATACCAATTTTCAAATTTCGAAAATCAAAAATCAAACTCGAATGCAATAAAAATTCCAATTCGTTAGTCAAAAAAGAAAAAGTTGACGTGAAAAATTTGTCTTACAAAAGCAGTTTTGACACCTGAGATACAGGAATTTAAATGTTCCTGTATCTCAGGTGTCGGAATTTGTATTGCATCCGAGTTTGATTTTTGACTTCCAGAATTTGAAAATTGATATTTTGATTTAAAACTGGAATAAATTTTAAACACCGTCCTCTAAATCTTCATTAGAAGAAAAAAATTAGAATGGTGCATTGAAAATCTTATCTACTTCATTCTTGCTTTCATTCTTGCTGGGAAAAAAATTTGAGCAAGCTCAGAAAAAAAACTTGCATCTCAAAAATTATACAATTTTCGATTTTTTTAAAATAATTTGTGCGCTGTTGTGCGATGTATAAATCTTTGAGGAAATGTTTAAACTTGTATTGTAGCTCAAATATTTAAATACGCTTTACCGCCGAAGCTTTACGACGACAGTAACACATATAAATTAATAGATGGTTCGCCTCGGCCTTCGGTCAGCTCAGAAGGTTTAGAGGAAGAAAGTACACCTGTGCAAGATCGATATCAATAATGTCGACAGCAAAAATTCGGAATACGCCTAAGGTAGAACAGTTCAACGTCATGCACGTCCATTTAATCCATATTAAGTTAGTTCAAATTAAGTTAAGTTAGGTCCTGTTTGGTTAGGTTAGGTTAGGTTATTTATGCTCAGTTAGTTCTGATTAGGTTAGGTTAGTTATTTTCACTTAAAATCTGAAATATACATACGAGTTAGGTTAGTTATATTCAGTTAAAACAAATGAACTTTTCATCTTTATTTAAATTTTCAATGCATGCAGCTACTAAGATCGAAAAAGGTCGAACGTCGACATTATGGAATTCGACTTCGTTCATGTAATCCGGCTGAGTTATTAAATTTGGCTCCCCGGGTCAGGACTGGGCGCACTCTTTCACACCACCTCAGCCCAGTACTGTACTGGCTGCATTCTATAGTTAGAGAACGGTATAGAAATATATTTTGTTAAATATAAGACGTTCAACGCACATTATTCAAACATTTCTTCCTTAACATCATCAATTTGCTTCTGCCTTTCTTTCCTTCTTTCCTTTTCATTCGTCCTCCTCTCAACACGTTTTCATTGCCCTTCCATAATGAATCAATAAAAGTTAGAATGACGCATAAAATACGCATCATTCTAAAATATTCTGAAAACCAAAGCAATTTCATTAAATCTTTAGAGTCTGTAAAACTTTAGACGCAATATATGTGCTTCGTCTTTTCCACAAACAACAAAATATCGAAAATCATCATAAAAATAAAGAAAAACTTTTTTCTTACATAATAGGGTGGCGCAAAAGTCGCGCACCATAGGAATTTTCAGTGTTGACTATATTTTTTTCTTTTAGGTACGGGATGGCTGCGAAATTAATAATAGACGAGAGGTTGAGCTTGGTTTTAATGTATGGAATACCAGGTACTACAAATCGATCAATCGCTACAGAATTTAAATTCTGTAGCGATTGATCGTCTATTGTTTATTTCGCAGCCATCTCCCTACCTAAAAGAAAACAATAATAGATTAGAGTAAACACTGAAAATTCCTATGGTGCGCGACTTTTGCGCCACCCTCTATATTTATTTCAGATACCCCAAATAGAAAGAAAAATTTAGAAAACCATTTTCTGAAATAAAAAACCCACTATGAAATTATTAGACTCTCGAAAGGTTTTTGTCGAAATTTTGAGTGAAAACTGAAGGAAAATCCTTAAAAAAATAAGTGCTTTCAAACCTCACAAAGGACACAGATCGAAGGTGTGTGAACATCGAAAGACGCGACTGAAAATTCACTAATTTTTAATATAATCCCGGAATTACCCGATATAAATAAGGTAGTACGGCCGTAATAACTATTTTACCATCACCACGGCAAGCTATCAACTCTCATATTTAATTTAGATAATGTATATTAGGTAAGAGGAGAAGGAAGCCCGCCGGAGCAAATGAAAATTCTTCCGAGTCCCCTATTACCCTGCATAATCCCATTCGAGCAGAAATTAAATTCCAGTTTTAGGGTTCTACAAGAATAAATTGATTAATGCTGGATTATATTTAATAGGAGAGAGAGAGAGAGAGAGAGAGAGAGAGAGAGAGAGAGAAATGAAAATTCACAATATATATATATATATATAGATAGATAGTGTATACAGTATATTCAGTGTGTTAAATTCGTAGAGAGAGAGGTAGTTCTTTGGGGAGATATTGATGTGTGCAGAGAAAGTCATGTCGGAGTTCAAACAGAAAGGGTCCTTAAATTAGATAAGGCTGTCCATGATTTATGAGGAACAGTGTTGCCAAAAGGGTTTACTATGTTAGAAGAGCTAGGAGGGTGTAGTATTTAAGGAGAAGAGAGAAAACAGAATTCTGTATTATGTAAGTGCAGTCGGAATGAACGCTGATTACACTGGACAACACAATTTCTGTCCTTTGCATAAATTCTGCTGATTTATATGTATCTTGATGCGCTGATTACGAATATGTTATTATTTTTTCTCTACCACCCACAATTTTTCCACAATTATATCAAACGCGGTCCCAGGAAAGGTGGAATTCCAGTATGTTGGATGAATATTCTGGTTTCTCATTAAGGAAACTCCCGAAAGTATGTATAAACGAAAAACATCAGTAAAAAGATTTTAATTGTTGTTCTGATCTTGTAATAATTATGTTGAGGTATTCAATATATTCTAATCTGTATATAAGATTTGTTTACACGTCCCTTCAAAACGGTGGGTGATATAGGTATTCTGACATCAGATTTGAACTCAGTGCATTCAAATTTATAAAAATCACTTCGTTTCGTTTAAAGGACAGAAAAAGTTTGTAATTTTGTCGTGCAGTGTTATTAATCTTACGCTTTTGGAGTAGACTGCTCTGATTATGCTAATGGGAAAATTAACAATTAGGACGGAGATGTCAGTGAAGAATGTCAGACCATTTACTCGTGGAAGGAGATGCAAATGAAAGTGGATCAAAATAGGAATGACCAAAGGTTGGTTGTCAGTCTGGGAAAGAAGGAATCTAAAATTAGAAAAATATGCAATGACGGCATTTCAAAAGTAAACACAAAGTGAAAGACAGAATAAGGTCTGCCGAACCTGTGAAGGGAAGAATGACGCGTGCAAAAGCGAACACTTGACCACGATAGACATTTCGAAGGGATGAAAGTTGCTTAGTAATTTCAGCGCTAATGACATTGATCACAACAGAAATGACCTCATATCTGCCTTGTTTATCTCAAAAGATATGAAATAGTATTTAGAGCAATTATGCAGAAAGTGTTTATGTTGAACACAGTGCAAACTTCGACTGCTATTAAGCGATTTATTGTTATGGTAACTTTATCAAGTTGTCATTTTCTTTTAGCTGATGTTCAATAATCATGGTAAAATTAAAGATTCATTTTTGCGTACAAACTTCATATTTACGTATGATTTCTACGCAATTTGCTTTAGTCGCTTCATATGTTAAGTTTGGTTTATAACATCTGAATTTTAATAGGATTTTTCAACCGTGAAATTTCTACATATTAGGATGCCACAATATCATGGCGGAGGCGAACTGCGGAAGGGTGACGTATGACGCACCTCTACCAACCAATACATAATAATCATAATGAAATTAAATTGTTAAAAGCCTAAGAATAAAAGTTCTAGAACCGTAACTTTTACTGGTAAAGAGATCGCATAATTCATTATTAAACCTGATTATTTTGAACGCTGCAAACAGATTGAATTGTGGTATATTCATTTTGTGAATCCATCACTCCGTAATTACGGTACACGATTTATGTTGATTGAAGGTAAAAGTGGTTCCAGTGAGATCAGTAGTATGCCGCATTTGGGTCGAGGAATTTGAATCAATTTGAAAAATTCTCCCTCCCGTTCTTCACCGTCCTTCATGAGGGTCTCCTACCTTCCTTTATAAGGTTTCTCTCATGAGAGATATTTAAAAAAAAAGTAGCAATTTGAGAATTTCCTCTTGGGGGGGTCCTTTAGAAGACTTCACGGTCTTTCATGAGAGAAATTTAAAAAACAAACAAATAAATATTCCCTTACGAGATGTTGATTTGAGTGGGAAAAAAATTCATGGCTCATTTTAAGCAGCGTTCCGGAGCGTTTTGGTGCGTTCGGTTTCGCGGTTCCCGTTAGTTTTAGCTTTCTGGAAGCGTTCGTGCAGAAGATGCATTCGTGGGGCATCAGGTTTCTGCTGATATATATATATATATATATATATTTTTTTTTCTAATGTGAAAATGAATATAAGAATATAAATATATAAGAATATAAGGATTATGTATATATATACGGTATATATATATTAGGGTGTCACTTATTTTTCAACTTTTACGTTTCCGTGCTCTGACCCCATCAAAGTATGACATATGATGTAAAAACACTGTGTACAAAGTTTTATTGAGATATTTTAATATTTAGAGGTTTCTCAACGGCTTCGAAGTATTGGATACGAGATTCTCAGAAAGTGTGAATATAAACAATTTCCAAATGTTTTTAAACAATTTATTATGTTCCTACATTAGCAGGAAGTGCACAAGAAATTATCATAATATTAAGATGAAGTACATTAACATCAGACAGTAGCGTAATTATCATGATTAATCATTATTTCCACTCAAGGTATGCTTTTGTCCCCATGTGCAATGCTTGCGATGGTCGTCAAGAAACTGGAGAAGAAACTGGAGTTGTTCTTCATCTTTGGTTAGGTATCCAGAAAAATCCTGGATGAGAGCAACTCCACGTTCAGCGAAGTCATTTGTTGCAGTTAGAGTTTTTACAGTCTCTTTCGCAGTCTGGTAATGAGTATCCTCTTCCCATTGCTCAGCAGTTTTCTCCAAGAATTCATTTGGGAGGTTGAGTTTCGTGAACAATGATTTTGTGTCTTTTGTTACAAAGTTTTTCAAGCTTTTTTCTTTCACAGTATCCAGGTCAACAACCACACGCTTTGGAGGGTTCTCTTGTCCATCAACACTAGTCATAGATATGACCATGCGATTTTGGATATCAGGGAGGACATCGTCATCGAAAAAAGCAAGACCCACCAGCTCTTCAGACAAATACCATAAATGAGCTGTCATCTTCTGTGAAGTTACCATGGCAATGCGTGGATGGATGTTTGAATACTTTTTTAGTGACTGTAGGAGATGAAGGTCATTTTGGGAAGCACTAATGGCGCAAGGGCACGTGGTCCAAGCTTTCACATAAATGCATACAATAAAAATGCAAAAGTCGCGAAGTCCTCTTTCCTCACGGTTTGTTAACTTAAATTGTGATCTGAACATCCAAATCTTTAAGGAATAGATTGCCTTTGACATCCATCGTGCCTGATGCATCGCTCCGGGAGCATGAAAAACTACACCACGATTACAGACCACCAAGAAACAGACATGCCAGTTCAGGTAGCTCCTTATAGTCATCTCGCGGGATTTTTGTAGTCATTGCAGATTTAGAGAAGCTAATGAGACCTTTCCTTACATCAGCGACAGCAGAAGTGGCAATTTCATCAGTGGTGGAGTGTTCATACCGCTTTGGATCAATGTCGTCCCACTTTCTTTGAAATCTTTTAAAAAGTTGGACATCTGTAGCTAATGTGGGGCCCATGCATTCTTTAAAAGCTGCTACAGCCAAAAGTTCGATGATGTGATGTCTGCAGGCCAGATGGAGTAGGTCACGTTTCAGCATCTGCTGTAAAATAATGCAAGTTCCAGCCATTAGACCAGTATTGGCGCTAGTTGTATCGAAGGATATAGCTTGGACCTTTTCTTCAATATCCCACTTACGGAGAGCTTCAATGACAGCTGCAGCTTGTGCTTTCCCAGTTCCAGATATGAGCTTTGGAACGCCAAGAAGATGATGTACTCTCTGACCTGTTACTATGAGAGGAAGACGATCAATTTTTTCTTTCCAGTAATTTCCGGTAACAATTTACCATCCCAGTGTACAGCAAGAGGTACATTCGGCTTGAAGTTTTTCATGATGGTCATAGAGAGTGCCTCCCTTTGCTTCTTTCGTTCACGTCGGATGGTCTCTCGATTCAGAGCAAGATCAGGGATACTATGGCTGAGACTTTTCGCAGTCTCCGTAATAATCATAGTAGCAGCACGATCAGATACTTTACAGCGGTCTAGAACTGCTGTGAGACCAGGCGTGATGACTTCTTTTCTTCCCCGCTTTCGACTTTGTTCGCTCAACACACGTTTCTCCTTCTTTGCCTCCTTCCGATGTAGCACAATATCAACAGAAGACATTGTTCCACGACGGCCTTTTTCACGCTAAGCAATGAGAAACTGATTATCTTCCTCCATTTTGATTATGTCGAGGGCATTTGCATGAGCGATATCAAAGAGGTCGTGAAAACAGTCCTTGAACATGCTCTCATTCTAAACCTGTACTTCTGTCTTGCGGGATGCATTTTTCTTCAATGCTTTCCATCGCGAGAAGAGTTTTCCCAGTTTTCTGATTGTGTCTTGTTTGTGTTGAGTTGGAATTCGGGCACGATTCCAAAACTCCTCAATTTTTTCAATTGCTATTAACGAAGCCTCTCTTATCGTCTTCTTTTTTATATGTAAATGAAAGAAAAAGGACAGAGCCTGAAGATTTGATGGCAATTTACCACCTCTAATATCATTCTCACACTTGTCAATCAAGTAAACCTTAAATTTCTTTCGTCTCCATCATTAGATAAATGTATTTTGCTATATAAATTTCCACCTGAAAAAAAAAATAAGTGTGACAGTTATTATGCAATAAAAAACACTAATACACACACAACCTACTATTAAGACTAAAATAACACACACTGATGCAAACACATCCTACCATTAAGGCGACTGAAATGATACTGGGGTAAGGCATAGAAAGGAAGCGCATTTCAATTTAGGAAAAGTAACGACGCGTCATCAAAATTTTAATGGCCTTTAGCGACCTCTAAATATTAATATTTTCTCATGAAACTTCATAATTAGCGTTTTTACATGCAATGTCACATTTCTAGAGGGTCAGACCGAAACTTCTTCATGGTTCAATTCTTACCATACAATTAAGTGACGCCCTAATATATATATATATATATATATATATATATATATATATATTATTTTTTTTAATTGGGGTTGTTTAACCTCCTTCGCAACATCTAAGGTCATATGACGGAGGGGACCTACAGCTTTATGTGGGATCCGAACCACGGGTCGCTACATAATCTGGGCGCGGAGGACGGTCTCCCATCCAACTACTACCCAGACCAATGTCGCTTAACTTCGCTGATCGCCCCATATATATATATATATATGGGGCTACGTCGTGGCCAATATCGTAACACCACTTCCCGGAGATCAGCGAAGTTAAGCGACATTGGGTCTGGGTAGTAGTTGGATGGGAGACCGTCCTCCGCGCCAAGATTATGTAGCGACCCGTGGGTCGAATCCCACATAAAGCTGTAGGTCCCCTCCGTCATATGACCTTAGATGTTGCGAAGGAGGTTAAACAACCCCAATTAAAAAAAAATATATATATATATATATTAGGGCGTCACTTAATTGTATATATATATATATATATATGAATAGAAACGACATAAGTATTAAGGAACGTTTCTGCACACGAGGAGGAGAGATAACGTTCCTTAATACTTATGTCGTTTCTATTTATTTATATACTGCGTGGTCATTGCAGTTATTTGCATATATATATATATGTATATATTATGTCTATAAGAACTGTAGTGTCTGACAATTAGCAAAGATTTCTTTAACGCCGATGATCTTGACAAATGAGCATTGCAATCTGAAAGATTATTTTGGCTTAAATAGGAAAAACCTTAAAATAAAATTCCATAAAAGACAACCCATCTAATTGACCTATTCGAAGACGTGTAAGCGCTCAAAAAATACAGCAGAAAGCATTAAAAATAATTTTTGGCCAACTGTGTGCAGGTTCATCGTTGTTTGTTTTTTCTGTTTAAGGTGCTTCAACCCTGCTGGATTATTGACACCATGTTTTTTTTTTTTTTTTTTTTACTCCCCGAAGGAAGGTAGAAAAGGAAGAAAGAAGAGAAGGATAAAGTTTGGGTTTAATATATTAATAACGACATCACACAAAATAAAATTAGAATAAATACAGTTATCTCATAAACAAACTTTGTTTTGTTCTAATATTTGTATTACGAAATAGATCCAGAAAATATTAACTAAATTCATTTTATTTTCATTTATTTAAACTAAGGGGAAGCTAATATATTTCAATCCAATCGTATAGTAACGTGGCAATCATCATGGACAGCAAATACTATGGCAATTTTTTACTATCAGTCCGATCTCTTCAATTCCCATAATTTATGGATCAATGGATTCGTTATTACACCAGGAATGCGATTTGGATAGTCTCAAGTGAGGGAACTGGCCCAAAACTAAGTTAGGACACGAAGTTTATTTTGGGGTATACGTGTGAAAAAATACCCTAAAATGCGGGTAATTCCTTCAGTAGAGACTATCTAGGGCGCATTCGCGATGTAAAAACAAATCCATTGATATATAAATTATGGAAATTGTAGAAACAGCCAACATGAGTGACCTAAAAGGTATATATACACATTTATATATATGTAGTAAAACGAACACTATATATATTATATATACCGTAAAACTATATTAACCTAACTTAACCTACCTAACCTAACCTACCTAACCTAACCTACCTAACCTAATCTACCTAACCTAACCTAACCTAACCTAACCTAATTTTAGGTACTACTCTTACCTATGGCAACGAAATGCTTTTCTGTTTTTATCGAACACACACTTATTACCACAAACAATACCTTCCTTGTTTTTCTTAGGGCAAATAAATTCTTTTAGCAATACACCGTGTTCTACATAAAAATTAAATGCAGCCTCTTCATCATCAAAAAATTTGCATGAAGTTAAACACAGTGAATAATTACAACCATCGCAAACCGACGCCATCGTGACACTAAAATCTTATGAGTTCAGGTCAAACCCAGCAATTTTGTTAGCGGTACCTTCCTAACCTTTGTGGGATCAGCCATTTTATCACTCCCAAAAACATGATCCGCGATTTTATCGCTCAAAAAAATAATTTCTTAACATTAATTTTATAGCTTTAATCGGCATTTGCCTTCATATTGTACTTAATAAAAGTTGTTTAAAAAAATGTAAAGAGTCTTATGGTAAACTTTATTTTCAGTTTCCAGAGACCGGACTGATAGTAAAAAATTACCAATATTAACTTATAGCTAATTTTATATATATATATACAGGGTGTTTGAAAACTTTCTGTACAAATTGTAATGGGGGATAGGCAACACCAAGACAAACCCTTTTCGTCAATAAGTGTATGCCCGCTGACGTCACCATTCGGCGCGAGAGGGCGCCGCTGCAATTGGCTAAAAGGTGAAGTGGGCTAGACTCGCGCTTGCCGCGGGCATTCTTAAATCGAACGTAGTACGCGTAACATGTTTATTTAAAGAAGGCATGTTTATTTAAAGAAGGTGCTGAAAGTTGCGACCGGTAGCATCAATGCATGCCCGACAGCGTCGAAGCATTGACCGACGTACACGTCGAAAGATTCCCGGCATTTCGGGAACAGTTCCAGCGGCGACAGCGATTCTTGCTACGAGGTCTTCTTCTGAGTAAATGGGAGTCTCGTACACGAGGTTCTTCATGTGTCCCCACAGGAAGAAATCGAGGCATGTTAAATCGGGCGATCTCGGTGGCCAGGCTACGGGCCCACCCGGCGGCCTATCCATCGGTCCCCAAAAGTGGCGTTCAGATAATCCCGCACATCGTTGCTGGAGTGTGCTGGGGCCCCGTCGTGTTGAAGCCACATTCGTCTACGAATAGCCACGGGAACGGTGTCCGGACAACTGCCCCCTGGACAACCGCCCCCCGGACAATTGCCCCCCGAAAACCGCCCCCCGGATTATTGCCCCCATATGTAAATAAAAATTAAATAGAAATTAAATTTACGTTTAAAAAATGGCAAGCTAAAACAATATTTAACAACATTATTGCCAATTCTTGCTTAATTTTGCTTGTAGCCTGAAAAAAAATTATATTTAAAAAGTTAGCAATATTTAACAAAAAAATTTCCAATTATTGCTTACTTATTTATAATAAAATTATGAAGTTTAGCTACTTAATTTTATTTAAACAGTTGGCAAGACTTATTGTATTTCATATACACTATGGATTAATTAATTATATTTAAACAGTTGGCAATACTTATTGAAAGGTCGTTTTGAAAGTCATAGTTGGTGGTTAGGTTAGGTTAGGTTAGGCTAGGTTAGGTTAGGTTAGGTTAGGTTAGGTTTGGTTAGGTTTGTTTTTTATAAATATTAATAAATTTAATTCCTATTTAATTTTTATTTACTTATGGGGGGCAATAATCCGGGGGGCGATTGTCCTACGGGGGCAGTTGTCCGGGGGGCGGTTGTCGGGGGGCAATTGTCCGGGGGGCGGTTGTCCGGGGGGCAGTTGTCCTAGCACACACGGGAACATCTTCCAGCAGTTCCGGCAACATTTCTTCAAGAAATATCCGATAAACCCGCCCGTCGAGTCGGGCAGGCAGCAGGTACGGCCCAATCAACTTGCCATGGACGATACCCGCCCAAACATTGACGGCGAACCGTTCTTGATGAGCATGCACCCGTGTAGCATGTGGATTTGCGTGCACCCACACGTGAGAATTGTGCATGTTAAACACACCCTCACGTGTGAAACAGGCCTCATCTGAGAACAGCACATAAGCCGGAAAATTAGGCTGCACCGCTGTCTGCTGCAGAAACCAGCGTGCGGATTCCACACGAAGAGGGTAATCCCGAGGTTGTAATGCCTGGACTCTCTGACGATGAAACGGATGTAACTGCTGCTCGTGCAACACTCTCCAGACCAGATCGTGGTTCACACCGAGGATACGTGCAACACCTCGCGTGCGTGCGCTTGGATTGTCCTCAAATCGCCGTAGGATTTCTTCTTCCATGTCAGGAGTGCGCACGTTTCTCTCCCGACCAGTGTCATGCATGTTTGCATGGAATGTTCCAGTTTCTCGCAGTCGCCGATGCAAATGCGCAAACGTTTGGTGGTTTGGCACACGTCTGTTTGGGAAGCGCTGTCGGTACAACCTCACAGCAGCTCTTCCGTTTCCATTGGCAGCCCCATACACCATATGCATGTCAGCCATCTCAGCAGTCGTGAAGCGCTCCATGTTACGCGTACTACGTCCGATTTAAGAATGCCCGCAGCAAGCGCGAGTCTAGCCCACTTCACCTTTTAGCCAATTGCAGCGGCGTCCTCTCGCGCCGAATGGTGACGTCAGCGGACATACACTTATAGACGAAAAGGGTTTGTCTTGGTGTTGCCTATACCCCATTACAATTTGTACAGAAGGTTTTCAAACACCCTGTATATATATATATATATATATATATATATATGTAAAGATTAGAAGGTAATTGGATGATCCCGGGTTCGATTCCTGGGAGGTGCAACATTTTTCATTTGCTCGTTCTCCCTCCTCATCTTGTGCGGACGCTCTTCTATACAAGCGTCGTTCTTTACATTAATTATACTGTGTTGTTTGCCGTTAAAATGTATATATGTACGGCATGAGAAGGTGCCCCTCAGGGCATTCGATTCCGCTCGTATGTAAGAGAATTACGAGTTCTGACTGATCGAGGACCTTGGTGCAGTGGTTAGCATATCCGACCGACAATTGGATGATCCCGGGTTCGATTCCTGGGAAGTGCCTCATTTTTCATTTGCTCGTTCTCCCTCTTCATTTTGTGCGGACGCTCTTCTACACAAGCGTCGTTCTTTACATTAATTATACCGTGTTGTTTTCAGTTTAAAAAAAAAATATATATATATATATATATATATCGTAAAGAACGACGCTTGTATAGGAGAACATTCCGCGCAAGATGAGGAGAGAACGAACAAATGAAAAAATGAGGTAACCACCCGGGAATCGAACCCGGGATCTTCCGATTGCCGGTCAGATATGATAACCACTACACCATGGTCCTCACTCAATCAGAAGTCGTAATTCCTCTACATACGCGCAGAAACCAATGCCCCGAGGGGGGCACCTCCCGCATGCCGTACCTATATATACATTTCAACTGCAAAGAACACGCAGTATAAATAACGTAAAGAACGACGCTTGTATAGGAGAACATTCCGCGCAAGATGAGAAGAGAGAACGAACAAATGAAAAAATGAGGTAACCACCCGGGAATCGAACCCGGGATCTTCCGATTGCCGGTCAGATATGATAACCACTACACCATGGTCCTCAATCGATCAGAAGTCGTAATTCCTCTACATACGCGCAGAAACCAATGCCCCGAGGGGGGCACCTCCCGCATGCCGTATCTATATATACATTTCAACTGCAAAGTACACGCAGTATAAATAACGTAAAGAACGACGCTTGTATAGGAGAACATTCCGCGCAAGATGAGAAGAGAGAACGAACAAATGAAAAAATGAGGTAACCACCCGGGAATCGAACCCGGGATCTTCCGATTGCCGGTCAGATATGATAACCACTACACCATGGTCCTCAATCGATCAGAAGTCGTAATTCCTCTACATACGCGCAGAAACCAATGCCCCGAGGGGGGCACCTCCCGCATGCCGTATCTATATATACATTTCAACTGCAAAGAACACGCATTATAAATAACGTAAAGAACGACGCTTGTATAGGAGAACATTCCGCGCAAGATGAGAAGAGAGAACGAACAAATGATAAAATGAGGTAACCACCCGGGAATCGAACCCGGGATCTTCCGATTGCCGGTCAGATATGATAACCACTACACCATGGTCCTCAATCGATCAGAAGTCGTAATTCCTCTACATACGCGCAGAAACCAATGCGTATGATTTTATAAAAGGATTTATACTTTAAGAGTTACAGGGGTTTCTTTTGGGTCCCATTTCTCTGGATCACCCTATATAAATACAAGGATTATATAAATATAGGGATTATTTAAATATACGAATTATACGAATGAATATAAGAATTATATAAATGAATATAAGAATTATATGAATGAATATAAGAATATAGGAATATAGGAATTATTCATTGTTCATTTTTACATATGATATATATGTTAACCCCTCCCTCTATGGCTTTGGGCGGTTCGAAGTTGACGGGGCTTCTGGTTAGGTGGCAGCAACGGATTTGTTACCTTGGAGTAGCTGGTACCGTGTACGAAATCGCGGTAGTTTCTCTTATACCTCTCCGATTTCTTCTTGCAGAGAATTCTCTAAGGGTTCCCCGATTCTTCTTGTAGTGTATCGAGAAATTATTTTTCTCTGTTTTAAGACAAACTTCTCTGAAGAAAACAAGCTCGAAGGAGAACACAAAGATATTCTCTTACTGTAGCTTACTGCTAAAATGTTACAGGTAATGCTTAGCCTCTAAGTCAGATCAGACAAATCAGAATCAGAATCATCACTGGAGAAATTGTACACGTTTATATAAATAAATTTTGCTGACATCATTATTATTTAATGCTGACCTGTTTTGTTTTTTATTCTCAATAGGATGAATTATTTGGCAAAATAAATGAAGATAAGGTAAATATTTTAGTTGTATCAATGTCTAGACAGATAAGCAAGATATTTGAAGATGGAGCCATATTTTTATTTTAAACCGCATATTGACAGATCTGATGTTATCATGATCGCTGAGTTAACTAAAAACGGAAATTGAAATATGCATTTTATTATGAATTACAATTAAACATGCATATTAGCCAAAATTGAATGCTTAAAATTTAAAATTAAATGTTAAGCAAGACAAGACTTCATCTTTTACAACGAAGAGAGAATGTATAAAGAAAATGAACATTGCAGAATTTACCACGATTACATTATTAAGTTAATCTAAAAAAAATTATTAAGTAATTTAAAAAGAAATAATTCATTAATTATTCTGCAAAAATAAAATAAAAAGAAACTCAAAAGTTTTATCCGAACTTGCGTCAGCGTTATGCGAGTTTTGACTCTATACGCAAAAATGAATATATGAATATATGAATACATGAATATAAGAATTATTCATTGTTCATTTTTACAGGGCTCTTCCCTCTAGAATGATATTAATACAATAATATAACATCCTAACTAATTCTAACTAGATGATAACTAATGGTTTTTATAATACAGATTTATATACACAACATAAGTCGGGGTGGTTAAACCTCGTTCAGGCAGTACGAGGACACACTCTTGCCGTGCATAAATAGTTTGACATAGTACAATGTTTTTTTTATCTTTGTCATTGCGAGAATAATCGTTTCACTACAAATATACCAAGGATAATAGTACACACAATGATAATACCGACAGCAGATGTTGAAAAATAATTGTTACTGGTTGCAGTATTTGTTAAAGGTTATTCTGGTTATCATTCGAAATTTTAAAAACGGCTCAACTAATCATTCCATTTAGGAGCATGAAGTTCGGGTAGGATGGTTACCGGCTTCATAGAGAGATTTAAGATTTTTATAACGGGTTTAAATTTAGTTTGGGACGGGAAGGGGTATGGGTCATTAGGGCATATCATACTCTGGTTCAGGGTTGAAATTTTGGAAAAACAAAGTGGCTAATATGAATTCCTTTGTAAAAATTAATTCTAAGATGGGTTTATTATTTGCAACTTTTCTGAAAAATCTCATTTTCATGGTCAAAATCGCGATTTTCTGATTTGAAGGCTGCCTAACGCAGACTCAAGGCACCCAAACCAAAGCGCGCAGCTGTTCTGCATATGATTTAGTCTAAAAGCTGCTTTTCTGACCTCATCCTTGCTTTCTTGCGTGTTTCAACACCTCTGGGTGCTGAAAAAATGTTTAGATTTCACGTAAAACTTAAGAATTTTAAGTTTTTCTTCAAAGAATAGGCGCGGCTCACCAGCTCTACTCTGATCGAGTAGCGGGAGACTTGCCACCTCCACGTGTAGGTTTACACGCCTGTTCTTCCCGGATCCCTGAAAGGCATGGCCTCATTACTTCCTCCTTGGCCCTCCAGACTTTCATGCCATCTATGGCCAAGTAAGCCTTGTCTTTGGAAAGATGACCTGCCTTGATGAGGTCGTTCAGGAAGCCAGTGGTAACTGCAGCTGCCGGAACATTTACTACCCTGTACCTCAAAGCTACTGAAGCTGTCCCTTGGATCTTCATGTAGTTTCGTGTAGCAGAAGTTGGAGTTTCGGCAGGTACTTCAGCGGGAACGTCCATAGGAGTTTCAGTAGCCTCAGCATTCCAGAGGCTTCTTTTGCAGCTTCTTCCAAGTTTGGCTCTTCGTCCTCCTCAAAGTCTTTCATGAGACGCTCCTCATTAGAAGCCTCCTCTTTCTTCTTCCTCTTCACAGCAGAAGCTTCTTCAGCCTCCTTCCTCTTCGCTGCTTTGATCTGTCTCCTGCTGTCTTCGAAGTCTACAGAAGACATCTGGATTCCTGAAGCTTCGGAAGTCTTCACTCTCTGGTAGTACAGCCACTGAAGGTCCAGTTTAGGAATCTTCACCTCCAAAGGACAGTTACAGTTCACATGGGCCTTGAGGGAGCATCCTGAGCATTAGCGTGTAGCGTCATGAGCGATCTGGAGGCACATTTCAGGTTTTGTACAATCAACCTTGCTGATTTCAGAAAAGAAATCAAAAATTTTCTGCAACAAGCAGAACACCTCCTTTTTCGCATGTAAAAAATACCAAAGTCTTGTTAATTACAGTTGGCAACACTGACTGACATGGTACTTCTAGCAGCTTTCTAATTATTCTCAGTGAGTCGTCCCCTGGAATTTCTTAGTTCTACGCTAGCTCGCTTGAGAGAAACAAGTGTTTTTACTGTGGATGGGGTGTTCAAAAACCCCAAGGTACTAACGAAAGGTGCGTTTTGTGATATATACATTATACCCATTTCTTTGTTTTGTTGTGTTTTACATTGTTTATAAGTTTGTTATATGTCTTAGGGTATATATATACCTATGCATATTTATATACATAATACATGTGTGTGCAGTATATTTTTATATATATATTGGTAAACTTATTGTTTACCAATAAACCAAGCCTTATATATATATATATATACTCATAATCATATATATTTTTTATTTATACGTTTGTGTTTTTGTTTCAGTGTTCCTGTGTGATACTTGTTGAGTTTTGCTGGTACAATGAGCACGCAAAGCACACGGGCATCTGCCAGCCACATTGTCTTTGGTTCTCCACTATCAGAGCTTCCTCTGTCTGAACTTCCAACCCGTATACAATTTGCAAGGCATTTCCTCTTCTTGAAGGAGAACAAGTACACCAGCAACAGGGAGATTCTTCCGGAGGTATGCCAAACACTCATTGACCTTTGGAATCGTGCTAACATTCCATCACAGCCAATCAAGAATGTGAAGACGAAGCTGCTCCGATTGATGGAAAAAGGCTCACAAGCATCGAAGCATGGCAAGCAGGACACAAAAACCAAGAAGTTCGAGGAAAGCCTCAATCAATTGTTTGACATAGCTGTCTGCCAATGCATGCCACTGTGAAAAAGAAATGAAAGTTCCACGACGAGAGCATGCCTTTCTGATCGACCAGAGAACCACGCGGATCATGCAGATCAGTCGGGTGGATACGAATGTGACTCAGATGATGGAGAGAAGGAAGTCAAGAGAGGATCGGATGCAAGAAAGACAAGAAGAAGAGAATAGAAGAAAAACGGAACGGCAAGAGGTAGCATCCTCTGCAGATGTGGTCGAATCAGCTCAAGCAGAAGCAGACTCCAGTAGTGAAAGTGTTGGTGATGAGTGGATGGGTGATAGTGCCCAGGAGGACAGGAACATCACA
Source organism: Bathynomus jamesi (assembly GCA_023014485.1). NCBI lineage: Eukaryota > Metazoa > Arthropoda > Malacostraca > Isopoda > Cirolanidae > Bathynomus > Bathynomus jamesi. Next base: position 303,438 of record JAJOZX010001648.1, on the reverse strand, counting down.
CCGATTCCCACTGTTGCTTTGGAAGCTGACCGGTATGGTGTATCGAACAGGGCTGCTGCAGCTATCAGCACTGCAACATTGGTTGACTATGGCATCATTAGTTCTGATGATCAGATAAACGTAATTGAACACCACAAAGTATGGAGAGCACGACAGAAGGTACGGAGGGATCTGAAGGAAGCAGTAACTTACCACGATGTGGAAGTCACTGCTTTATTTTTTGATGGGCGGAAAGACATGATACTTGTCAAAGAGAAAAAGGGGAACAAATGGTACAGCACAAAGAAAGTTGAGGACCACTATGTGCTGGTCGGAGAGCCTGGAACCTTCTATCTAAACCATCTGGCACTGGAACGAGGAAGTGGCACTGTCATTGCGGATGGACTTCAAAATGCGATTGAAGAAATGGGTATTGCAGACAAGATAATTGCAGTGGGATCCGACAGCACAGCCACAAACACAGGGCACAGAAGTGGAACGATACACCTGCTAGATTGCCGCCTGGGTCGCCCTTTGCACTGGTTCATCTGTAGTCTGCATTTAAATGAACTCCCACTGCGCCACATGTGCAAGGAACTCATCGGCCCAACAGAATCTGCAACTCAATGGAAAGGACCAATTGGCAAAGCTTTGGCCACATGTGAAAGTTTGCCACTTTCCTCGAGAAATTCAATGTATTGCTGATGGTCACACTCTCCCGGATGTTGACCTTACTGAATTGAGTCGTAACCAAGCCTACCTCTACAGAATGATGAAAGCGATAAGGACTGGTGTCATTAATGAAGATCTTCTACGAGAGAAGCCTGGACCAATCTCCCATGCAAGATGGGTTACAACTGCCAGCAGAATTTGTCGGCTATATGTAGCGATGGCGCAGCCAAGTGATGAACTGTATTCACTCACACAGTTTGTCGTGTGCCACTATGGACCCATGTGGTTTAGCTTCAAGTGCCATCCAAGGTGCACAGATGGCTCAAACATTTCCTGGAGCAAAACAAGCTGCTACGATTACTGCCACCAGCTAGCAAGACTGTCACATGGCCTGTGATTCAAAGAAATGCATATTGGGCTCACCCTGAAAATGTTCTACTGGCAATGCTTGCAGATGCAGATCAAGCAAACCAGAAATTGTCCATCGATGTAATCAAGACCATTCGACGAGCTCCCAAACCTGCTCAACAGCAAGTCAGAGAATTTCGGCCACCAAAGATCAAACAAGGTGCTCAGAATTTGAAAGATTTACTTCCACCAGTGTAAGAGTGCACGATGGAACCACCACTCACGAAGCAGTTCTCTGTCGAACAACTCGATAAGATCACTGAAGAGCCCCTTGCTGTCCGGATACCATATCACTCCCAAGGTGTAGAACGCTGTGTTAGGATGGCAACTGAAGCGTCTGGGGCAGTGTATAGAAAGGATTCAAGAGATGGTTACATTAGAGCAGTACTTACATCCCGTGACTTTATGCCGTCATTCAAAACTAAACAAGATTTTAATGTATCATTTACTAAATAAAACTATCTAGTCTACCTACCTACCTACCTACAGTGTATATGTTTATTCCAAAAATAAATTTTTTCTATTTTTCCTGAAAAACAGTACATTGTAAGGGGTCAAATGATAGCTCAAACCCTAGGAAAGCAAGTGTCCAAAAGTTATGGGTAACTAGCAATTTTCACGATTTTCACATGAGAAAAAAGGAGGTGTTGTACTTGTCACAAAAAAATTTTGTTTTCATTTTTGAATTTAGGGAGGTCAATTGTACAAAACCTGAAATGTGCCTCTTGATCCGTTACACTTTGCCCAATGACGCTACACGCTACTGAGCATCCACTCCCCTCTGAGCCGCGCAAGAAGATCTGATGCTTGCAAACGCAGACTTCGCAGAGTTTATCCAGATCATCCATCCTCTTCTCCTGGGTAGCAGACTTAACTCTCCCGTTCACAACGTCTGTCATCTCCTTCCATTTCAACAAGATCATATATGAGAGCGATTTTTCCGTGACTGTCACAGGCGGGGAGAACTTTACATTCGACTTCCTCCAATAAGTCGTCAGTGAAGCCAGCTCGTCAGTCATCTCTCGGATAGGGTATTTAGACCTTTGGATGTCATGAATGAGGAACTTTTCCTCCTGCAGACGAATCCCTCTCTGAAGAACTGCTCTCCAAGTCGGCACCTCGCTGGGAATGAACTCCTTCCCCGGGCCCACAACATCCGAGAGCTTTGAACCTGACATTTTCCTGGTTTTGGGGGCAGATTCGGCCATCACGTCTAGTCGGTGCTTATTCTCGCTCTTGTCCAATCTGTAACAAATTCATATCAGTATGTTTGGTGTTCTTTCGCCATAAATATAGACAAGTAATATAATTTTTGTTTATAAGCAGGGTTGCCAACCGGCATTTTTAATTACCAAATTAACCTAAATTTGGTAATGAATATTTATTTTGGTAATAGAAAACTGAATTTGGCATTGCAAATTTAATTTAAAATTCGTAATAATGGTGTAATATAAGCTTAACCCTTTGTCATTCAGTACCATTTAATTTTAGCGTAGGTTCATTTTTTTACTTGAAATGTGCATAGGAGGTATATATAAGCATTTTTAGCAATCTTTTTTGTGTAAGAACATTTCTAAATGAAATAATTTATGTATCCATTAGTCATTAAAGGTCTAATAAGGTAATTAGTGGGTGGTAGATGTACTCTCTCTCTCTCTCTCCATATATACTGTATATATATATATATATATATATATATATATATATATATATATATACAGGGTGAGTCAAAAGTAGCGCCCGATTTCTGTTTTTTCGGCTGTCAGATTCTTTCTGGGAAGTCATGTTGTTAATAATTGTCTTGCAGATTATTAATTTTCTTAGTTTATTTATTTTTGTTTTTGTTTTGCAGGTTATTGCTGAGAGTTTGGAAAGTTACTGAATTTGCACCAAATTGAACCATGAATTACCTTTCAATGAATCAACGCATTGCGGCCGTGAAACATTACTACAAATGTAATGAACAACCAACGATGGCGGCACGCCGTTTGGCACAGGAATTCGATATTAACCCACCCCAGGGAAGAAACATACGATTGATTGTCGAGAAATTTGAAGCAACAGGGTCGGTAGCCACTGCAAAGAAGTCCGGTCGTCCGAAAACGGAAACGAATGTAGCTAAGGCTGAAGAAGCCATCAGGAGACTGGAACAAAGTCCGCAAAAGTCAACTCGCCGTTTATCTGCAGAGTTGGAAGTGAGCCAATCAAGTGTTATCCGTATCCTTCACCAGAAAAAATGGAAACCTTACATTCCACGCTTACTGCATGCCCTTCATGATGGAGATGACGACCGCCGTCTTCAATTTTGCGAAGAGTTCTTAGCTAAACTTGACGAAGAGGACACAATGCTAGACAACATCTGGTGGTCAGATGAGGCATGTTTTAAGCTTAACGGCACAATTAACAGACACAATTGTGTCTACTGGGGTGCGGAGAACCCAAGAGTTACAGTTGAGAAGGAGGTAAATTTACCTGGCGTGACAGTTTGGGCAGCCATATCTCCATTAGGGATAATTGGACCCTTTTTCTTTGAGGGATCTGTCACTGCAAAAATTTACCTGGATATGCTGCAAACCTTCTTTTGGCCCAGGGTACAAGATCAGGACTGTTATTTCCAGCAAGATGGAGCTCCACCTCATTATGGACGTCATGTTCGTCAGTGGCTTGATGAAAACTTTCCCGGAAAGTGGATCGGCCGCCGCGGTCCGATCGAGTGGCCGGCACGCTCCCCAGACCTTACACCTCCAGACTTCTTTCTTTGGGGGCTCATGGAAGAACTTGTTTATCGTGAAAAGCCTCGTACCATTCAGGAATTGAAGGCTCAAATCACTGCAAAGTTTGAGGAAATTGATATCGAACTCTGCAGGCGTGTGTGTGCCACTCTGTGCCTGCTCGGCTGCAATTGTGCATCGATCACGAGGGAGGCACTTTGAAAATTGCAAGTAAACAGCTTGGTACAGTTCCGTAATAATTTTCCCCCGAATAAATGGTTAGATAAACATGTCATTCATTTATTTCTACCTTCTTGTACACTGTAATACAAATGGCAAACAAACAATCAACTGACAGAAATCGGGCGCTACTTTTGACTCACCCTGTATATATATATATATATATATATATATATATATATATACTACATAAAAACAATCGTAATGAAAAATTCATTTCATGTATCCAATTGGACACACGTGTTATCATAGACAGAAATTAACCCTATGAAAACTTTGTGTCCATTTCGAAACGAACTTTGAATAAAGTCTTTTCTTCACAGTTATTAAAAATGTTACTTAAACAAAGTAAACAGGGAGCTTCCTTAATACTTCTAGAATGAAATTATAGTCAAAACAAATATAATAATGGTGATTAAACTTAGGAAAATTACAAAAAACATTTACCGAAAAAAATGGCGTCCACTCACTTCTACTTCACAATTATAACTGGCGTAATTGCTCAGAGCCATCTATTGAGAGAATGTTGAACTTCGCCCTCTGCGTCCAAATGGTTACAAAGATTCAAATGGAGTAGATGTTTTTCTTATGTATGTATGTATTAAACCTGTGTAAGAGTTAAGCAAAGTTAATGTGTCTAAATGGCAACAAATTACGACAAAGGGTTAAAAATATGAGGTTGTGTTCAATTGAATATTTGGTATTTCAACATAGAACAGAAAACCGCAATTTTGAACATGATAACGCGATTTTTGGGAAAAGTTGCAGAAAAGAAACCCCTCTTAGAATTAAATTTTACATAAAAATACATATTAGCCAGAGTGAAATTCGGAATCGGAAAAGTATGATATGACCTAATGGGTCATTAATGGTAACCTTATAAGGGTTGTATATTTGAAAGGTTTTTGAACGTAAGGAACACCCAATTGGTAGACGGATAGCAGTAGGTATTTTGATGAGGAAAAGGTAAGGTGGTACTGTGGGTAGATACAATCGATAAATATTAAAATTGTTTTGTTGGGAAAGGGTGAAATTTGTATACGTCATAAGTGAGTACATCGAAAAATGGTACAATCATGAGGTTAGTGTAGGGGCATGGTCCATGTATAGTCCAGGTGTATTCTAGAAATTGGGGGTAATTAGTGGGTTGAGTGGGAATATGGGGGATAATTTTAATTGTGTCTGAGAGGTTTGTATCAAGGATTGAAGTTTATCCCATGGTATTAGTGTGGAAAGAGTGATTTTTCTATGGGCTAGCTGGGTTGCACGCAAAACTTTGGAATGAATCGTAATTATTTGTTGCAAATATTTATCGATTAGGGCTACTTGTGGGTTAATTATTTCTACTAATTCTAGATATCTTTTGTGTTCTTTGTATTTAGCTAACAGGGATTCAAGATATGTAAATTTGTCCGAAAGGGCGTGGAGGAAGCGATTGTTTTCGTGTAGTGACTCAATGGTTTGTTCTAAAATGGGTCCATTATATTGCCGATTCCGCGTGAAGAGATTCAAATTGAGTTCAATTCTTTTAATGTCTTCTTCGGTCGCTAATCTGAATAAACCTTTGAAAATTTTTCCTCCCATATTTATCAATCCCCTTTTATTTCTTTGATTAAATTTTGCTGAGTTTTGAGTTCCAGTTTGTATCTATGGTAACGCTAGTATCATATATCTGATAGGGTGTGTGCTGTAGTTTGAGTGTTTTCGAATGTATTTTCTAATAAAACGCGATTAATCTGGTCTGTTCCCGGGATATGTTTAACAGAACCGTGAATTTTACTTTCAAGTGCTTTTAATTGGGTTTTTATCTGAAGGAGATTGGTTTTAATTCGAGCAGATGGTTGCAAATTGATAAAAAGGTCCGCGTGTACTTTCAAAAATTTTCCTTCTGCAAACTTTTCTATAACAACTCCGGTAGAAATTTTAATGCTAGGGCTTAAGAGTAAATAATTTGCAAAATTATAAGGGGGACAATTTTATTCATTTCTACGTCTTAGATTATACGGAGCCGGGGGTTGCCATGTGGATATTTGTGTTTGTGTGTGGAGTGGTCGACCTCGCCCTGGTGGTAGTGGGGGTCGACCGTTAAGCTCGGATTCTGAGCGGGTTCGTTTTTTATGTGATGGTTCTAGTTCATGTGGTTGATGCATTTGCGGCCGGTATGTAGGGTCCATGCGTCGATCATCAACCGGTGAGGGTGGTGACGGAAGAGATGTAGGAGATGGTGGAGTTCCACTGAGTGATTCTCTAGAAGGCGTTTCTCCAGGGTCTGGTTCCAATGGGACTCTCGGTTCTGAGACCTCTTCTTGTTCAGATATTAGTTCGAGTACTGGTGGTATTACGAGGTACCAATCTTCGTCACGGGTAGTGGTTTCTGCGGTGACCACTTCGGTTTTGTGGTCCTTGCTGGATTTGTTAATACCTTGATCTTTCGAAGGGTAGGCGGCTCGAACGCCTGGCAGATGTTTTTTGGGAAGGTGTTGTTCGGCAGCTATCTTCAAATTATCAGCGTGAATGATCTTTAGTTTGGAATGGTCTCGGAGGTCGAGGATTTCGTGACGGTTCTTTCCGAGGTTTTTCATAATCCTATATGGGCCATCCCATTTTGGGTATAATTTGCGATGAGCACTTGACGGTTTCATGCTCTTTATGTAACATCGCATATCGACGATTGTAGTCCGTTGACGGGGATAACGCCTATGTTGCTCTTGCCCCCTCTGTTTGTTTCGTTGGTTGAGGGCATATCGGATTATGTCAAAAATTTTGAAAGATCGTTCAACTAGTTGCTGATTTGCTTCTGCCATCTCGGAAGGTGTTAGAACTGCTGGGTCGATTTGGTCAGGCAAATCAAGAGGTAGCCGTTTGTCGTAGTGATATAGAACGAAATGAGGGGTGTCTCCGATGGACATGTTATAGCCGTTGTTGGTGGCTGTTTGTACCATGGGGAGGGAATCATCCTATGTACGGGACGATGCATCGACAACATGGCGGAGGGCTTCTAAGATCTTCCGGCTGTGTATTTCCACTAAGCCGTTTGCCTGCGGATAGTATGCCACAATGTGTGTTTTTAATTTTACACATTTTACAGAGTGATTCGAATAGCTTGGAAGTGAAACTAAGGGCGTTATCCGAAATTAAGATGGAAGGAGTAGTATGGTTTTGGATGACGCGTTCCACTAGGGCTCTTGCCACAGTTTCCGAGGTCTGGTTTGGAATGGCAACTACTTCGCTGTAGCGCAAGAAGTGGTCCATAAACCTTAGGATGTACTGGTTTCCTTTGATGTTTTGGGGAATAGTCCTAGTATGTCCATTGTCCATCCCAGTTCTTTGCCAGGGCCGTTGGCATACTGGATATTTATGCATGGGAGCTGTGGATGGTACATTACCTTTATGTTTTAAAGAAGACGGGCACTCAGCGATGTATTCATATACCTTTTTGTTCATTTCGGGAAAATGGTATCACTCCAAAAAACTCTTGATGGTGCGATCCGGCCCCATGTGGCAATACAAGGATGAGTAGTGACAAAGTCCGATGGCTATATCTACGAAAATCTTTGGTATTTCCACGAGGTCGTTTCCATCTTCATTCCTAAAATGTACGAGCCCATCTTTTATGTTATATTATTCTTTTACCTTCGAGGGTTCCTTTTGTTCCATGCGAGCCCGAAGGTTCTGGGTAGTGAGTGTGCTCAATACGCTAAATTTGGGAGGATTTGAAAACCTGAAGGCTGAAGGCTGAATGACATCCTGCTTCAACATATCCTTGATGTGTTCCTTAATAGTTACTAATTGGGAATGTGGAACCCTATAGGGAGGAATGAAGATGGGTTTGGAATTGGGTTCCAGCTTGATTTCGAAAGGAACCAAATTAGTTCGGCCCAGAGGATCTCCGTTTAGGGCAATCACATCTCTATTTTTCATCAGGAAATCGAGAAGTGATTCCAGTAGTTTGGGATCCTGTAAGGCTAGTGACTCCTGAAGGGAGTGCTCCAGACATTTCTTATATTCGTCTCTTAATGTTGAAGTGTTTAACGCTAAGGAACTGGAAACATGATTTATAGTACTGGTGGGAAAATTTTAATTTATTTCTATTGTGAAAACAGTTCCTATCCTCTGATTTGAAGTTAAATCAATAGGGCTTTTTCCTTTGTTTATTAAAGCAAACAACAGAGATAGCTGAATTCTGACTATGACTAAAAACTTGGACAATAAGGGCATCTCTCTTGAAATTATTTTTCTCTGTAATAAGAGTGCGATCTGACTCCTATGGTTTACCTTGACCGTTTACTACTCTCGCTAGGAAACAAATCTTCTCATAAGGTGCTATTGTTATATGCTATGTAGGGCATATGAAAAATTGTGAATCTGACTCTGGTTCGGTGATTAAAATTTGCCTTATTGGCAAAAAAATCGCTTCAGTTGGATTTCGAATTTCAACTGCTGAGTTAACAAACTGGCTGATTGGAAACTGACTGACTGGAAGCTGACTGTGTTCATCCTGCTGGATTCAACAACTGGAACTGATTACTCTGGGGCTGATTTCTGGGGCGGTTGTCCCTCTGGATGCAACCGAGTGACTTGAACTGCTATAAACTGGTGCGGTCCCTGTCTATTATTTTCATGGAGAGGCGTGTCCTATTTCTACACTTAACTAATTTTCCGGCTGGGTAAATTTCCCATTGATTCCGGTTGAAGAAATCCGTACCTAGTAAGATATCGGTCTGAAAGGTGGCTACTGCGTCCACAATACAACATTTTGCGGAATATATCGCGTTACCACTTCTAAATATAGTTCAATTTCTCCATATGTAGGTATGGTTGTGACTGTAACTCCTCTGAGTTGGCAGGAAGGTGCCTTAATTTCATATTTATAATCTGTACTTTCTCGTAACTCATCTGCACATTGTTTCTTAATTAATGTCGCATGTGCTCCTGCATCTAAGAGAGCGGTTAAATCTCGGTTATCTGCGCTGTAATTTATTATTAAATCTAGTAGGTTCGCACCTATAATCCTCATGGGTAGTGTGTGGGTGTGTGGGTTTATTACTGCTATTTAGGAGGGGGGAGGATTAACTGCTGCCTCCAAAGTGGGATCTAAAAAAGAACTTGAACTGACTTCGATGGGAGGACCTGAGTCATATGCTACGGGATCACCATTCTCTGAAGGATACAAGGCTCGAAGGAAAAGACAAAGATATTCTCTAATGGTAGTTTACTGCTAAAATGTTACAGGTAATGCTCAGTCTCTAAGTCAGATCAGGCAAATCAGACGAAGGATCAGAATAATCACTGGAGAAATTCTACACGTTTATATACATAAATTTTGCTGCTATCATCATTATTTAATGCTGACCTGTTTTGTTTTTTATTCTTAATAGGCTGAATTATTTTGCAAAATATCATATTTGAAGATTAGGTAAATATTTTAGTTGTAGCAAGATATTTGAAGATGAAGCCATATTTTTATTTTAAAGCGCATATTGATAGATCTGATGTTATCATGATCTGTTGAGTTAACTAAAAATGGAAACTGAAATATGCATTTTATTGTGAATTACAATTAAACATGCATATTAGCCAAAATTAATTGCTTAAAATTTAAAATTAAATGTTAAGCAAGACGTGACTTCATCTTTTACAACGAAGAATGTATAAAAAAAATGAACATTGCAGAATTTACCACGATTGCATTATTAAGCTAATCTATAAAAATGATTAAGTAATTTAAAAAGAAATAATTCATTAATTATTCTGCAAAAATAAAATAGGAAGGAAATAAAAAATTTCTATGCAAATCTACATGCAAAAATGAATATAAGAATATATGAATATAAGAATATATGAATACAAGAATTATTCATTGTTCATTTTTACACACACACACACACACACATATATATATATATATATATATAATATATAAAGTATACGTTTTATAACTGCAATTAGAAAATAGCGAAAGGTTATTTACCTAATATTTCAATGTTAAAATATGTATTATATACTTTCTAGGCGTGAATTTTGGGCTACTTCAAACTGAATTAAATGAAGAGTTCCTCACTGAGAGCGCTTTTGCGCCCTTTCGAACGACAGTTTGGCCGCAATTATTTAAATGTTTTTGCCTCCCATATTCTCTTCTCACTTTGTTGAATAAAATATTTAAGAGGTTATATTTCTCTCCACTTTACGCAGAATCTGAGTAAAAAAGATGGGTTAAATGCGTAAAAGATGGTGAAGTTGAATTTTACCAAGAATTGGATTAGTATTGGGCAAAACTTTAGTCCAGAGGGTACCATGGTGACCTCACGCATTCATTAAGAAGTTATTTACTATTCATTCAATTGTTTAGTGCTAATTTACTGTTCTTTTAACGCTATAAAACACCGTGGCAGTATTTACAGCACAAAAAATGTTTTGACTGTAACTTTAAAAAAATATTATTTATGCATCATAGCGTTTTTAATTTCTTAAAAGGTGTCCTTCAACATTTTAATTTTAGTCCACTGAAAATGGAAAATGTGAAAATGGAAAATGTGATACCGAAACGTGTGCAATAAAGATAAATAAAATTAACAAAATAATGGTTTTACTTTAAAAGAATCAACGTACAGTATTTTGGTTCTATGAATATACATATAAACAAGTACACATGTATGGATATATGTGTGTGTTTTTGTGTGTGTGTGTGTGTGTGTGAGTATATATATATATATATATATATATATATATATATATATATATGAAAATTATTTCACGAAAGTAACACGTGAAAAATATTTATGGTGAATAAAACCACAAAGTGCTAAAATCGGTAGTAGTTTTCCTTACAAATTTGTATGCTCCTCCCACAATTTTTATTTCTATATTTATTATATATATATATATATTTTTTTTTTGTAACCTCTATATAGTCTTGGACTCTTTATTTACTTCAGTGTTCCTGAGGATGTCATTAGACGAAAGCGCTTGAGCACCATTCTGTGTTTCCTTTCCTTCGTGGTTTTATTCATCATAAATATTTTTCACGTGTTACTTTCGTGAAATAATTTTCATATAATGAACACCACGCGTTCTTTCGGCTTGCTGTTCCCTCTCTTGTCTCCGTTTGTGTCCGTGTTTTCTTCTACATTAATGAAGGGGCATGCAATTCGTATCCGACGAAAGTTTCTTACTAATTGTCTAGAGGAGCAGGTTCTTCCCAAGTCCCTCCTTCCGATTCGCCTCAGACAAATTGACGACAATCCGTTCAACAACTTCAGCAGATTAATTTTAAAGAAACATATTGAAGTCATCAGACAAAATGAGTGGTCCGTCTTCAAAAATTTACGCATTGCCAAACGTAATTTTGTGACCGTTATTCCCCAACCGTGGATCCAACCTTTGTTCGATGAAATTTACAACGAGTTGCGTCGGAGAACTTCTTCACTTCGTAACATTTTGGCTCGCAAAATTAAAAGTCTCATTCGAAATAGTCAGTGGAGTAAAAAAGCAAGCTGAAAATGTGTTTTGAACCTTTCTTCGAAAAACATTACTGACGATGGAAAAAGCGCCCTTGGATTTTGTATGTCCTTTTTTATTGTTAAAAAACCTTCTGCTTTACAAATTTGTTATAGTCTTGCTTGTTTTGAAAAACAGTGTAATCTTCCTCAGTCTTTGGTTAACATAGTTAAGGGCCTTGTCTATAGTGCTGCGAATAGTACTTACGAAGATAACTTTCCTAAACGTTTTCGCAATAGCCTCTCACAATTAAAAAAAGATGGTGAGCTCCATATTACTAAAGCAGACAAGGCTAACGCCATAGTTATTATGGACAAAGTGGTCTACATTAGAAAGATGAACGAGCTTCTCCAGGACCCCGCCACATACAGAAAACTTAGGAAGAACCCGCAGGATGACGTCAGCAAATCATTCAATAGTGGCTTGAAACGCATTCTCAAAGATCATAAGGACTTAATTCCGCTTTTCATGTCCACTTCACCTTCTCTTCCCTACCTTTACGGTCTTATTAAAACCCACAAACCTGGCAACCCTGTGCGCCCTATTATTAGCTCGGTGGGCTCTATTACTTATAAACTCTCCAAATGGCTTGTCAAAGTCTTGTCCCCCATTCTCGGAACTATCTCTGATTCACATGTAAAAAATTCCACGGATGTCACTGAAAAATTGAATCATGTACGCACTGAAACCAACGATAGATTGATCAGTTTTGACGTTTGTTTATTGTTTACAAAAGTGCCGATTGACGATATGCTTGACTTTCTCTCCCGAGAATTACATAAGTACGACCTGCCACTACCTGCACACATCGTTTTTGAACTTATTAAGCTTTGCATCAAAGACTGTAAATTCACTTTCAATAGCGAATATTGTCAACAGGTTTTTGGGATGGCCATAGGCAACCCCCTGTCGCCGCTCCTCTCCAATATTTATATGGAGTTTTTCGAAATTGCTTACATTCCGAGAATCCTGTGGGTTGGCATCCCATGGTTGCGGTACTTCGACGATATTTTGTGTATCTGGCCCATGAATCGTGACCTGGATGACTTCCTCCTTCAGTTAAATGATCAAGTCCCCTCCATTAATTTTACTTTAGAAGTGGAACAAGACAACTCGATCCCGTTTTTGGATGTGCGTGTACATAGGGAAAGCCCAGGTTTTAAGTTTAGTATCTATCGGGAAAAATCAAACAATTTGTCCCACGTACACTTTTACTCTGGACATGACACCCCCATTAAGAAGGCAATATTTTCTTCAATGTTTCTCTGCGCTCTTAGGATCGCCAGTCCGGAATACATCGATGTCGAATTGGAAAAAATCAACGGTATTGGAAGTGATCTGTGCTACCCACCTGCGTTTATGGAATCTTGTCTTAACAAGGCAAAACGAACCTTTTATCTTGTGAATAATAACACTCGCACTTTCTCAAAGAATATTTTAGTACTTCCATTTCCCCAGGCTTTTTAGACATTGCTAATGTACTTAAACGTTTGGATATTAATGTAGTATTTTCATATAACAATATTGTGAAAAATATCATAGTAAAAAATAGCCCTACCAATAATTCAGGCATTATCTATAAAGTTGGTTGTAAACAATGTGATTCCTTTTACATTGATCAGACGCGTGTTACACGCGTGTAAAACAGCATCAATATTCCGTTAGAACGGGAAAGTCGTCCAGTGCCATTTTGGTCCATTTGTCAGAGTTATCCCACTTTATTGATTGGAATAATGCTTCAGTTTTGTTTCACTCTAGCAACATTGTTAATAGAAATATTCTTGAGTCTGCTATTATCCAACTAACAAATAACTTTAACATGAGCAAAGGTCTTTTTCAACTCGATCCCTTTGTTTTGAATTCGTTCAGAATGGATTTAGACAAGAAGGGTAGTGCTAAAACTTTGGTAGTACAATTTTTTATTTTTCAATTTATTTATATACACTATATATATATATATTTTTTTTTTTGTGCGTGGCCTATATATCATTCAGGCATTAACTATAAAATTGGTTGTAAACAATCCATTTGATCTTGTGTTGAATTCGGGCAAAGTGCTAAAATTGGTAGTTTTCTTTACAAATTTGTATGTTCCTCCCACAACTTTTATTTCTATATTTATTGTATATATACATATATTTTTTTGGTAACCTGTATATAGTCTTGGACTCTTTATTTACTTCACTGTTCTTGAGGATGTCATTAGACGAAAGCGCTTGAGCACCATTCTGTTTCCTTTCCTTCGTGGTTTTATTCATCATATATATATATATATATATATATATATATATACACACATGTCCAGAAAAAGAAAATTAAGAAGGTTATGTAATTTACCAACTAAAACTCAACTAACGTCGGGAAAGACCCTTAAAATATTTCTTTAAATAAGTCCCCCTTAAAAAATTACCTTTAATAAAGAAAAAGAAAACGTTGAAAGCAGAATTGGGCAAACCATTCGTCATCTTTTACGAGCCAAACTAGACAAAGAAAACAAAAATAAGAATGATGTAATAAAGAAAGCAGAAAATAAAAAAAGAAGATAAAAAGTGGAAACTAAATTAAAAACAATTAAAACCACAAATACAAACGTGATATAAAAACTTCAAAGAAGAATCAAAGTTAAATAAAAGTCATCCAAATCTTTCAATAAATAAATAATTTAGTGAGAAAAACTACAAACTGGATGATATTTGCTTTATGACGACAATTAAAATGATAATAATCATGGATGATATTTGCTTTATGACGACAATTAAAATGATAATAATCATGGATGATATTTGCTTTATGACGACAATTAAAATGATAATAATCATGGATGATATTTGCTTTATGACGACAATAAAAATGATAATAATCATGGATGATATTTGCTTTATGACGACAATTAAAATGATAATAATCATGGATGATATTTGCTTCATGACGACAATTAAAATGATAATAATCATGGATGATATTTGCTTTATGACGACAATTAAAATGATAATAATGATGGATGATATTTGCTTTATGACGACAATTAAAATGATAATAATGATGGATGATATTTGCTTTATGACGACAATTAAAATGATAATAATCATGGATGATATTTGCTTTATGACGACAATTAAAATGATAATAATCATGGATGATATTTGCTTTATGACGACAATTAAAATGATAATAATCATGGATGATATTTGCTTTATGACGACAATTAAAATGATAATAATCATGGATGATATTTGCTTTATGACGACAATTAAAATGATAATAATCATGGATGATATTTGCTTTATGACGACAATTAAAATGATAATAATCATGGATGATATTTGCTTTATGACGACAATTAAAATGATAATAATCATGGATGATATTTGCTTTATGACGACAATTAAAATGATAATAATCACAAAAGGACACAATATATATTATATATATATATATATATATATATATATATATATATATATATACAGGGTGTCCGAGAATTATCTGTACAATTTTTGGCTGTTATTAAAAGTCAACCATGAAGTGTAGAAATTCCAGTGTTGTTCCATTTTACAGAGAATCTTATTAAGTTTTTTCTGATACCAAGTTGTGACAAGTTTTTTAGAAATTCCAGTGTGTCCGAACATTATCTGTACAATTACATCTTTTAATCAAATTCTTGATAACACACTTAAAATTCTTAAACAAGATTATTTAGAATCTGTATTTTCAAAAGTTTCTTTTATTAAAGTAACGTTGTTACAAACTTTCGATATGTGCACCATTAGTGATTCGCAAAACATCCAATCGATACTCCAAATGTTGCCATGTACGCTGCAGCATATCCACATCAATTCGCTCAATGCAGCTGTGATTCTTGCTTTTAAATCATCAATGTCTGTCACCCGCGTACATTTCTAAAAAACTTGTCAAATCGTGGTATCAGGAAAAACTTAATTAGATTCTCTGTAAAATGGGACAACACTGGAATTTCTACACTTCATGGTTGACTTTTAATAACAGCCAAAAATTGTACAGATAATTCTCGGACACCCGGTATATATATATATATATATATATATTTATATATATATGTTAAGAGACACATCGTGTATGGAACAAGGAACTCTTCTGCGAAATTAAATCCACTATAGTTCGAGTAAGTAATGGTAAATGACAAATACTATAGTTTTTCTTTTTCATGATGGAAGGTCCAAGAAGAGTTCCTTGTTCCATGCACGGTTTGTGTGTAACATAAAAGTTTCTCAGGCGACCATTCTGAGTTGTATCATATATATATTTCTCGTGTTTTTTTTGTAATAAATTTGTGTTTTTGATGGTGGCACAAATAAATGAAAGCGGGCAACGTTCAAATTTATTCCAAATAACGTTATGGTATCGAACGATGATCACCATTAGATAAAGAAGCAAAGTCATCACAATGCGGCATCCGACATTATACTCGTACGTACGCTTATAATGCCTCACGAGACATCATAACGAATCAAGGATACAATAAAACAACATTGGGTGATGTTACTAACGCGAAATGCGTAAGTATTCTTCATAGAACATCATATGACGCCATATAACATAAAACATTATACGACTTCATACTTCATACAACGTATACGATGTATTACAGGACGTAACAGAGCATGAAGGTGCATGACACAACATACCACATGAAACAACATTACGGAACATAACTCTATTCTTTATCTCTTCATTGCAACAATGACAAATTATTTATCCTTCATTTGTCCTGCTACGGAGCTACCTCGAGACCTCATACCAACACTGCTTTCCGTTTGATTAGCGAGGTTAAGCGACTTTGGGTTTGATTAGTAGTTGGATGGGTGACCGTCCTTCGCGTTCATATGACGTATCGATGTATCGTTTAGATGACGTATCCTCGTAAAGTTGTAAGTCCTCTCGGTTACGAAAGATGTTAAACAGCTTGAAATATTATTATTGTCCCGCTATATTAATAACAGAGATTTGTATATTTACTCAGACGATGAGAGGAAATACTCGAAATGTCTTTCGTAAGTGATTCCGTTACAGTAAAATTTACGTTTCATAATTATTCACTTTCGCTACTTTTAAATACAAGTTAGTAAAGTTTTAAGCTTTGTTTTATGGTTGTAAGAAAGTTTGTGAGATTGGGTGGTCACGTGGTAGATGTTTACATGCGATTTCAGATTTCAGGATGACATCCTAATTAAAGTTTAAAAACAAAACCGCTTTATTGATTTACTTGCTTTAAAGCAAATATATATATATATAATATTATATATATATATATATATATATATACAGGGGTGAGAGAAAAGTCTTTGAGGATTTTATGCAAACAAATAATTTGTTAATAATAATTGTTAATATAATATCACTGCAGTGTATGCGATGCTTTTCAAAGCAACTATACAAGGCTAGGAATGACCTTAGGCTAGAACAAGAAGGCCCTAGGCCCTAGGCCCAAGCCCCAGTCAGGGCCATGTCAGTAAGGATGGAATACAGCAATGAAGAAAAAGTGTATCTTTTATCGTCGGCTATTTCTTATAATAATTGTGAAGAAATTTTGCGTTTATTTCAACAAAAATATAATGAACTACCACCAAATGCAACCACTCTTCAATACTTGAAGCTCAAACTTTTAGAAATAGGGAGCCTGGTAAAAGATCGTCCAAGACGCGGAAGGCCAGTAACGGCGACAGGAGACAACAACAAAAAAAATGTTCTCGCCACTTTTCAAGTCGATCCAACAACTTCAACGAGAAAAGTTTCACAGGAATTGTGTATTTCCAAATTTTCAGTAGCAAAACTATTAAAATCACAGGAGTACCACGATTACAAACCCATTTACTCTCAGCTCATATACCACGATGATTGTGATAGACACTGTAGTTTGCTGAAACAATGAGACAAAAGTTCAACAGTGATCCAGATTTCCTTGAAAAGATCAAATTTTCTATCTGCCTTCGGGTTAACGAGTAAAGAAAACAAACACAACGTTCACTACTGGGCGAAAAAAAATCCCAAAATACGATTACATTAACATTAACAGTTTGGGCGTGCATTGGTTTTTCATGACTCGTTTCCTTTGACATATCGAGAAAACGCTATTGCCAGGTATTGAGAGACAAAGTTTTACCACAATTTACTAATGGCGTTGTCAGGGAATGACTTTATCATCATGATGGAGCGCAGTCACATTACTCTGCAGCTGCCCGTGAGATTCTGGACACGAATCTTGAAGGAAGATGGCTTGGGCGGCGAGGTCCCATCGAGTGACCAGCCAAATCACCTGATCTAACCCCATGTGATTTCTGGCTTTGGGTTTATTTGCGTGACGAACTCTACACTACTGGATTCATCTATCCAAATGTAAATGCTCTTGGCCGCAGAATAGATGAAGAACTGAAAAGGATTCCACTCACTCTGTTCAGAAGAACCATGACAAGTTTCACAGAGAGAATCTACAAATGCATCATTGCGGATGGGGAACTCTTTGAAGATTAAATTACGTTTTAACAAAATATTTGTATGAATAAAATTCTTGTAGACATTTGTTTGATTTGTTTCAGCATTTGAACACTTATCTGTATAATGTTAACTAAATAGTTGTATGTATTAAATCCTTAAAGACTTTTCTCACATCCTGTATATATAAATAAGGTAATATATATATATATATATATATATATACATTCAACTGCAAAGAACACGCAGTATAAATAACGTAAAGAACGACGCTTGTATAGGAGATATTCGCGCAAGACGAGAGAGAGAGAACGAAACAATGAAAAAATGAGGTAACCACCTGGGAATCGAACCCGGGATCTTCCGATTGCCGGTCAGACGCGATACCATTACACCATGGACCTCACTCTTCCAAATGCCGTAATTCTTCTACATACTCGCAGAAACCAATGCCCCAAGGGGCACCTCCCGCATGCCGTAACATTATATACATTCAACTGCAAAGAACACGCAGTATAAATAACGTAAAGAACGACGCTTGTATAGGAGATATTCCGCGCAAGACGAGAGAGAGAGAACGAAACAAATGAAAAAATGAGGAACCACCTGGGAATCGAACCCGGGATCTTCCGATTGCCGGTCAGACGCGATACCATTACCCATGGACCTCACTCTTCCAAATGCCGTAATTCTTCTACATACTCGCAGAAACCAATGTATATAATGTTACGGCATGCGGGAGGTGCCCCCTTGGGGCATTGGTTTCTGCGAGTATGTAGAAGAATTACGGCATTTGGAAGAGTGAGGTCCATGGTGTAATGGTATCGCGTCTGACCGGCAATCGGAAGATCCCGGGTTCGATTCCCAGGTGGTTACCTCATTTTTTCATTTGTTTCGTTCTCTCTCTCTCGTCTTGCGCGGAATATCTCCTATACAAGCGTCGTTCTTTACGTTATTTATACTGCGTGTTCTTTGCAGTTGAATGTATATAATGTTACGGCATGCGGGAGGTGCCCCTTGGGGCATTGGTTTCTGCGAGTATGTAGAAGAATTACGGCATTTGGAAGAGTGAGGTCCATGGTGTAATGGTATCGCGTCTGACCGGCAATCGGAAGATCCCGGGTTCGATTCCCAGGTGGTTACCTCATTTTTTTCATTTGTTTCGTTCTCTCTCTCTCGTCTTGCGCGGAATATCTCCTATACAATCGTCGTTCTTTACGTTTATTTATACTGCGTGTTCTTTGCAGTTGAATGTATATAATGTTACGTACGGCATGCGGGAGGTGCCCCCCTTGGGGCATTGTTTCTGCGAGTATGTAGAAGAATTACGGCATTTGGAAGAGTTAGGTCCATGGTGTAATGGTTCGCGTCTGACCGGCAATCGGAAGATCCCGGGTTCGATTCCCAGTGTTACCTCATTTTTTCATTTGTTTTCGTTCTCTCCTCTCGTCTTGCGCGGAATATCTCCTATACAGCGTCGTTCTTTACGATATATATATATATGATACACACAGCCCGTGCATGGAACAAGAAACTCTTCTGGGAAAATTAAATCCATTATAGTCCGATAAGTAATGGTAATGAACAAACACTATAGTTTTTTCTTTTTCATGATGTTAGCCCGACGTGGGCAACGGTTCCTCATCGCAAAGAGCCCCAAAAATATAGCTTCCCACCGCTATCTGCAAAGCATATAGGATCCAGCTTTGGGACAGAATCTAAACTGGATCCTATCTGCTTTGCAGATAGCTGGTGAGGGAAGCTATAATTTTGGGCCTCTTTGCGAGTGAATCGTTGCCCACGTTGGGCTACATCATGAAAAAAGAAAAACTATAGTGTTTATCATTTACCATTACTTATTCAGACTATAGTGGATTTAATTTTCCCAAAGAGTTCCTTGTTCCATGCACGGTCTGTGTGTATCATGAAAGAACCTCAGGGGACCATTCTGAGTTCAATGCCATATATATATATATATATATATATATATATATATATATATATATATATATATATATATATATATATATATATTTACTTTATAAAACTTTCATGTCTCAAACTTCAGGTGAGAAAGCAAAAACAGCCCAATACGACCCCACCCCCGCATCGCGGGGAGAAAGAGGGAAGAATGTGTTCCCTATCCCAGTTCCTCCCCTCGTGTAACGCGGGAGATGCGGGCAATGGAGTCGCCACATCCTTACGCCAAAATGAATGTAAGGTAATATAATAACAGTTAAACTGTGTAATCAATGTAAATCTATTAAAAACGTAATAAATAATTTATTAAATAAAACCCGAAATAAGAGTCACTTATTTTCATAAAAATAAACTTGAATCCATTTAAGAATCATTAATTTTCAAATACCATAAAATTTTATGATTCCTTCTTGGGGGAGACTCGTCTTCTCTATCCCCCAACCACCAGTTTTGAATTGCAGATCCTAACGTATTCCTCATATGATACATATTCCCTTCAATGTATCCCACAGAGAGGAATATACGTACAGTATATTCCAGCGGCATACTAACTGGTTCCATATCGTGAAAATGTTTTTACATTGGAGGAAATGCTGTGTGACCTAATGCTACATCATATGACATGTGTTTATCCTCCCACAATTTTTCTTTATTTACTATATATATGTATATGTGTATGTGTGTGTGTATATATATATATATATATATATATATATATATATATTTGTGGTTTTTTATTTGTCGATTTCTTTTTGGTTATTTAGGCTGTGACATATATATCACTAAGGCACTATTTTGTAATTAATTTTTTCTGAATTTATATTTATATTTATTTTCTATTTCTTTATTCTTTTGTGACCTGTTTCATAAACAAGCCATTTGATTTATATTGAATGTCGGCTGAAGTGCTAAAAGTGTCAATCTCCCCATACAAATGTTTGCTCCTCCCACAATTGTTTCTATGCTTACTATATATATGTATATATATGTATATGTGTATATATATATATATATATGTATATATATAATATTATGTATGTATGTTTATTTTTGTAACCTATATATTGCCTTGATCTGTCCTTTCACTCCAGTGTTCCTGAGGATGTCATTAGACGAAAGCGCTTGAGCACCCCTTTGTGTTTCTTTTCCCTTCGTGGTTTTATTCATCATAAATTTTTCACGTGTCACTTTCGTGAAATAATTTTTCATATATATATATATATATATATATATATATTATATATATATATATATATATATAGGATGAATTTCACAATTAAACAGGTGAAATGAATGAATGCTGCAAACCCACAAAGAAAAAAAAACAATTCCAAGGCCTTTCGTGTATTCAGAGCTACACCTCGTCAGGTGTAACTCTGAATACACGAAAGGCCTTGGAATCGTTTTTCTTTTCCCTTGTAGGTTTGCAGCATATATATATATATATATATATATATATATATATGGTGTAGTGGTTGGCGTCGCTGACTACGAATCCATCGGCCCCGGATTCGAGACCCGACGGCAGCCGGTGCGCAGCAAAACCCAGCTGTTCATCCTTCCACACAATAAAGAAAGTGGGGTGCTACTGTAGTATGCGGTCTACCTACGATTCGGCGGTCTACCTTTTAATTATAGCTTCTTATCTTGTTTACTAATTGTTTGTTTACATCCCATTGTCAATCGCCCTTGACGATTGGTTAGGTTTAGTCATGATATTTTCGTTAGTTTTAACGAAAATATCATGATTAAACCTAACCAATCGTAGGTAGACCGCATACTACAGTAGCACCGAAAGTGGTTGGTAGCTAAATGGGTACCCTAGGTGGCCTAGTGGTTAAGACGCTGGGCTGCTGATGGGGCGTGGTTCGGATTCCACGTTAAACTGTAGGTCTAAGGTTGAGTGAAAAGCTTGACATTCGTCAGAATGAACAATTCGGGCGGAAGCTAACCAAAGGTTACCAGAGGTTATATATATCAGTGGCGTGCGGTAGGTTTGTCCACATGGTAAGCGGTAGCTGCAAATATATATATATATATATAATATACTGTATATATATCATTTATAGTTATGAAATTAATGTGTAAATCGGTACTATAAGGAATGATGATAATTACGGTTAATTGATTAGTGATTGATTGTTAACGATTAATGCTTTGGCCGAGGTCACCAGGTCTTTTCAGATCAAAGAATGTTAATTAATTAAGTTATTAATTGGGTTGATTGATAGAATGAGTTTTCTTCCTTTATTACACAAAATAAATGATTTATGAATGAGACAGAATATGTTGATTGATTACAGTTGCAATAATGTGCACACTTGAAATAATGCTTTCAATATCTAGTAATGGCTTGACATTTAATAACGCGCTAAGTAATGATTAGCCTTTATATAAAGTTAGGTGAACGACACCAGGCCGATGGTGAGATCTTGCGTGCCACTAAAGCTGGTGTTCGAAGAGAGAGAAGACGCTGCGAAGCCACTTCTAGGTCCTTGTAAGTTGTAACGAAGTTGAGAAGTGATGCCTTATTCCCGCTCTGTGACGTCATCTTAGTCATGCTTGTGTGACGTTATCTTGGTCGTGTTTGTGTTGAAGGAATATCGCTAATTGTGTTGATGGAATATTGCTAAGGTGTTTGCACGCGTCTTTGCCACTTTAGTTGGTCACTATATATATATATATATATATATATATATATATTATATATATATATAATATATTATACAAGCATCATAACTTTATATTAGTTTTCGATTACTGTAGTGATATACTGACTTTTTGTAATTTGACCTTTAACTGGGTAGGCAGCGCATGCCCCGCTTACCCTGACTGCACGCCACTGATATATATATATATATATATATATATATATATATATATACAGTATGTATATACAGTATGTGAAGAAGAACCACAAGAGGAAAGTATAACGGATTTCGACTTTACGACGGATGATATTACACAAGCCATAGGGAAACTAAAAACACACTCAGCGGCAGGACCGGATAAATGGAATGCCACACTGATCAAAAACTGCAAGAATGCAATCGCTGAGCCCCTATACTGGATATGGAGACATCATTAGACACGGGAGAAATACCGGGCATCCTGAAGAGCGCGAACATAGTCCCAATATATAAAGGAGATCGATCCCAGGCCAAAAACTATAGGCCAGTGTCGCTTACATCTCATCTCACTAAAATATTTGAAAGAATAGTTAGACAGAAAATCTATGACTTTTTGGAAACTCAGAAAAAATTCAATGATAACCAACACGGGTTTCGATCAGGCAGATCATACCTATCACAACTAATGGAACACTACAACAACATTATTGATTCACTTGAAAGTAATGAAAACTATGATGTACTATACACAGACTTTGCTAAAGCGTTCGACAAGTGTGACCACGGAATCATAATACATAAACTGAAATATATGGGAATAACAGGAAAAGTAGGGAAATGGATATATAATTTCCTTAGGGAGCGGAGGCAAGTCGTTACAGTACAAGGAGTATCTTCATCAGAATCAGAGGTCCTCAGCTCAGTACCACAAGAAACAGTATTAGCTCCACTACTCTTCATAATCATGCTAACTGACATAGATGAGGACGTTACCAGAGACAGCACAGTAACATCCTTTGCGGATGACACAAAGATCAGTAGAAAAATAAGAAACCTAGAAGACATAGGATCTCTACAAACCGACATAAACAAAATCTACA
Organism: Bathynomus jamesi; assembly: GCA_023014485.1. Taxonomy (NCBI): domain Eukaryota; kingdom Metazoa; phylum Arthropoda; class Malacostraca; order Isopoda; family Cirolanidae; genus Bathynomus; species Bathynomus jamesi. The sequence goes on along the minus strand of JAJOZX010001648.1, from coordinate 279,753 downwards.
AGTGGACTGAAGACAACAATATGAAGTTTAACACCGAGAAATTTCAGCTATTACGGTACGGAAAAAGAGAAGACCTAAAGTGCATGGAATATTATACCCCAAATGGACAGGAAATTCAGAGAAATTCCAGAGCAAAAGATTTAGGGGTTGTAATGACAGATGATGCGAAATTTGAAACACAAAATAAGATAGCAGTAAACAGAGCAAAGAGAATAACGGGTCAGATATTGAGAACCTTTAAACGAAGGGAGGGGAATGCAATGATTCCTCTACTGAAAACCCTGATCATACCCAAATTAGAATACTGCTCGGTCCTAACTTCCCCATATAAAAAAGAAGACATTAGACAGCAGGAGGGGATCCAAAGAAGCTTCACAGCCAAGATCAATGGGTGCAAAGCACTAAATTACTGGGAAAGGTTACGAGAACTAGACCTATATTCACTGGAAAGGAGAAGAGAGAGATACACCATTATTTACACTTGGAAAATATTGGAGAAACTAGTCCCTAATCTTACTCTGAATCCCATAACTCCCCAAACAACGATGGAAAGTAGAAGCGGTAGACTGTGTCGTATTCCCAAATTGAAGGCGAGACAGGGAACATCCTTAACCCTGAAAGAAAATAGTTTTGTAGTGAGAGGACCAAAACTGCTTAATCAGTTGCCCAAAGACCTAAGAAACACGAAGGGCGTTGCAGTGGAAATCTTCAAAAGAAGACTAGACGCCTGGCTCAGAACAATCCCCGATGAGCCGGGCGTACCTGGCTATGTGAGGTGGAGAGCGCAAGAATCCAACTCACTACTTCACCAGGCCAACTCGAGAGGAGGGGCGACAAGCTTGACCTTCGCGAAATGAGAAATCATCGCGCGGAACCTTTGTAAGGTTGTAATGTAAGGTGTGTGTATATATATATATATATATATATATATATATATATTAGAAAAAATTGATTTGATTTGGTGTATGAATGTCTGATATTTAATGGAGTTTAGCTGAATTTGTAAGGCAGTGATAAAAATAATTGATCAGACCAAAATTTGATGATTGGTGAGAGGGAAAGAGGGAGAGAATGTAATACGGACATTTTGAAAAGACTGACTAATTCACTCACTATTTTAGGGTGTTCATCTTTATGCAGTATTTATTTCAAAGATTTGATTAATTTACTTGTTTGAGTTCGTTTGAGTAAAAGTATATAATTAAATGTCAGCAAATTTTAGTCTTTTTTTAAGGGCAGACCTTCGAAAATACGATTCAGGAAACGTTGTGAAGTAATGACTGTAACTCCCCATTGAGTTTTAAACTTAAAAATAACTACACATTATTTATGTAGACCTCCTACAGCGACCGTTGCTCGTCACTCACCTCCATAATCCCCATAAATTTATTCTATTTTTACGATGTTCTATCCCCTTTCCTCCCCCACCATGAACCAAGGTTTGTTTGGGGGGAGGGGCTAAAAGAAAAGACCCCCCCCTGGGGACCCATAAACTTTGAAGAGGATATAAAAAAATGAAACAACATAATCTGACAACAGACAGGATCGGTCGTAGTAAATTTGTTCTTATGGGTTAATTTAGAACAGAAAATACAAGTTGGAGAGCTTCCAACAACGGCAGTTGAGATACGGTAAATATATAAGCCTACTCCATTGACGACTAGGCCTATAATATGCCAGATTTGCCCCTGGCTTTGTTTATCTCTCGGAAGAGCAAAAACCAGGCTTTCGGATAGTGTTTTATAAGCTTACGAGGGAAATTAATAGCTTAATAAAGGATTTGTTTTCAATTTTCTTCGCCTCGATTTCTTTCTTATTCACCGAAATGGAGTCCCTCGTTTTTGACTTTTGTATTTTGGCTGAAAAACAGAAAGAGTAAAAAAAAATAATAATAACTTTTTTCTTTTTTTTACTTCGTTTTGCGTGCAATTCGGGAAGTATTATGTAGCTGTAATGCTTCTTCATATTTTTATTACTTGAAATTGTATTCAGATTTTTTCTGAGCTCGGAAAAGGCTTCGCTCTGCAGCTTCGACTGAATATTCACAATTGACCAGGTGAGGAAAAACGTCTGAAATGTAATTGTGATGTTCCTTTATAATTCCTTGAAAAAGAGAAATGAGGAGAATGGCGAAATAGGGCAAAATTTGGGTAGACGAAGGGCACGTATCCAGCAGTAGTTTTCGCACGGCGTACGTACATAAGTATATAGTTAAGTATAGATAGTTAGGATATAACAACTAGCAAAAGTGCCCGTTTCCCTATATGTGAAATGAAGACAATAAAGTCGGAGGTTTGAATCCCGATGATGCGGATGATAATAATAAAAGAGTTAGAACAATGAGAGCATTACCTGGCCTGAGCGCTGCGCCATTTTCTGGCCATCCTGACTCATTATTATTATTATTATTATTATTATTATTATTATTAAGTAGTTGTTGTTGTTTCCTGCAGCCACGGTGATATGAAGGAGGAAACTTACAGGTTCTCGTGGAATTCGAGACACGGATCGGTACATTATCTGAACGCAAAGGACGATCGTCGATCGACCAAATGAGTCTTAACCCTATATGGACAACTGCTACAAATTTCTAACTTTTCATATACATCATTTATGACTTAACCCTACAGAAAATTCTGTCCATAGAGGGTTAAATTCACTAGGAAATGACAGAACTTTGATTAAGGTTTAATGTTATTTGGACTCTTGTACAATTTTTTCACAAATTAAACAACAGTTGTGTTTATCTAAGGAATAACTCTTTACAGTTTATCATTTTAGTCACTGATACAAAATCAGCCCAAAATTGAACAACACGTTCTCTTTACCGATTTATTCATACACGTTTTGTACGTTCACACATTCACATTTTATTTACACCATCATACACGTCCCTACCAACAGTTAGGAAAACGACAGACCAGATCTTCCTTCACTTTTTGTCACACCACTCCGATTTCACTTTTTCATCTGCTGTCACTCTGTTCCATTCGCTTCTGGCTACGTCGTGGCCAGCGTCGTAACACCGTTTCCTGTCGATCAGCGAAGTTAAGCAACATTGGATTTAGCTAGTAGTCGGATAAGGACCGTCCTCCGCTTTCAGCTGATGTAGCGACCCGTGGTTCGGACCCCACGTAAAGTTGTAAGTCTCCTCCGTCATATGACCTTACATGTTGCGAAGTAGGTTAAACAACCCTATTATTATTAGACATATATACCTTGTAACCTCGTAACAGTCCCGTGCGTTCGTCTCCCTTCACACAAAGGTCAAAAAGCCTGGTTTGATGGAGAAGCGAGTTGCTCTCTTGCGCTCTCCATCGCACATAGCCAGGTACACTCGTCTTATCTGGTACAGTCCTGAACCAGGCATCTAGTCTTCTTTTAGAGATTTCATTTTTGACCCCTGTAACGTTCCTGAGGTCCATTGGAAGCTGGTTAAAAAGTCTTGGCCCCCTGACAACCAAGCTACTTTCCATCATCGTTGAGGGTGTCCCTTGTTGGGCATTTAGTTTGGGAACACTAAACATTCTGCCTTTCCTATTTTCCAGCATTGTTTGAGTGGTAATTGGGTTTAGTTTGAGGTTTGGTACCAGTTTGTCGATCATTTTCCATATGTACATTATAGTGTACCTCTCTTTTCTTCTTTCCAAGGAATAAAGATTTAGTTTACGTAGTCTTTCCCAGTAATTGAGTTCTTTGCAACCATCAATCTTGGCTGTGAAATGTCTCTGAGTTTCTTCTAGTTTATTAGCTTCTTCCCTTTTATATGGGAACGTCAAAACTGAGCAGTATTCAAGTTTTGGTATGATCAGTGTTTTCAGCAGGGGAATCATTTTCTTGTCCCTTCTTTTAAAGGTTCTCAGTACCTGTCCCGCAGCACTCTTTGCTTTGTTTATCGCTATCTTATTTTTTGTCTCAAATTTCGTATCGTCGGTCATTATAACCCCCAAATCTACTCCTTTCTTCACTCCCCGAATTTTCTGTATATCTGGGGAATAATTTTTTTTTTTAACACAGGAAGGACTGGCCAAGGGTAAAAGTACCCCACCCACCCCATAGAAGAAGAGGAGAGAAAAAATCAAGGCCCAGGGTTATCGAGATGCCTAGACGATCTGCGTTTGAAAGTCTGAAGGTCATAGACAGGGGGAAAGATGGAATGAGGAAGATTGTTCCAGAGTTGACTGGTTGAGTAGATGAAGGACTGGAAATGCCGATTAACCCTTGCGTTAGAGAGATGGACAGAAAAGGAATGAGAAAATGTAGAAAGTTTGGTGCTGCTTGCTCTCCTTAACCCTTTAAGCCCTGAATTTTTTGTAGGTTTAAGTTATGAATGCTTGTATTTGAAACGTTAGCAATTTGTACCTTCAGTCCTTAAAGGGTTAAAGGAGGAGGCATGCAGTTAGAGAGTTCAGAAGAGCAGAGTCCGTTATAATAGCGATAGTAAAGATAGAGTGAGGCAACAATGCGGCGAAGAGAGAGAGATTGAAGACAATGAATAAGAGGCGGATAATTGATGAGACGAAAAAATTTGATTCCATCCGGTCAAGTGCGGCTGTGTGGGTTGAGGCACCCCATACATGAGAAGCATACTCTATACAAGGGCGGACAAAACCCCTGCACAGAGACAGCAACTGAGTGCGGGTGAAGAAACTGCGAAGCCGATACAGCACACCTAACCTCTTGGAGGATGTTTTAGAAAGAGAGTATGTGATATTTACAGGAAAGATAACGAGAAAAGGAAACGCCATGACTGTTAAGACAAGAGGAAGGATCGAGTTGTGTGTTGTTGAAGGTAAGGGAATACTCGTGTGGAAGACAGTTCACTACATGCTTTGGAGGCCACCGGTAGTGTGCTCCACACAGAAAGCCAGGACTTGCTCTCTCTGTCAAATGTCCATCCCCACGCTTCTGGAGTAAGAGTTTGCTGCTGGGCCAGTCCACATGTCCAGATTCCAGGTTTGATAGGCAGCACGCCTCGAGTGTTGCAACAAAGCCTCCTGAGTCAATGGAATGTTCTCCATCGTTTTGCTCTTTTTGCAGAATAACTCCCTCCGTGCCTCATTGACAGATTCCAGAGTGTTTGTCTTGTCATAGATGACGACTGTGAAGCGTTCCAGTAGTTGGAAGTGTTGGGAGTCCACGGTCAGTGGGGTGTGCGGATTTGCTGCCATGTAGTTGAATTCCAGGAAGGAATAGGAATAGGAGGGTAGGAATTCCAGGCTTCCCATGTTGACGTCTTTGCCCTTTCCATAGAATGCTGAGGTTGTGTCACACCCTGTGAAACTTTGGAACAGGGGAAGGGCTGTGGACTTGTTTTTGCCCAGAGCATGGCAGATGGCAATGATATGTAGGTACATGAAGTTCTTGCCAGTGCCAAAGGCAACCCCGATGTCTGCAAGTAGATATTTGGCGACGATGGCGTGGAATTTGCCGATGAGGATGATGACTACGTCAGTGTCCACAGTGCGCACCAAGCAGATGTGAGAACCACTCTGCATGGCATCTTGCAAGTGAATCAGTATTCTTGTATCTGCTTCCTCATGGTCACATTTCGGCATGCAATGGCTGGTGCCTCTGCTGACAACTGTGCTGCTAGATGTGATGAAGATCTGCCTGCCTTCTGTGCATTCGGTGGATGTAACCTTGCTGGAGAGGAATGCAAAGAGCTCTTGCTTATTGGTAAGGTCACGCAGGAAATCTGGCTAGTTCCCCGGAACCTTATTTCGACCGGCGACCTTCCTCTGATGCCTTTGCTGCTGCTGGATACATAGGTGTCCCAGACCACGTCAACTCTTGCAGAGGTCTCCAACTGCTGCATGATGTGGGGAAGAAAGACACCACTGGCATATTCATTAAACGTGGTGATGTTGGTGATTGGCAGGAGGTGCACCACAGCAGCACCATCAAGTACTTTCACATCGAAGGATATAGGAGGTTCCGACTGTGGCTCATCTCTCTCGTGGGTCAGAATGCTCAGCAGATCCGATTTCTTCTACTCTCATTAAAGATATTTGAAAAAGGAATTTTCAAAAATCGATAATTTTGCAACATTCACCAAAAAAAAATCTTGAAGTCATATGGAATTTCAGTTATTTCATGGTTACCAGGACATGTTATTAACTCAAAACTCAAAAGCAATTTTGGCTGGCTTAGGAACGTTTATATATGTCTTCATACGTACGATTAATTTGTGCAAATTTAATTCTTTGCCCAGAAATTGGAAATAAAATACAACTGAAGCCTTCCAAGATGCAATTCATTTTGATTCCAAACCAATCATCATCAATTTTGAAGTAACACACACAAAAAAAATATATATATATATATTGTGTGTGTGTGTGCCCCCCCTTTAAGAAATGCTGCGTACGCCCCTGCATGCTGAATCCAATACATGCATGGCATTAGGCCTGTTCAAAAATCAACTTTTTCTTATTTTCATAGGTTTCTGTACATTTTCCCATGCTTTTTGACCTGAAAAAGCCGAAAATCACAACTATTTTGACCTAGGATGTTGGGAAGCATTGCCGCATGGAGCTTTAAATTTTCTGCCTTGAAATCGGCCAAAGCGCCAATTCAGGGGTCCCTTGAATTATGTTTTGCACTTTAACTTTTGATCTAAACAAGATAGAGCAACAAATTAGGTATCAAATGAAAGAGCATAAAATTAATAAATAATAATAATAATAATAATAATAATAATAATAATAAATAAATAATAATTAATAATAATAATAATAATAATAAATAAATAATAATTAATAATAATAATAATAATATAAAATAAATAAATAATAATTAATAATAATAATAATAATAATAATAAATAAATAATAATTAATAATAATAATAATAATAATAATAAATAAATAATAATTAATAATAATAATAATAATAATAATAATTACCTATCATTTTTCAGGAAACAACAGAAACTCAATCAGAATCTAGAAAACCATCTACAAGTTACAACTTCACAATGGCATTAAGCAAGGAGCTGAGGGAGCTCCGTGGGCGCACAGTTGATATCTCAGAACCTCCACGTACTGTCCACAGGCAGGTGTCAACTGGGCCATCTACCAGATCTCTCACTGAAACTTTCCTGGTTGGATACCCTTCAGCTTTTATCAGTGGTTCCCAGCTTCCCACCAACAGACAAGCGTTCCAGTATTTCCTTAATCTTCAGAATTTACCGGAAAATGCAGGGAGGCCCATGGTTCAAGACCTTGCATATGAAACAGTTGAATCTATCATCCCATTCTGGCAGATGGCTAGGATCAAGACAATGACCAAGTACAACGCAATGAAGCTCTTCATGAAACTACATGAGAAACATCGTGCTCTGGTGAAAAGCAAAGGAAGAGCAAGTAACCCTGGAGGAAAAAGAGGAGCATTTGTGCTGGAATTAGACAGCCTGTTCGATATAGGAGCTCCAGATGCAATCCAGGAAATACAGAACAACAGACTGTTATCCAGAGAGAAGAAAGATGAGGATATCAGGTTCTACGAAGACCAAAAGACTGGGAGGAAAGGTCATATGTCTGGTCATGACAAGATTTTTTAGACAAGATCCCTGCAGCAAGCAGCGAGGAATGAAAGACTGCAGCATAGACAAGAACAAGGTAAAACTAATTACTTTGAACGTCACAAAAAGTTTTAAGTTTTACTCCATTGCGATATTTAGCATGTACTTAACAATTACTGTCTTAACATGTTGTACTATTTTACAGCTGCAGCAGAACAAGAGGCAGTTGTTCATGTGGATGACATTACCTGGGGTGACTCAACTGACAACGACGCTAACACAGAGGACATGGATTACCATCAGCCTCGTCCTGGATGTTCTCACCATCAAGACACTGTGTCTAGTGTGACTTTGACGTTTCCAAGGAAGGTCATGGAATGTGATGTCATCTGCAATACAGCTGATCGTCTTGGTTTATCAGACAATCAAGTTACTGCCATGGTTTCTGCCACCTTGAAAGCTGGAGGGGCTGATCTGGATAACTTCGTCATCTCAACCTCCATAACACGTCGCAACAGAATGCTGTCCAGGTATAATATCAGCCAGAGTCACATGTCCAAGTTTTGTGAAAAACCCCCACAGTACGCTGCCTTACACTGGGATGGAAAGTTGCTCAAAGATGTCTTGGGCAGTGAACCTGGAAGTACCTCAGAGACTTTAGCTGTGCTAGTGTCTGGTCCACCTTCATACACTGAAGGAAAGTTATTGGGAGTACCTGTCATCGACAATTCTTCTGGCACAGCTCAGGCTGAGGCTTCAATGGATTTACTGGAGACATGGGAACTTACGGATAATGTTACTGCCCTTGTTTTTGATACTACATCCAGTAACAGTGGAGTTCACAGAGGAGCTGCCAAACTGCTAGAGAAAATGCTGAACAAAAAGGTGTTTTATCTGGCCTGTCGACATCACATCCTGGAAATCCTAGTAGGAGCAGTTTGGGAGAAGCTGTTTGGGAAGATGAAGGGGCCAGATAATCCCTGGTTTGAGCATCTGAAGGATGTTTGGACGGACTTGTCCAAGGAAAACCCAAAGATGCTGGCTATCAACAGCAAATGGCTGAAGGAAAAGAAGAAGAACAGTGAAGAAATACTCCAAGACATTCTAACAGCAGAAAGGCTTCCAAGAGCCGACTACAGGGAAATGGCTGAACTGACAGTCATTGTTCTTGGAGGAACGCCTCCTCGAGGTATTCACTGGAGTCGACCAGGCGCCATTCATCAGGCCAGATGGATGGCCAGAAACCTGTACTCCATGAAAATGCTGATGTTTGCAGATCAACTTGAGTACGACGAAGACACTGTATCAAAGCTGGAAAGACTCAACACCTTCCTTGCACTGTTCTACACTCCTGTATGGATGATGTCAATGTCTGCTGCAGATGCTCCCGTGAATGATCTAAGTCTAATCCAGGACATGTTGAAGTACAAGAAAACTGACCCAGAGCTTACTGATGCAGTACTTAATAAGATGGAAAACCACAAATGGTACCTGACGCAGGAAGTCGTGCCATTTGCCCTGTTCAGCAGTAGATTGAGTGACACATTGAAGCACGACATTGCTGCCCAGTTACATGCCACTGAGAAGCCAGACAGCTTCAGAACAGGAAAGCCTCTATTCCAGAGTCACAGCTAAGACCACCCTGGTTGATCTCATTGGCCCAGAATCACATTTCCTGCTGGACACACTGAACATTGGATCCGAGTGGCTTCTGGAACCTGTCACGTCTTGGCCACAGAATGAGGACTACAGAAAAGCGTTGGACTATGTTAAGAATCTGAAAGCGGTGAATGACATTGCTGAACGTGGTGTCAAGATGATGAGCGACTTTGCAAATGTCATAACAACAGATGCCAAGCAAAGGGACTATCTCCTTCAAGCTGTGGAGTTCAACAGATGCCGCTTTGACAGCTTCAAGAAACAAACTCTCAACAACTGACTGTGTAAATGTCATTATGAAATTAATCATCATGTAATGCTTTCACTTCTTGATCGATTAGACTTGTGACAAAATGTTAATCTCAAATTTGTGTCATGAATAAGGCGCCTTGTCTGCTTGAGTGTGAGAAAACGAATTTTGTGATATTTCTGAAATCTTTGTATGTACCAATGTGCCATTTCTTGTTCCAAGACTATCATAATTGTATAAGTTAGAAAGAGGATTAAAAACACTTTAATTTGGTGCCTATTTTGTTGCTCTATCTTGTTTAGATAAAAAGTTATAGTGCAAAACATGATTCAAGGGACCCCGGAACTGGTGCTTTTGGCCGATTTCAAGGCAGAAAATTTAAAGCTCCATGCGGCAATGCTTCCCCACAACCTAGGTCAAAATGGTTGTGATTTTCGGCCTTTTCAGGTCAAAAAGCATGGGAAAAAGTACAGAAACCTATGAAAATAAGAAAAAGTTGATTTTTGAACAGGGCTAGCATGGCATAGCATGGCATGGGCTCAACAGTGGTGTGGCTCATCGTCAGGATGACATTTTGGCTTGATACAATTTGATATGATTGATTGAACTGGTAGAGATATTGCAATAAATAACTGTTTTTGTACGGCTGGTTTTTTTTTTTTTGTTTGTTTCGGTGTAATTCAGAAGTCTTTTGGGCAACATGTCTTTGATTGTGTTCCAAAAAGTGCTAAGGGTCTTTTCCATTTGGAGCCCACCACCAGATTCTTTTGAAAATAGCACCAGCAGTGCATTTTGACACTGAATACGAAAATACCATTCTTTTTTTGGTGAAATGCGAACACTTTGCATAATAGGGCAATAAAAATGATAAATAGATTGCATGATATTTATTATGCAAAATAGGTTACATGATATATACAATATATATATATATATATATATTATATATTAACATTAAAATTGACCAACTGGTTAGGTTAACTAACGTTTTTATTATTAATTTATCGGAAAAAAGTTAGGCATTTTTTAAATCAGCGTAAAAATGTACACATGATAGTAATAATTAATTTTAATTCTAGTGGTGGGCACCAAACGGAAAAGATCCGGTGCTAAGTCCACTACCAATTACAAACAAAAAACATATTTACAAATTAACCACGTGTACTAGATTTTATTTAGCCATCTTCTTTGGCTTAATGGCATTCACTCCCAACATTAATGTGAAAAACCTACTTTATAGACAGTATAGTAAAAAAATATAAAATATGGTAATATCTTAGAAACTGGTTTTACAGACTTAGCGCCTTTTGGAAATCATCTCTTCGTATACAAGCATGCATTTCCCCGTTCCATTCCAGGCTCTGTTCTCTATAAAGAGGTTTGGCCGGGACAGTGTTGCCATGGTGACGGATTAATTAGATAAATAACCTGCAATATATAATGTGAAGATCAAAGGCGTAAATAAAACGTGAAATAAGGGTAAGAGTTGAGTATTATTGCGACTTCGGAGCAAGTGTAGTTTACTTCCCCCTGACGCAAAAGGGGACACAAACTACACTAAGTCTAAGTTGGGGAATGTAAACTACACTAGGATCTTTAGGAGACATTTTTTAAATGAATCCATCAAATAAAACGTTTAAACTGACGAAAATATTACAACTTAACCTAACGAATCGTCAATATATATATAAATTGACGATTGGTTAAGACGTAATATTTTCGTTAGTCTTAACGTGTTATTTGATTTGGTATACGCGGAAAAATTTGGGGAACGCAAACTACACTAGAATAATGTAGGGGAAAGTAAACTACACTAGGCACCACAGAGGGATGTAAACTACATTTGCTCCGCGCCATCTTCCATTGCCGTTACGACCAGAGGGAAAACAAACGTTGGAAATTAGTCGCAAAATTGGTTCGTAGTTCATGTGATAAACGCGTTTATCTGTAACTCCAACAACGCTATTACGTATCTAATTTATGTATGTGTGCAGTCATTTATTTATTTATCTTCCTACCTAACTTCTCTATCTAATTACATGCGCATAGTTCATTCTTATTTTACTTTATTGCGCATTTGAATATAATTATTTATTAGTCTCATATATATATATATATATATATATATATATATATATATCATTCATACGTTTCTTTATCGAAATAAATATAAATGAAATGCAAGTTGTTCCAAACAGTAAAAGAATGTACATCTGAAGAATTCTCAAATCAGAGTTGTAAATAATAAGTGATAGAAATCGATTTACATCATTGTAACACAAAGAGGTCATTGAAGCTGTTTGTTGAAGCTGTTTATTGTTACCTAGCATGCAACGACCAAAGTCTACCTCTTTCTAGGCATTTCACACTCGCTTATAACATTTAAATAGTTTCATACTATACATTTTGAACAGAAAATTTTAATCCAACGGGAACTTATTGTTTACTTTAAGCTTTTGAGTTTTAAATTTTAAATGAAGCATCACAAGTTTGGACTCCGTCACTTCGGAGCTGAAAGGGCATCGCGGAACATTATTAATTATTAATTAATTATTAATCCTTCATTCTTCCAATCACCTTAATAATATTAAAGATAATTCGTATCTTCATTGAATTGAGGATAGAAAATAGTATTTCGTCCCATTGGTCACAAGAGAGTTTGTGGCCAGTGATTTAAATTGTAAAATGTAAAGTGATTCAAAAGAATATAAACACATTTTAAAATTATTTATTTTTGATACTACTTACACTTAATAAAAACAACAACTTTACTATGTACAGCATAGTAAGCATGTAAAAACAACATTTAATCATTATTTTATGTCAAATGTTCAAAATATCCATCATTTACAGGCAGACATGCGACTTTTTTTGATACAGAGTTTCATGGGTTATGGATAGGTCGTCTCAGAACCACTATTGAATATCCTCCAAGGTCACCTGATCTTACACCTCTGGACTTCTATTGTGGGGCGTTTGCCTGAACGACAAAGTATATGGTACTAATCTTCAAAATGTGCAACATTTACAGGAAGTGATTAATCGAGCAGTGCCCAAAATCTCAACTAATATGAAAACTACTCTTGTGCCGATATGTTTTGGGACATTGCGCCACGTATTTGCGTGTAAATGGTAGACATTTTGAACATTTAACATAAAATGACAACTAAATGTTTTTATATGCTTACATAGTGAAGTTTTTCTTTATTAAGGCAAATAGATAAAAATACATAATACATAATTTCAAAATGTGTCTACGTTGCAGATACTCTCTTTTATAATTTTTAGTTCATCAGAAGTGAAGCACTTCGCTATCACATATAAATTATCGTGTTTATACGAAGCAAATGATAAATAATTCTCATAAATTACTGAACATTAAAAGGAGTTAGCATATATATATATATATATATATATATATATATATATATATATATATATATATATATATATATTTCAGTTATATATGTAGGGGATGATGATGATGATGATGTCTGTCTGTCGGTCTGTTCTATGTTTGTTTATATACGCCTAAACGTCTATGGTAATTTGCACCAAATTCAGCCTTCACATTAAGAAAAAAAAACAGGAAAAGTTTTAGTAACATATCCACCGCTCCCAGTCATCTCCTCCTTACAAGGATGTGTTCCGGAGGTATTTTTGCTGCGCAAGTCGCAGAGGGCGTTCTAGTGTATATATATATTTAATCATCGATAGTTTAAGATGAAGTATGAAGAGTTAAACATCCTTTTACATAGAGCACCATTCCGCCCATACGCCCATTTCAGGGTACGAGCAGTTTGTAGCAGCACTGCCAAGCAAAGAGGGGGTCAAATTACTGACAAGGCTTTCGTACGTGGTTCATCGCTACTGAGAGCAACGATGCTCTGTTAGTCTAGTGACTAGTCCAAAGAACATCCATATCTGTATTCAATTGAATGCAATTTTCGTTAGTTTGTATTACAGACACCCCCAGTTATGATCAGTCCTGGTGCATGATCTTTCCAGGAGAAAGATGTATCAATATATATATACAGTATAAATATATATATATATATATATATAATATACATAGAAGGTTGACAAAAGTAAAGAGACACCGGTTTTTTTTTTCATAGTTTTTAATTTGATAATAAAAGTGAATAAATAATAACAGATTTATTGAATCAATATATTTAGAATCGTGTTCCCTTCCATTTTCCATTACGTAAAACTAACATTCTGTTCTGGCATTCCATTGATGAACTTTCCCATTTGTTCTTGAAGACAATAATCGTCGTGTCTATTTACTTATGTCAGTATATATATATATATATATATATATATATATATATATATATATATATGATACACACAGACAGTGCATGGAACAAAGAACTCTTCTGGGATAATTAAATCCACTATAGTCCGAATAAGTAATGGTAAATGACAAATACCATAGTTTTTCTTTTTCATGATGCTAGCCCGACGCGGGCAACGAGTCATATATATATATATAATATATATATATATATATATATACCTTTGGTCATTGGTTACCTTTGGTTAGCTTCCGCCCGAATTGTTCATTCTTACGAAGGTCAAGCTTTTCACTCAACCTTAGACCTACAGTTTAACGTGGAATCCGAACCACGCCCCATCAGCAGCCCAGCGTCTTAACCACTAGGCCACCTACGGTACCCATTTATCTACCAACCACTTTCTTTATTGTGTGGAAGGATGAACAGCTGGGTTTTGCTGCGCGCCGGCTGCTCGGGTCCCGAACCAGGGGCCGATGGTTTCGTAGTCAGCGACGCTAACCACTACACCACCGAGGCGCCTTATATATACATATATATATATATGGGATGAATTTCACAATTAAACACGTGAAATGAACGAATGATACAAACCCACAAGGAAAAAGAAAAATGATTCCAAGGTCTTTGGTGTATTCAGAAGTACACCTCGTCAGGGAATCCCTGACGAGGTATACTTCTGAATACACCAAAGGCCTTGTATATATATGTATATATATATATATATATATATATATATATAGGGTGTCCGAGAATTATCTGTACAATTTTTGGCTGTTATTAAAAGTCAACCATGAAGTGTAGAAATCCAGTGTTGTCCCATTTTACAGAGAATCTCATTAAGTTTTTTCTGATACCAAGTTTTGACAAGTTTTTTAGAAATTCCAGTGTGTCCGAACATTATCTGTACAATTTCATCTTTTAATAAAATTCTTGATAACACACGTAAAATTCTTAAACAAGATTATTTAGAATCTGTATTTTCAAAAGTTTCTTTTATTAAAGTAACGTTTTACAAACATTCGATATGTGCACCATTAGTGATTCGCAAAACATCCAATCGATACTCCAAATGTTGCCATGTACGCTGCAGCATATCCACATCAATTCGCTCAATAGCAGCTGCGATTCTTGCTTTGAAATCATCAATGTCTGTCACCCGCGTACATTTCTAAAAAACTTATCAAAACGTGGTATCAGAAAAAACTTAATGAGATTCTCTGTAAAATGTGACAACACTGGAATTTCTACATTTCACGGTTGACTTTTAATAACAGCCAAAAATTGTACAGATAATTCTCGGACACCCTGTATATATATATATACCTATATATATATATCACCCAAATCCGCAGAGAAAAAATTATAAAACAATGTTAAAAAACTAATTAATTTCGGCAGGTCACAACCAAGCCATTTTCAAAGCCATAAACTAATTAGAATGTCTAAAAAGTTATAAAACTTCCGTACCGGGGAAGACCTGAAGTTAAAATGACTGTGTTAAGGCATAATCACGGACAGGGAGATTGTGGCTGTCGTATATCTGCCAGTTGGAAAAGGCAAAATATTGCCCAGATTTCAAACATTCAAGATGAGAAATCTTTAAGTAAAAATCAATCCTGTACATCTGGCAGCCGGTCACGACCCGAAATTGCCCTAAAATATTTAAAAATATTAAAATAAAGCTATCCATATCCATACTGTAGGACAGCTTAATATTTGAAATGGTGTTTTCTCCTAATATATAAAATGCCTCGTATATTTGTCTCTGTTCCTGGTCCCTGACCTTCATGATAGGTTTAGAATCCTGGTAGTTAAAAATATGATTATGATGTTCCCTATGCTGAACCAAGCTACTATAAGTATTACCCGATCTCAGGTCACGATTGTGGGAATTAATTCTTCTCTGAAAATCAATTGTCTCTCCGATATATTTTTGGGGGCAGCCTCCACATGGGATTTCATAAACTACGCCAGAATTGTTGGAGGCTTTTGTAATAGGATGACGGATGAACGAAGACAATTTATTTGGCACAGCGGAGACCAAGTTAATCTTCTGTGGCAAGAGTGAGGAAAGTCCTTTGTTAACCGCAAAGGGGTTCCTAGTTTTGGGAGAAAAGAAAGATCTCCTAGCGGCGAAATAAGCTTTATCAATGAACAATTTGGAATAACCCAAACCTATAAATATATTTTTAACATGTAAAACTTCATCGTCAAGATAAATGGGGTCACAAATCCTGAAAGCTCTCAAAAAGAGACCCGAAATAACGCCTTTTTCAGTACAGAGAGAATGATTGGAAAAAGCATGAATATGTAGGCTTTGAAAGAAGATCTTTGGTTGGGATCTCTTGATAAAGCTTATTTCGCCGCTAGGAAATCTTTCTTTTCTCCCAAAACTAGGAACCAGGATAAAGACGTTTCATTCCTTAAAGTGCCCTCTGAGATTAACAAAGGGCTTTCTTCACTCTTGCCACAGCAGATTAACTTGGTCTCCGCTGTGTCAAATAAATTGTCTTCGTTCATCCGTCATCCTAACACAAAAGCCTTCAACAATTCTGGCGTAGTTTATGAAATCCCATGTGGAGGCTGCCCTCAAAAATACATCGGAGAGACAAATGATTTTCAGAGAAGAATTAATTCTCACAAACGTGACCTGGGATCGGATAATACTTATAGTAGCTTGGTTCAGCATAGGGAACATCATAATCATATTTTTAACTTCCAGGATTCCAAACCTATCATGAAGGTCAAGGATCAGGAACAGAGACAAATATACGAGGCATTTTATATTTTAGGAGAAAACACCATTTCAAATATTGAGCTGTCCTACAGTATGGATAGCTTTATTTTTAATATTTTAAAATATTTTAGGGCAATTTCAGGTCGTGACCGGTTGCCAGATGTACAGGATTGATTTTTACTTAAAGTTTTCTCATCTTTGAATGTTTTGAAATCTAGCTAATATTTTGCCTTTTCCAACTGCCAGATGAAGTACAGCCACCATCTCTCTGTCCGTGATTATGCTTTAACACAGCTATTTTAACTTCAGCTCTTCCTTGGGACCGGAGTTTTATAACTTTTTTAGACATTTTAACTAGTTTATGGCTTTGAAAAGGGCTTGGTTGTGACCGGCCGAAATTAATTAGCCTTTTTAAACACTGTTTTATAATTTTTTCCTTGCTGGCTTCAGTGATATTATATTGTTGCGGTAAATGCAACCAAAGTTTATATACTTTACCTTACCTTACAACCGTACAAAGGTTCCGCGTGATGATTCCTCATTTCGCGAAGGTCAAGCTTGTCGCCCCTCCTCTCGAATTGGCCTGGTGAAGTAGTGAGTTGGTTTCTTGTGCTCTCTACCTCACATAGCCAGGTACGCCCGGCTCATCGGGGATTGTTCTGGACCAGGTGTCTAATCTTCTTTTGAAGATGTCCACTGCAACTCTCTTCGTGTTTCTTAGGTCTTTGGGCAGCTGATTAAACAGTTTTGGTCCTCTCACCACAAAACTATTTTCTTTCAGGGTTAAGGATGTTCCCTGTCTCGCCTTCAAGTTGAGAATACGACACAATCTACCGTTTCTACTTTCCACTTTTGTTTGGGGAGTTATAGGGTTTAGATTAAGATTAGGGACAAGTTTCTCCAATATTTTCCAAGTGTAAATAATGGTGTATCTCTCTCTTCTCCTTTCCAGTGAATATTGGTCTAGTTCGCACAACCTTTCCCAGTAATTTAGTTCTTTGCACCAGTTGATCTTGGCTGTGAAGCTTCTCTGGATCCCTTCTAGTTGTCTAATGTCTTCCTTTTTATATGGGGATGTTAGGACCGAGCAGTATTCCAATTTGAGTATGATCAGGGTTTTCAGGAGAGGAATCATTACATTCCTATCCCTTCGTTTAAAGGTTCTCAATATCTGACCCGTTATTCTCTTTGCTCTGTTTACTGCTATCTTATTTTGTGTTTCAAATTTCGCACCATCTGTCATTACAACCCCTAAATCTTTTGCTCTGGAATTTTTCTGAATTTCCTTTCCATTTGGGGTATAATATTCCATGGATTTTAGGTCTTCTCTTTTTCCGTACCTAACAGCTGAAATTTCTCGGTGTTAAACTTCATATTGTCTATATATATATATACGAGGGTGAGCTGAAAAGTAATGCCTCCACTTCAATAATTCTGGATTGTCTAGAGGTAGCCAGATAAAACCAGTTTTAATGGCCTACACTCATTCTACACGTTGTTTCAGTATCGATTACAATGGAAAGGAGTAAAGACGTTCTCTTCAAGCAACGTGCCGTAATTAAATTTTTGACCGCCGAAAGTGTTGCTCCCATAGACATTCATCGGTGAATGTAAGCTGTGTACGGCAGTGTGTTGATGTGAGTACCGTTCGACGTTGAGCGTGGCAGTGTAAAGAATGAGAAGTTGGCAAGAAGATTAACCGCGAAGTGGGAGGCCTGTAACGGCAACCGACGAGTCTCATCGGAACTACGTTGGCGAATTGATTCGTGCAAATCGTCGCATTAAACAAAATGAAATTGCGGCAATGCTCGATATCTCCAAAGAGTGAGTGGGACACAGTATCAATATTCTCGGTTACCGAAAGGTCTGCGCCAGATCAGTGCCTCGCATGCTCACTGCAGAGATGAAAACTGAGAGGCTACGCATTTGCCAAGAAAAACTGCAGCGCTTCGAAAATGAAGATGAATTTCTGCACAGCATTTTGACAGGAGTCGAGACGTAGGTCCACCGTTATGACCCTGAAAATAAACGGCAACCCATGGAATATCGGCACAAAAATTCACCGCAACCCAAAAAATTCAAAGTTCAAAAATCGGCTGGAAAAGTGATGGACTGTTTTTTGGGTTATCAATGGTGTTGTTCTCGAAGAATTTACGGAAAGAGAGACAGCAATCAACTCCGCACGTTATATTGAAACTCTGAAAAAGTTGAAAAAACGGATCAGGAGGGGTTGCACCCACAAAAATGCAGTCACTGTTCAGTATGACAACGCACGGCCTCACACCAGTGTTCAAACGCGAGAAGAAATTGAGGATCTGCAATTCACCGTCTTGCCGCATCCACCATATAGCCCCGATTTAGCACCATGCGATTTTCACATCTCTCCTAAACTTAAAGCATATCTCCGTGGAAATCGCTACGAGTCTGACGAAGAAATTAAAGCCGGTGTGAAGTGAAATTTTGGTTTCGTAGTCAAAGCTCCGAGTTTTACCGGGATGGATTTCAAAAACTCATTTGTCGTTGGCGTAAATGTATCGAGGTAGAGGGTGATTTCATAGAAAAGTAAATGTATCGTTTTGAAGAATAAACTCTAAGGTACATATCTGCTTTTGTTTCGATAAAATCCTTCAACTTTAAAATTTATTTGAGTGGAGGCATTACTTTTCAGTCCATCCTCGTATATATATAATATATATATATATATATATATATATATATATATATATATATATGAGTTCTTTGTTGGCATGTTTTTTATTGGAGGCAGCTTTAAAATTTATTTACATATCTACAATTCTGGCGTTGCATGTTGAAACAAGATTATTCTTGTTTCGCGAGACTCCAACCCATTCCCTAAATCATCTCTTTATTTTATTATTTTGAAAATTTAAAATCTTTATGTTTATTTAAATTTTGTAAATGAAAAAGAAAAATAATATTACAGTACTTTCAAAGTACTATTTAGAATTACAGTTTGAGATTCTGTAAATTTGTAATTTACTTTTAGAAACTGAAATTTGGTAAAAGGACAAATAATGAAATTGAAAAACTAACTCTGAAGTCTTTTTAAAATTTGGAAATTTGAAAGACGAAATTTGGTAATTACCGATATTTGTGGAGTTTGTATTGAATAAAGTTAATTCAAGATTTAAGTTTAGACTTCTTAAACTCTATTTCGTCTGGTTAGAATAAGCTTCAAATGTTCTTTACTACTCGACAATCCATACTATTTGTTTATATATATATATATATATATATAGATGTGTGTGTGTGTGTGTGTGTGTGTGTGTGTGTGTGTGTGAGATAGATATTGTTTGCTTTCTCTTAATTAGGTTAGGAATTATTAATGTAAATATGAGGCTCAATCTGGCCTGTTAGTACGCATGAAGAGTGAAGCCCCCTCTTAACGACGATGTCTTACAATTAATGCAGCAGTATAAGCAACAAGAACAGTAAGCTCAACTGGTCTTTTGATGGACAATAATGTAGTCGTATGAATTAAATACGATAAGCTCCTTTCGGGGTAAGTAGGCAGCCTACTCTATGCCTACAAGATTCATTTACAAATAGGCAAAAAGCCCTTTGAAAGAACATTCTTTTTCTGTGCCAAGAAAAATGTTCAGAAGAAAAACAAAACAATGAATATTTGGTCTACTTCCCATTATGTCTACCGCCATTATGTATACTCTTGAAATGTATACTATTCCCATTTTTCTATTCTCATTTCGTCTACATCCCATTCGTCTACGTGTATTATCTCTAATTATTTCTACTCTGTATATTTTATGTCAATTCTGCAATCGAAACACTAAGTGACTATAAAGGAGAATAACTCAAAGAAATAAGTAATAAAAAATGACATTTATTACAGACCATACAGGTAATATCACATGGATGTTATATAATAAATAAATAAAAAGCATGTTTTATGCATACTATTTACCTTTCCGGGTCTCGAATTCATTATGGGGTACCAATGTCCGGTTAGGTTAATTGAATTCCAGGTTAGGTTAATTGAATGCCCGGTTAAGTCAACTGTATGCCCGGTTAGGTCAACTGTATGTCCTTGACAATTGGTTAGATTAAGTTGTGTTATTTTCGTTAGTTTTAACGAAAATATCATGACTTTACCAATTGTCAAGGGCATACAGTTGACCTTAATTTTAGGTAATAGCTTTGGTGACTTGGGTCACGTCAGATCAGGTACTGAGGTGACTTGGGTCACGTCAAGTTAGGTAAATGATAGTAGACGTTCTGGGAATATGTGACATTTTCAGAGTAGACATAATGGGAATAGACAAAGTGGGAACCCAAGTGTAGACAAATTGGGAATTTGGTAGTAGACCAATTGGGAGTAGACGAATTGAGCGTAAACCAATTAATTGATCAGAAACGTAAATAATAGTGTACAGTATACCTAAACACAATAAATGTCAATTATTTACAAATCCTCACTTAAAGTAACGAACACAAACTTATTATTAATGAGAGTAATTTTAGGCTTTCTATCTTAATAACTTTGTAATATTAAAATGGAGTGCCGGAAAATTCACACTAAAAATACACTACTTCTTTATACAGTATTTCGCCTTTGAAATATTACTTCGTGAGCTTTTCTACTCAAGTTCTTCATCAGAAGATTATGTTAGGACAAAAAAAAATGTTTGGCGTTTGAGGCGTATTTAATCTATTACTTCATTTATGTATTTTAAATTAGTTAATATTTCTTATTTGTGATTTATATGTTATTAATCATAACTGCCTTCTTACCTTTAATTAAACTGAGAGCCCAGTAAAGCCTAAAGTCCAATTGACAATTATTTATTTTAGGTTAAAATTATTGTAAGAAAAATTGTAAAATTGTAATATTTAATTTATAAAAAGAATTACCGATTGATTGATTGATTCACAGCCTAACCTAGGCTTGCTGTGCTTACGTGTTCTAGAAGTGCGGGATTACATCTGATCGATTTAACATTGTATCGACAAATATAGTGTGGGTTACATTAAGTTAGGTTAGGTTAGCATAGGTTATATTACGTTAGGTTAAGGTTAGGTTAAGTTAGTTTTTAGAGTGTCGATGTTATGGTTTTGACGATTCGATGTGTAAAGTCCCTGGAAGTGCTCCAACTTATTTAAGAGAGAATAAGCCTCGTTTAAAAAAAAGTATAATCGTTCACAAAGTAAACATTTTTTAATTGTTTTGGGTAAAATTATTTTGAAATTTATGCACTATTTTTCTGAGACAATAAACAGTGTTATAAAAGTAAATTATTGGTGTATTTAATGCTTTAAAAGCTTTTTAATTCTTCTTCTTACGTGAAAATAAATTTCTCGGAACACTTTTTCGTCACATGAACCACGTGATTTTTAAATGACCAATCAGAGCATGTATTCAATTCTGCCATTAATGATAATTTAATGTTAACTGATATAACTATATGAGGAGGAGGTTTTACGTAAATAAATTATAAATTAATAACTCGCAGGTCCTGATTTATTTTATCCAAAACATTTCAAGAAATTTAAAAACGAATTAATACCTCCTCTCGTTAAATTTGTTAATAAAATGTTAATTACTATTCTTAACATTGTGTTTCCTTTTCTCGTGATCTTTCCTAGAAAGGTCTTATCCGCCCCTGTATGGAGTGCGTTTCCCATTTGTGCGGTGGCTGAACCCACACAGCTCTACTTAACCGAGTGGAATCAAAGGCTTTTCGTCTAATCAATTCCCCGCCTCTTACTGATTATCTTCAATCCCTCTCTCTTTGCCGAATTATTGCCTCACTCTCTCTTTACTGTCGTTATTATAACGGACGCTATTTTTCTAAACTCTCTAACTGCATGTCTCCTCCTTTAAGGAGAGCACGCAGTGCCAGACTTTCGACACATTCTCATTCCATTTCTATCCAAATCTCTAGTGTAAGGGTTTATCGGTATTCTCAGTGTTTCATCTACTCTACCGGTCAACTCTGGAACATCTTCCTCAATCCATCTTTCCCTTTATCTGTGACTTCCACTCTTTCAAACGCTGAGTGTCAAAGCATCTCGAAAACCTTGGACCTTGATTTTGGCTCTCTTCTTCCTCTATGTGGGTGGGGGGCGTTTTCTGCGGGCGTTGGCCCTTGGCCCCTCCCTCCTGTATAAAAAAAATTAGAGGAGGCAATTGTGCTCTCTGAGTTTAAGCTGGCAAATGTCACTCCGATTTTTAAAATGGGGAATAAAAACTCGCGGGCAATTACAGGCCGATCAGCTTAACTTCGATTGTGGGTAAACTTTTAAAATCAATAATATGGGATAGAATAGTTGATCATCTTGAGAGTTATAATCTGATTAGAAAAAGTCAAAATGGTTTCCGCAGACAACGTTCGTGTCTAACCAATTTATAGAAATTCTTTCACGACATTGTTATTATTATTATTATAAATATATACGATCAAGATAGAGCGGTAGATATTGTGTATTTAGACTTTGCAAAGGCGTTCGACACAGTTCTGCATAAACGATTACTTTGAAAAAAATGAAGCGCATGGTATAACGGGTAACGCATTAAAATGGATTGAAAATTGAACTGACAAGCATAAAGAATACCTCAGAGACACTTGCAATCGAAATGTATATTAAAAACATCCAATATTCGATTTTAGACATCTACCGGCCAGGAGACTTAAATATTGATCTCACAAAAGAACAGTCAAATAATAACGCAAGCTTCCTTCACAACAATATGAATGCAAGTGAGTAGTATGACCTCAAAATGTTAGAGTGCAATTGCAATGTTGATAAATTGTTGAAAGGTGCCAACCTCTCTCCCACTATGGTATCAGTGCCACCAAAAAAAAAAGGGAAGAGGGTATGCAAGCAAGGGGGAGTGATATATCCACCAAGATGCCACCCAAACCTAACCTAAGATGGAGAAGAGGGAACATGCTGGGCCCACAAAAAGTTATTGAATTAAGAGCAAACACACACACACACACACACACACACACACACACACACACACACACACACACACACCGTATATAAACAAATGCATGTAAAGAAGAATTGTTCTATCCCAATAGCAGAATATATACGAGCATGCCTTCCTTAGAATAACTACCACACAAACCCCAAAACCATCTTTAGAATACCTCTCACAACCATCAGCACAGTACTACCACCACCACCACCAATAGACCGACAAGGTCTCTAAAACCGACCCAATTAATAGACAAAGCTATTAAGCATAAACAAATATATTTATGGGGCCAGAGTAGACCGACAAGGTCTCAAAAAACGGCAACGTCAATAGTTTGATCTCTTAAGCTTCTCGTGGCAGAAAACCACCACGAGGCCAATGTGATGTTTGGTGGGCAATCTTTTAAACAAAAAATCGAATGATAAACCAAATTTAATACGAAAACAAATTTTCCGTCTTAAGAACCAAATATATCTATAATATAAAAAATATTAATATAATTTTTAAACACAACTGGGCTTAAGTTTAGGTATAACTATTTAATTTTTCCGCCTTCCATCCCCCATTATATTTAAAGAAAGTTTCTGGCTTAATATATACAATTTGATTTTTAATCGTATTATAAAAATAGTAAATTTAAAACGGCTAACGCATACCGTTAAAGTATTTTATTTTCCACAGTAATATAATGATATAGTGTTTACATGGCACTCTCTCTCTCTCTCTCTCTCTCTCTCTCTATATATATATATATTATATATATATATATATATTTTATTTAATGTCATGCTGATCGTCAGGTCCATGGAGATAAGAATTAGAGATTGCTGGATGAGAAACTTCTTTACCTACTTCTTTGTCAATTAAAGACGGTATCTTGAACGTTGAGTGAATCCAACAATATATATCCATTATATCAGATTTGATGTCGAGCATAATACAGTCGATGGGGTCACAGAAGTATCGTTTTTGGATTAAAGAATTGGGAAAACAACCAAAACAAACATTGTTGCTTTATAATGAAGTCGAAATATATTATTACCTATACTAACTGAATCCACTTTAAGTAGACCCTTAATTAAGCCAAACACATCATACATTTTTTACTGTTATTATACCAGCTTCAAGAAAATATGACTTTCCACAACAAATTCGAGTAAACTCTCTTTAAGTCCTGAACAACAAGATGTGTATATATATATATATATATATATATATATATATTATATATATATTATATATATATCGAGACATCCCACAAGATTAGTTGCCAGATTGCGCTATTTATTTAATTTGTTATATTTAATGGAGAGATGTTCTCTGTAATCATATTACAAAGACAGTAATTTAAAACACCGAAGCATACCATTAAAATGTTTTCCACCGTAATTTTACGATATAATGTTTAGATGGAAGTGTGTATATATATATATATATATATATATATGTATATATATCTATATATATGTATATATATATATATATATATATATATATATATATATATATGTGTGTATATACATATATTATAGTGTTTATGTATATATACAGTGTATATATATATAACTTTTGGCTATATATATATATATATATATATACAGGGCGTCCCAAAAAAATGTATACACACTTTAACAGCTGATAGCTCAATTGATGTTTCTTTCTTTCCAAGTTAATCCCATTAGAATTAATAATGGCAGTCAGACTAAGCTTTGAACAAAGGAAATTCATTCTAAAATGCTACTGGAGTGTGAAAACGCAGTTGAAGTGCAAAGACAGTTTATGAGGGAGTTTCAAACAGATCCACCAACGCGACTTACCATCACTCGAATTAGAGATAAGTTTGAAGCCGATGGAACTGTTCAGAATGTCCACAAGAAGCGTTCCGGAAGACCACGGACATCGACAAGCCCACAAAGCAAGAAAGAGTACTGGAAACGTATCACCAAAGTCCAAGAAAATCTGTGCGGCAAGCGAGTCGTGAGGTAGGAATTTCAGAATCGTCTGTCCAACGCATTTTGAAGCGCCATCAATGCTATTAATGAAGATGATCCGGACCGAAGAGTGGAGTATTGCGAGTGGTACTTGGCACGATGTGGATGTGGATTGGACGAAGGGGTTTCGTAGAATACCCTCCGCGTTCACCAGACCTCACACCACTAGACTTTTTTTATGGGGATACTTAAAAGACAAAGTCTACGCTATAAAACCTGCAACAGTCGCTGAATTGAGAGCAGCCATTGAACGAGAATGCACACAAATACCAAACGAAATGTTTCGTGATGTTTGCGATTCCATTGCTTCGCGTTATCAGCAGTGCCTGGACCAGAACGGACGTCAGTTTGAAAACAGGCGTTGACAAAACAATTAAATAATGTCTGTAGATTCTATTACATTTTGAAAATGAAATGTATTTTAATAAACACTGCCTTTATAATTATTTAAAGTGTGTATACATTTTTTTGGGACGCCCTATATATATATATATATTTATTTATTTATTTATTTATCGAGGCATTGTACAAGATTAGTGGCCAGATTGCGCTATTTAATTTGTATATATATTTAATGATTATTCAAATCAATGTATTATTTAAACAAATTTTCACCTTAATATACAATTTTGTTTTTAATCATATTATAAAAATAGTAAATTAAAAGCAGTTGAAGCATACCATTAAAATATTTTCCACCGTAATTTTACGATATAGTTTTATAGAAATCGTTTTAGTAGGGCATACCCAATACATAACATTTCCTACGCACATTTATAAAAAATGGAATTTATGGCATAACTCAGATATTTTCTACCTTTCACATCTCGATAAATAACATTAATATGATTTTACTCTCTGGGGCTGAGGAGGAGGAGTTGAAATACAACGACTACATATATATATATATATGCAAAAATGAACAATGAATAATCAGTATTCATTTTTACATGAGAACCAAAATCGCCTAAGCGAGTTTTGGATAGAATTTCGATTTGTACTTCTTTATTCATTACTGTATTTCTCTAATTCATCTTTTCTAATAACGACTTATACTGTACGTATGACATAATGTGAATAACTATGACGTCATAAAGTAACTTAATTCTCTTCACGTTTTCCATACCGCGAATACTGAATCACCCATTTGGTATGTGGCTATCTTTCATGTTCAATGTATGGTAAATTCTTTAATAATAATAATTAAAAAACTTCATTCTCTACATCATTATTTATATGTTGTGTCCTATCTATTGTCTACTGATACCTATTAACCTATCAGTCCATATTTTACGCGTGTCTCTATTACGCACACAACCTATTGTGTTACGTACCAATATGTGTACAAAACTTGTGCATTCGTACATGTCCCCTGATGATTACGTACATCGTTACGTACATGTACAATTGTACATTCATTCACATGTATTCCTTTTATTTCTTTTCTTTAAATTAATTAATTTCTCGCAAGATATTCATAAATGCTTGGGCGAGTGGTCGAATTCCGCTAATCAGCATGAATTGAACATCTGAAAACGAAAAATCTCCTCTCGCTCTAATTTCAATTTATAACACATTATCATGCGTTATGTATAATCATGTGTGTCATGTTGTGTATGAATTATCTCGTATGTGCCCATGTACTTTGTGTTGTACTAATAACCATATATAATAACCATATATAAATATAAAAACACTAAGAATTGTAAACGACGTAATGTACTTTAAATGGAATTGTAATTAACGATATTAAGTGAAATGTGAATTAATCCATAATTACAGTATAATCATGATTGTTGTGAACCAAAATTACAACGTACTCAATGATTTATTAGAGTGTACTTATGTACTACTACGAAATTATATCGCCTTCAGAAAAGTATACTCGGCGAAAATACGATTAGTTTTTATTTTTATCTTTTCAATTTTTATTTGGAATCTTTGAAACATCTGATCATGTGTTTAAAGGGGGGAACTTAACATTCAACTGCATTCCCCCAACATTTAGACTTATATGATACATGTAATTGTAAAATTAACTTCACTTCATTACTTCACTCTTCTTTGGTCACTACTACGAGACTCCCTTGTTAGCAGCCTCGCTGCGAGGAGGGGGCAGAGGCCCCTTGCCTCCTTAACTTTTTAAATTCCGGCCTGAGCTATAGTCGAAACAGGTCGAACCTCTACCCCTGTAAATTCAGAGCACTACCTGTACATTTTTTAGATGTAAATTACAGTAAGAGAAACTTTTTATTTTCCCCTTCGAGTTGAGCTCTCTCCAGAAGAAATTAGTCAGTAAAGTCGATAAGTTATAAAAATAAAGTCGATAATTTTAGTATCAGAGAAAGTATCAGAGTATCATAGAAAGAGAAGAATTAACAACTGTCGACCCTATAGCGAGAGAAAAGAATTACAATGTTATAGAAGAAATATCCGTTGCTGCCTCCTAACCAGAACCCCCGTCGACTCCGAACCACCCCAGGGCCATAAAAGGAGGGTTTAACATATATATATACGCTGATAGATCCTTTATTATTAAAACAAAATGTACTCTGCACCACAGTCTTTTCCCAGTCAAATCTAGCAAATGTCTTATCCAGCTAGCGCAAAAGTTGCCAGTACCCATTTACAATTCAATAATATATGCATCATGACTTTTTTAAATGATGAAAGCTATCAATACAGCATGCTGCAAAATTTGTGGCAATAGTTTTCAACAAAACAACACTTAATACGTCAGAATTATAATGCTGAAGAGGACTGGCACTCGACAATTAATATAATTTTTCATTAGTTTACTAAGCTATACTTTTCGTCAGCAGGATTTCGTAGGAAATGCAAATGAAATTTCACAGATTTTCTTACTTTTTTAGCATATTTAATTATATATATATACACTGCATGTTATGAGGTGTATATACACAGTATACTTAAATATATATATATATATATATAGTACAGTGTACCCAAATTAAAGAAGAGCCACTGGATTTATTCATCACTTAAGGAAAATAGCATGATTGTCAAGGCAAAGACTTTTAAACCAGCGTCCAAAGAGCCCCAAGAGCTTCACAGTGGCAAAGTTGAAGTCTTCAAAGAAGACAAGATGCCTAGCTCAGGACGGTACCAGATAAGCTGGGTGTGCAAGAGTGCAAGAGAGCAAATCGCTCATTCACCAGGACTAGAGACAAGGCCCCCACAGCATGGTCTTTGTGTGAAGAGAGACCAACGCACGGAGCTGCCAAGAGGTTGCGGTGTGTGTATATATACAGTATATATATATATTGTCATGCGGTTTGCTTCTACAAAGCTTCAATTTAATATTTAGGAGAAATCCAATGACAAGGAGGAATGTAAATGCCATGAAAAGTCTTCTTTAATGCGCAACGTTTCGAGCAATACGCTCATCATCAGGCTAGATAATAACAATATGAAATTAGAATCAATAAATAAATGTGAACAAGACAAAATAATTTCTAAAAAACCTATTCATTAAAAGCAAATTTTAAAAGGACTAAAAGAAGAGGGTTAAATTCAAAGTTATAAAAATTTACATATAAAATTACAAGAAATTTAAAAGCTATTTTTAAATTACATATAGTAAATTTGAAATTAGTACACTGGAATAATTAACACTAATACAATGGAATAATTAACACTACGAACCTTTCAATGCTGGTTCCGAGGCACGAGTAATTTAAAACAAAACAAAACAGGAAACAAGCTATGGGTTGGGCGGTTGGAGTTATAAGTTAGGGGAAGGGGGGATTATAAAAAATTGGGGAGGGGGGAGGGGGATTATAAAAAATTTAGAGGGACAGCTGAGGAATCCACGTTTAGAGAAGGGGTCAATGTTTTAATATAAAGAGATTCCAAAATTCTAAGTGAGTTAGGACAAGAATTACAACCGAGAATTTTAAAATTATCTAAAGTGACATCAGTTTTACATTTTATACTGTGTTCCCGAATACTGGAGGCTTCCTTTTTATTTAAAATGTCTTTATTAACAAAATGTCTTTAGGTAGCTTTTTCTCAGCGAAGGATCGAACTCCTGATTCGTTGCGTAGCGGTGTTGTATATTTATTTACCTGCCCAAGGTGTCTCCTTGGTACTTACATTGGCAGCACCGTGCGCTCCCTCAGGACTAGATTTTATTCGCATATGGGAATAAGTTGCCGAACAGGTAAAATTTTAAATAAAAAGGAAGCCTCCAGTATTCGGGAACACAGTATAAAATGTAAAACTGATGTCACTTTAGATAATTTTAAAATTCTCGGTTGTAATTCTTGTCCTAACTCACTTAGAATTTTGGAATCTCTTTATATTAAAACATTGACCCCTTCTCTAAACGTGGATTCCTCAGCTGTCCCTCTAAATTTTTTATAATCCCCCCTCCCCCCTCCCCAATTTTTTATAATCCCCCTTCCCCTAACTTATAACTCCAACCGCCCAACCCATAGCTTGTTTCCTGTTTTGTTTTGTTTTAAATTACTCGTGCCTCGGAACCAGCATTGAAAGGTTCGTAGTGTTAATTATTCCATTGTATTAGTGTTAATTATTCCAGTGTACTAATTTCAAATTTACTATATGTAATTTAAAAATAGCTTTTAAATTTCTTGTAATTTTATATGTAAATTTTTATAACTTTGAATTTAACCCTCTTCTTTTAGTCATTTTAAAATTTGCTTTTAATGAATAGGTTTTTAGAAATTATTTTGTCTTGTTCACATTTATTTATTGATTCTAATTTCATATTGTTATTATCTAGCCTGATGATGAGCGTATTGCTCGAAACGTTGCGCATTAAAGAAGACTTTTCATGGCATTTACATTCCTCCTTGTCATTGGATTTCTCCTAAATATTATATATATATATTTATATATATTTATATATTTATATATATATATATATATATTTATATATATATATATTACTTTATGTGAATTCGAACGACGCTTCAGGATCGAGCTGCGGACGACACCTCTGCACCACCTCGCCTCATTTATATATATATATATATATATGTGTGTGTAAAAAGGAACAATGAATAATTCATATATTCTTATATTAATTCGTATAATTCTTACATAATTCGTATATTTATATAAATCCTTATATTTATATATTCCTTATGTTCATTATAGTCATATAATACTTATATTTGTATAAATTTATATCCATATATTCATTTTTACATGGAGACCAAAATCGCGTAACTCTGACTAAAAGATGAAGTCATGTCCTGCTTAACGTTTAATTTTGAATCTTAAGCATTTAGTTTTTGCTTATGTGCACGTTTGTTTGTAATTCGTGATGGGATGGCATATTTCAATTTCCATTTTTAGTTAACTCGACATTCGGCAGATCATGATAACATCAGATCTGTCAATATGTGGTTTAAAATAAAAATATGACTTCCTCTTGCTTTGCAGTCTAGACCTTGCTACAGCTAAAATATTTTGTTTTGTCTTTAAGTATTTTGTAAAGTAAATCAGCCTATTGAGAACAAAAAAAAAACAGATCAGCATTAAATAATAATGATGTCAGTAAACCCATAAAATTTCTCCAATATTCATTTCTGATTTGGCTGATCTAACTTAGAGGCTGAGCATTACTTGTAGCATTTTAGCAGTAAAACTACAGTAAGAAAATAATCTTTGTTTTCTCCTTCGAGCCTTGCTCTCTTCAAAGAACTGTCTTAAATAGAGAAAATAATTTCCCGATAGGTTAGAAGAAGAATCGGGGAACCTTTAGAGAATTTATTAAGCTCCACAGAATCCTCCGATCCA
This sequence comes from Bathynomus jamesi, assembly GCA_023014485.1. Taxonomy (NCBI): domain Eukaryota; kingdom Metazoa; phylum Arthropoda; class Malacostraca; order Isopoda; family Cirolanidae; genus Bathynomus; species Bathynomus jamesi. The sequence continues at coordinate 248,539 of JAJOZX010001648.1, read as the reverse complement.
CTACAAGAAGAAATCGGAGAGTAGTGTAGAAGAAACTACTGCGATTCCCTATACTGTACCAGCTACTCCAGAGTAACAAATCCGTTGCTGCAACTTAACCATAACCCCCGTCAACTTCGAACCGACCAAGGCCATAGACGGAGGGTTTAACATATACACATACACGAAAGAAAGAAAGAACTTATCAAAGCAAAGAAAATAGAGGTAGTATCACTTTATTAATGAAATTTTCGCATACAGTAACCCATTCTTCTTCTTGACGTGGGGTAGATTGTGACAAGTAGCCATATGGAGATACTGAGATAGCAGAAAGATCAGAGGTCAGATGCTCCATTGCCCTACTACGCGAATCATGGACTGAGTGTTGAGAGGGATGCTTTGGGATGCGGGTGGAGAAGAGAAGAGTGGAGTCATTGTCATCGGAGTGAATAGGACAGGAATCGCGAATTAAAATATCATTAGTAAATAAAAGGAAAGGAGTGGGTGACAGGACACAACCCTGAGGAACACCACTGTTAATAACTTTAGGAGAAGAACAGTGGCCATCTACATCTGCTATGCTCTTTAATGTGTATATTGACGGATTAACTGCTTCACTTAATGAGGCAACAGTCGGATGTTGTACAGATAACAGAAGGATAAATAACTTAGTTTATGCCGATGCCCTGTTACAGTTTATGCCCTCTATTAAAAAACAACAACTTTTTCTTACGTCAAATTACCTGAATGAGGTGGGGTGATGCAGTGGATCAAAGACAGGTTGGTATTCATCAGCTCTTAAAGAAATGCAATCGTTTCCCAGAAAATAACATCCTTTGTCAAAGACAGGGAAAAGATGGATTGAGGAAGAATGTTCCAGAGCTGACCATTAGAATGGATGAAGGATATAGTGTCTATAATAACAACGAAAGTAAAGAGCGATTTAACACTGCGGTAAAGAGAGAGAGGAAGTGAAGACAATCAGTAACAGACAGGACACAATTTGGTTGTTCACAAATTCTGATTAATCAGTAAAGCTGAAGAATAGGTTAACCAAGAGGCTATCCCTGATGTGTCTGGTAAGCTAAACCAGTATTTATCTTCACTATGCCCCTATAAATAAAATGAATGTAATATGCCCTATTATCATCTTGATGTTAACTACTGCGTTTGTGATACCAGATGAGTCGGGTGTACCTGGCTATGCATCCCAGAGTGTGCGAGAGCAAATCGCTCATTCACCAGGCTTAGAGAGTCCAACTTTGACAGGAGAAGACACGGCAACTGGCCGTCGGAATGGAAAAGAGGAGGGAAATAAGAGGCAGTAAAGTTGCTGAAGATGTTCTTAGCTAGATCACTGAAACAGCGAGAAGAATTAGAATTGGATGGATTTTCACATTTTTGTCGGCTGAAGGAATTTTTGGAGAGTCGAAGAACAGATTTTGCATGATAACGGGCAGCAATATAAATTGAGTATGAGTCAGGAGTTGGATAGCGACGGCACCTTCTGAACGCCGCCTCTCTGTTGCGGATAGCATTAGAACAAGTAAAGTTAAGCCAAGGTTCTTTTGCATTAGTAATAGGGAAAGAATATGGATTGTATGCCTCCATGCCCGAGAGAATCACCTTTCCGGTGTGCTCAGCACACCCAGAGGGGTCTGGGTCACGGTTGCATTAATCATTCCATGGGAATTCCAAGAAGTACTGCTGGATATTGGAGCGATAGGAGAGGAAACAGATACAAGATTGTGAGCGGAGGTGACCAACGGATAGAAGAGTTTCACAAAGTAAGACGAAGGATGAAAGGTAAGAAATAAATCCAGAATGTTCAGAATGTTCTCCAATGTCCCCGGGGATACAAGTAGGGTACTGTACAATCTGCTCTAGGTGATTTAGAATAGAAAAGTTGTAAGGTAGTTCACCAGGGATGTCAGTGAAGTGGGAGGAAAGTCAAAGGTGGTGGTGAATATATATATATATATATATATATATACGAAATTTGAAACACAAAATAAGATAGCAGTAAACAGAGGAAAAAGAATAACTGTGCAGATATTGAGAGTCTTTAAACAAAGGGTAGGAATATAACGATTGATGCCAATCCGACAAGAAAGAATAGGGTTAAACTAGAGCTAAAGACATTTACGACCTCTGTCATCCATTTATTAATTTTATTTACGCAAAACACAAGACTCTCTCTCTCTCTTTATATATATATATATATATATTCACGAGTCCAACCTCGGATGTAGACGAGGGACACGAAGAGACCTACGGCTGTCAGAGCTTCCAACTCGTGACTCGACATCTTGAACTGCTTCTTCAGTAGAATTACTTTCAAGGAGTAGATGGCTATCGCCATCCATCGAGCGTGATGGTAAGCGCCAGGGGCTCTGAGAGGGAAATCCACCACTTTTGCTTCTCCCAGGAAGATGAGAACCAACTGTAGCAGTTCCTTGTAGTCATCGCGCTGATGCGACGTGCTCACCATCCCTCTCACCAGCAGGACTGACTTCTCCCTCAGTTCCCTCATAGAGTCATTGACTTGAGCAAAATCGTACGGCCGCACGTCCAACCGGTCGATGAACTTCCATTGTGCCTGAAACCTCTTGAAAACGGGTATATCGGGGCCACTTGAAGGGCCGTATGCACGCTTGAAGACGGAGCTCAGGATGACTTCATAGATGTGATGCCGACAGGGAAAGTACATGAGTTCTCTGCCAAGACCTTTCTCAATCAGGACGCAGGCCCCGATATATATATATATATATATATATATATATATATATATATATATATATATATATATATATATATATATACACAAAGAACGACGCTTGTGTAGAAGAGCGTCCGCACAAGATGAGGAGAAAGAACGAACAAATGAAAAACGAGGCACCTCCCAGGAACCGAACCCGGGATCTTCCAACTTCCGGTCGGACATGCTACCACTACACCAAGGTTCCCAATCAGTAAGAAGTCGTAATTCTCCTACATACGAGCGGAATCAAATGCCCTGAGGGGGCACCTTCTTATGCCGTACATATATATATTTTAACTGCAAACAACACAGTATAATTAATGTAAAGAACGACGCTTGTGTAGAAGAGCGTCCGCACAAGATGAGGAGAAAGAACGAACAAATGAAAAACGAGGCACCTCCCAGGAACCGAACCCGGGATCTTCCAACTTCCGGTCGGACATGCTACCACTACACCAAGGTTCCCAATCAGTAAGAAGTCGTAATTCTCCTACATACGAGCGGAATCAAATGCCCTGAGGGGGCACCTTCTTATGCCGTACATATATATATTTTAACTGCAAACAACACAGTATAATTAATGTAAAGAACGACGCTTGTGTAGAAGAGCGTCCGCACAAGATGAGGAGAAAGAACGAACAAATGAAAAACGAGGCACCTGGGAGGTGCCTCGTTTTTCATTTGTTCGTTCTTTCTCCTCATTATACTGTATGTTGTTTGCAGTTTATATATATATATTAGGGTGTTTCATAATTTAAAAGTTTGGAAAAAAAACATAACCACTTTTTGCGAATCATTTGTCCATGAAATCCTTTTTGGTTTTATTCGGTATTTCGCCCTATGCTGCATCACAGTTTTGAGCAAATACTGCTTCTGCTCTTCGTTCTTCGTCAGAGAACAGTTGAACTCTTTGGTGAGCGCGATGGCTCTTTCGGCCCGATCGTTGACGACAGAGATTTTGTTAACAGTTGCCGCTGCTTGCTTGAAGCCCTCTACTTCAGTCCACTCGGCAACTGGCTTTTTCAAGAATTCTGTGTCCAAGTCGAATGCATGGAAGAAAGCCATCGTCTTTCCTGTCACGAACTCCGCCAGGTGTTTCGAGGCAAGATTCCTGACGTTCTTCCCTTGGGGTCGCTTGAGTTCCTTTTTCGATGCGGGCTTACCCAAACTGACGACCATCTGAGCCTTTTCTTCATCTGCCACATCTGCGTCGAAGAACGCCATGGCAATAAGAGTCTCAGAGATGTACCATAGGTGTCGAGACATGGCTTCTTGCGCAGCGTTAACACACGAATATCCCGACATGGCAAAGGCTTCCGCGTCACGCAGAAATTCCAGATCAACTGCGGCAGCCTTGCTTGAGGTTGCAGCACGAGTCCAACCTCGGATGTAGACGAGGGACACGAAGAGACCTACGGCTGTCAGAGCTTCCAACTCGTGACTCGACATCTTGAACTGCTTCTTCAGTAGAATTACTTTCAAGGAGTAGATGGCTATCGCCATCCATCGAGCGTGATGGTAAGCGCCAGGGGCTCTGAGAGGGAAATCCACCACTTTTGCTTCTCCCAGGAAGATGAGAACCAACTGTAGCAGTTCCTTGTAGTCATCGCGCTGATGCGACGTGCTCACCATCCCTCTCACCAGCAGGACTGACTTCTCCCTCAGTTCCCTCATAGAGTCATTGACTTGAGCAAAATCGTACGGCCGCACGTCCAACCGGTCGATGAACTTCCATTGTGCCTGAAACCTCTTGAAAACGGGTATATCGGGCCACTTGAAGGGCCGTATGCACGCTTGAAGACGGAGCTGAGGATGACTTCATAGATGTGATGCCGACAGGGAAAGTACATGAGTTCTCTGCCAAGACCTTTCTCAATTAGGACGCAGGCCCCGATATGAATCCCGGTGTTCGACGCTGTCGTGTCGAAAGACAGTCCCCGCACGCGCTCTTCCATCCTGTGTTCCTTGACCAAATCCAAGCAAACTCGCGCTATCTTCTCGCCGGTTCCGGACGTCACCTTAGGAACGCCGAGCAACTTCTCCTTGCCGTCGCCAGAGACGAGGACGGCGATCCGGTCAACGCTCTCCTTCCATTGCTCATTGTCAGGTAGGAGCTTACCGTCCCAATGCAAGACAAGAGGCTGACCAGGACAAACTTCGTCGGATTGATAACTTTCAGCAGCCACCTTCCTGAGAGCCTTGCGTGTGCGGTACATGGTACTGGCAGAAATGGACAGTTCATCCAAGTCAAAACCTAGTGATTTAGCCGCTGCAGCGTACGACATAGGTGAATCGCGGTACGAAATATTCAGCCGATCGTAGGTAGTCGTCACATCCTGTGAGATCAGATTCCTGCGTCGCTTCTTGGTATTTCCCTTGGAGGAGGATGGAAAAACTTCCACGGTTGGGTCAACGACATCTGAGTCAGTCTCTGACGAAGTTGAAATCACTAAAGCCCCCGTATCTTCTGCAGCTCCTTGTTCCTTCCTGGCCTTCTCCTGTTGTTCCTTAATCTTGTCCAGCCTCTTCCTTTTCCTAATCTCCTTATAGTGAAGCTTCATGTCAACAGGGCCCATGCTGCAGGAATTTGGATCTTCACGCTGCATGTCGAGAAAGTGGATGTCCTCCTGATTCTTCATCATTTCCTTAGCCTGTGAATGAGCAATGTCCATGATCTCCTTCGCTATTGCCTCCTTGAACATCGCCTCCTTCACTCGGAAGGACTCTGCTTTATGTGACTTGTGCTTCACAAGCCGGTCGTATTCCTTGAGAAGGGATTCCATCTTCCTCAAGGCCGAATCTCGACGCATCATGGGGATTCTCGCTCTCTCCCAAAATATGAGACAGGCATCCAGGCACAGGTTCAGGCATTTAGTACGTCCAAATTTTTGCTCCTTTTGGTGGTAAAAGTACTTTTTGAGTACTTGCAACTGAGTTGGAAGGCCACTTGATGTGATGTTCGCATCCGTCTGGCCAATAAGAAACACTTCTGTTTTCGCTCTGGTAGACACCTGGAAAAGAAAACAAACTAAATAATTCCACAGAAATAATTTCACATCGTAATTAATTTCATTAATTAAATAAAGAAAAGCAGTAACTGGGACTCGAACCAGTGTCATAGCCGTTTGGCGGCATCGCTCAAGTCGGCGTACACAGCACGCTATCCACTACACCATCTAGGGAGTGGATAGCGTGCTGTGTACGCCGACTTGAGCGATGCCGCCAAACGGCTATGACACTGGTTCGAGTCCCAGTTACTGCTTTTCTTTATTTATAAAACTGATACGTGTACACTACGTTCTCTTTGACAATTCATTAATTAAATAAATTTCAATACCGCAGTAAAATTACATTAATTAGTATCATAAATAATTACCAGCTTAGTTGTCCAATATGCAACAGACTAATTAATTTCATGTAATATTAATAAAAATATCACTACCACAGTAAAATGACAGAAATTAAATAATAATAAATTTCAATACCACAGTAAAATGAGATAATTAGTAGCATATATAATTACCTCCATAGTTGTCCAATAGGCTATACAACACGAACCGCTCAAGTGACGAAGAAAACCGTCTTCACTGCAGGCAGGCGAGAAATGAACTGACAAAAAGTCGTAAAAGTTGGGGACCTCTAAATGCAGCGCGATCTGGTTCAAACTTGCACAAACGTGTTTTCTTGTTCTTTAGAATACGGAGAAACGTGTGGATTAAAACTCCAAGCTCATTTTTATTTTACCCTATAGGTATGAAACACCCTAATATATATATATATATATTTGCAAGAAACCTTTTCAGATAGAATAGGGTTCGACGGTCAGGATTGTTTGGTTTATGAATTTATAGGATTATAAGTTTTTATGAAATTTTAATAAGTATTCAGGTAGGTTTTAAAGGGGAAGGTGTAAGCTAAACCAGCTTCTTTGCTATAGGTATTATGGGTTAGGCCTATCCAACTTTATAAGTGGAGCTGCAAGGTGGCAAATTCGCAGTTGATATATATGGCAAATTTAGTACAATTGTCATCATAAATGAGTATGATAGTATTCTAAGCAAGGTTTAACATAAGAACTATATAAATTACAAATAACTTCCCTACTCTTGTAGCTAACAGTCCTCTTAATAATAATTTCTATAATATGAATCACAACGGGCTTTGCACCCTTTTCTTGATCAGCCCCCAGATTTAAACAAATCTCAGGATTCGTGCGGGTGAGCTTTATTTTCATATCCACCCCATTCACAAGCAACTTCTCCTGGAATATGAAGTCTGTATGCAGGCGTCCAAAACACTCATATATCTTCTTTTTAGAATTTTTAAATTTGTCCTTTATACTACTATCGTCTTTCGTTTGATAATAGCCCTCGGCATTTAAAAGGTATCCTTCGCTCCTTTGGAAAAGTTGAGGACATTTTCCAGATAGGCTTATAGGTGATAGTACCCCACTCCTGCCGATATGTTGGCCTGATTTAAATATACATCACTCTGGTTGAATGTGGAGTGCAGAAAGTTTGTTTCAGGGTATACAGCATATTTGTCACCACAATCCGTTCCATCAGAATGGGCTATACGTAGTTTAGCGTACATGTGCACACAGCTTGGATAAAAAAGTAAGGGCCTGAGCTGGATATCACGAATTCTATTGGAGCACTCGGGGAACTAATTGTGTTTAACGAATTAATTGTAATAAAGTCACTGTGCTCAATAGAAACTTGAGTTGGGGGCACGTCAAAGAGGGACAGCTCCGATTTACAACATTGTGAACTACACGGATGGACGAAGCGTACCATTACGAGTCAGAAATAGTACCACCTCTCTCGACAAGTAGTAAACAGTCTATGATTCATGAGAGCAACGTCCTTAGCTTATATCAGTCAAAAAAATGGTCAACCATATGTTTCAGTCACTTAGAACACTTCTTTTTTGATGTCCTTTTACGTTTTACACCACGTGCTGGTAACCTCTTCTTCCGGACAGCCCTCTTCTTCTTCTTCCTACCACCACGCATTTTTCTCTGCATCTTTGATGATTTCGTCTCATGTACGCTTTAAGTGTTTTTTAAAGCTTCTTTAGGTTTAGCCCCAGCTATTATGTCTTCTGCCTTGTTACGACCTGATTGTAGCGCTTTCCTCCCGAGATATCTGGTATCCCTCTTCAGCAAGGGGACAGCCGTACGTAAGATGCGTAAGATGGTTGAAAAAATGGACCCAAGTCCACTCCCACGGTGGCATCTCACACCTCGATAGACTGTGAAAGGCTTTCTGGCCATTATAACTCAGTGCGTTGAAAGTGCAGCTTCACTATTAAGCTCCCATCACCGAATGGATAATTTTTCGCTCAATCGTTCTTATATATATATATATATATATATATATATATATAGAGAGAGAGAGAGAGAGAGAGAGAGAGAGAGAGGTATTGGTTATTAGATTAGCTGCAACATTCACATAATGGGGCCTGTCATATGTAATACTCAAGTTCTTCCCTCTATGGTTGGAGATGTGCGCGATGCGCAGCAGGTGTGCCTAGGTATCCCCAACAAACTGGTGTTTCACTATATTGCTGTAAATATAGCACATGTCTTGGGGTGTATAACCATCACCCAATTTCTCCAATTTCATCTGATACATTAGGCTGAACAAATCATGTTGTACCTCGTGAAAGGTATCTCTTTGGAAGACTGATCGATATCGCCTCTCGGTTATAATTTTGAACAGTCTTTAATATTTCTGTTGGCCTGTGATTTTAGGATCAGAGTATGTGGAGAGTTTTCTTTGTTTACGATTTCATAGATTAAATCACCCGTAAGATTTGGGTCTTTTAGACTAACGTTTAAGTCTCTCACAACATCCTTAGCCGCACCATAACGGCCCAGACCTAGTGTTACTACTCTACTGTAATACCGTGCATCCCCAATATGGACGATACGTATGGTTTCATCCCGAGTTACTCCGGCTTTTTCACACTCTTGAAGGTCTCAAAGAGCCGTAAAAACGGGATTTTTATAATCAATATTTAAAAAGAGGGTGTCCAGCTGAATTTTGCATATCCCCAACTCTTACAACTCACTACCCAATTCAATGGGCCCAAGGAATTCTGTTACAAAGTTCGCCAGGGTGTTGTTAGGATGTACAGACAGAGAAGAGGACGGTAGTGTGACGTAGAAATGGTTAGGCGCTATGTTGCAAACTATTTAAGCTTCATTATTGCATCAGTTTTTATATAGGTGTTGAAGCTTTTTGGGTACCCTAGCAACTCACCAGGTACATTTTTCTCTTTCCTGAGCCTTTGCTTCCTAAAATTTTTCAATTTTAAACACATTTTTTCCTAAATTAAATGTCACTTTCTGCAACTCCTTGCGGTAAAAGCCTCCTGCGATTTCTTCCCCATTCAAATATTCAACGTAATACAACATTATCTCGCCTTCAGGTCTCATAGCCCTAACTTTAAAAATCTCACGTGTCCAACCTTGCTCAAATCCCTTCAAGAATTTATTTCCCGAACGCGACAGCCTTATATAATCACTGATTTTGAAGCGCGCAGAGTGTGGCGGTGTTCTACGAATAACTCTTCTCACATCAGGTTCTGTGCACGTACCTCTTTCTAAAATCTCGTTAGGTGTTGTACCAATCGTGCGATAGTGTGAGTGGTTGTATGATGAAGCCAATGATTCCAGAATGTCTATATATCTGTGTGTTTTTATGTGCAAAATAGCGGTGCATGCGTTCCTTTATGGCACGTTGAACTCTTTCAGCTAAAGAGGTCTTATATATAGAATTGGTAGTGTAGTAGCTGATATTAAACTCTGACAGCATGTTCTGAAAAGCTCGGCCTATAAATTCTTTCCCCATATCTGTAAAAAAATAGCCAGGAATCCTGTTTTCTTTCAACATCAACGTTTTGGTGGCTTTAGCATCTGTTTTAGGCGGTTTATTTTTCAGAGAAATTAGCCACAAATATCTAGAGAATACATCTATTATGAATAGGATGTAGCGGTAACCATCGTTATACACTGAATACCTTTGCATGTCTGTTAAATCTGCTTGCCAAATAGAGTCAATCGATGCCGCCGTTGTCTTGGCTGTTTTAAACCTTTTTCTCACCGGCTTATGAAGTGTATAAGCGTCCTGCCCCCGCAAAAACCTCCCACATCTTTTTTCCCTACTCCATCATTGTAAACACTTCTGTACAATCTATGAACGCCTCCTTAGGAGGCTGGGCTAGAAATGTCGTAATAACGTCTTCTTAATATGTTAGCCATTTGCTATTTTAGAGGCACCTGGATAGGGTTGACCGTTGTTGTTGTTTGGCCTCTTCTCTAAGGTTAACCCGAGAGAAAGAAGAGAGTAGGGGGTTAAAAAAAGGGAATAAGGTGCTAAGTAGCAAAACCTATCATTCGTGGGTTAACATTCATTCAGAAAAAGAGAAAGAATCATCATCATTATCCGCCTACAAGTCGGAAAAATAGTCGACGAGAATAGGAAAGGGGTGAAAGATGAAAAGAAGTAAAATAAGAACGCTTACAAACCATGCAAACACAGTCCCAAGTCAAACACTCTCATCCCATGCAAACTACAAACATGCCAGTAAAGAGATAAGAAAAAACAAAAAAAAAGCATGAAGAGTACAACAAAAATGGGTTAGTTTACGCTATGAGGAGTTACATCTAAGTTCATGTGTGTCATTTTTTAATTTAATTTTGATACTGGCATATCACACGCTGGCATGGCACACGCTGGCATTACTCGTCAACAGATTCAAACCTCGACCATTACCCCTAGAGCTCCTGTTGCTAATTGTTTTATTATTTTAAAAGACGTTAATATTTTTAAAATGCCTATCTAAACGGTTTTTAAACCTTTAACGCTGGTAGAGTTCACGATAGACGCCTGAAGATTATTCCATTTATCAATTACTTTAAACGTAAAAAAGTTTTTAGCGATGTTAGTGATGAAACGCCTACCACGTAATTTAAATCCGTTATTACGAGTATTGCTATTATCGAAAGTGAACAATTTGTCAAAATTTATGTTATCGATTTTATTAACGATTTTGAAAACTTCAATAAGCTCCCCCCTTAATTTCTTCTTTTCGAGTGAATGCAAGTCTAACTCTTTAATCCTATCTTCGTAAGACTTGTTGCGTAGCGATGGAATTAGTTTAGGGGGGCGTCGCTGAACCCTTTCTAACCTATCAATATCCTCATGCAAATACGGACACCAAAACTAAAGGGTATATTCTAAGTGAGACCTGACTAGGGACTTGTAAAGGTGCAATATAATATTCTTCGACTTAAATTTGAAATTACGCGCTATAAAGCCTAACATCCTATTAGCTTTTGCGCAAGACTCCAGGCACCTGTTCCTCACTTTTAAATCCTTAGATAAACGTACGCCTAAATCTACTTCCTCGTCAACGCTCGCTAACTGTCTATCATCCATCGTGTACGTGTAACTTCTGTAACGAGAACCTATATGCAAAACTTAGATAGAATAGAATAACCTTTATTAATAATAAAATAAATACAGTAGTCTTTTTACAATTTACAATTTTTACAATGACATAAATAATTGTGAAGCTCGACTATTTTTTTTTTTTTTTTTTATTTGGCCCTTAAGCTTTAGGCTTTACTGGGCTCTTATTAAAAATAAGCAGCTAGCCGTTATAAATTAATAATAATAAAATAAATAAATAATAAATAAGTATTATAGTTAAAGCCTGTATTTCAATATTAAACAATATTAATGGACAATATTAAACATTATTAGTGGACATTAATCCAAGATTTTTGTTAGTATCCCATTATTAATCGGGATTTTAACTTGGTTTTAAACAAATTTACATTCGCAATATTTTTTATATCGGCATGCAAGTCATTCCATAGTTTCAATCCAATGAAAATGGGTAGTTTTTGAGATGAAGACAATCTAAATTGAGGTATAACAACTTTGATCTATTTCTGGTCTGATACGGGTGGATTTCTTGATGAGTTACAAAATATCTATTTACCCATTGCAAATTAATGATTTTGCTCTTACACTTGTAAATAAAAATAAAATGTGCCAGTTTGGTTATATCATTGAGCTTTAGTAGGTTTAGCTCTTTAAATAATGCACTAGAGTGATCAAGGAAATCAGCATCAGATAATAACCTTATTGCTCGTTTTTGGATGACAAAGATACCATTTAATGCGTTGTTAGCGGAGTTTCCCCAAACAAGGGTGCAGTATGTTATATAAGGAAGAACAAGAGTATGATAAAGAGTCAATAAAACTTGTTTAGGGACTACATTTCTAAGTTTAAACATTATAGCAACGCTCCTTGAAATCTTTTTCGCGATATAATTTACATGATCACTCCATTGCAAATTCTTATCTAGCATTACACCAAGAAATTTTGTTACAGTACACTCCTTTATGGTGATTTCATTAACATTGAGTTCATCAAGATATACATTTCTTTTATTAGTAAAAATCATGAAATTTGTTTTACTGGTATTTAGGAAGAGTTTATTGGTGGTCAACCATTTCATTACACTGATGAATTCTGAATGAAATATATTCTTAGCTGTATTAACATCTTTGCAAGAAAAGGAGAGAGTTGTATCATCTGCAAACATTATGAAGTTCAGTATATCAGATGAACGTGGAAGGTCATTTATATATAATAAAAATAACAGTGGACCCAGCACTGAGCCCTGTGGCACACCATGTTTGACAAGCGCTTTAGTGGAGCAAACCTTATTTACTGATACAAAATTATATCTATCGGACAAATAACTTTTAAACCAATCACTGATTGCCCCTCTAAAGCCGTAACAATACAATTTATTAAGTAGAATATTATGGTCTATTACATCAAACGCCTTACTCAAATCCATAAATATTGACATCATTATTTCTTTGTTCTCCTTAGCTATATTTACATTTTCCATAAGATTTAAAATAGCCATTTCCGTTGTTCTATTATTACGGAAGCCATATTGATTTGGAGATAATAAATTGTAAGATTCTAAATATCGCTGCATTCTACTTTTTACAATTTTTTCGAAAACTTTGCTGAACACAGATAATGAACACACCGGCCTGTAATTTGTTGCTAGTGTAGGATCACCCCCTTTAAAAAGGGGTGTTATACAACCAGTTTTTAGCATTGATGGGAATATTCCTTTGGAAATACTTTGATTGATAATTTTAGCCAAAGTTACAGATATCTTATCTTTAACAAGTTTCAATATAGGTACAGGAATGTTATGAATGTTATTTTTTGTATTTTTTAATTTACCAATAATATTCTGGACCTCAGTAGAGGTAGCAGGAACAAAAGAAAATGAATTTAGTGGGCTGGGTGGCATATATTCTAGAGGTGAGTGATCATTATTTATTAATTGTGAGCGAAGCTTATCCGCTATTGAAGTAAAATGTGCATTTAAAGAGTCTGCAATAGCAGTATCATCAGTGATTTCTTTATTATCAACATTTAATTTCTCTATTGGATTTTTCTTAATTTGTTTTCCGAGAAGATTGTTTATGGTTGTCCAAGTGTTTTTCATGTCTCCTTTATGTTTGGAAAATTGATTGTTATAATAGTTATATTTTGCAATTTTGATTATTTTAGTTAATTTGTTTCTGTATTGAGTATATTGTATTTTAGGAATTTTGCTCTGCAATTGCAATTTGAATAATTTATCTCTATTCTTTATTGAAGTGATAATTCCTGGAGTGATCCATGGATTTGCGACCCTTTTGGGCGAAACTGTTTTTCTCCTTAAAGGAAAGCAAATATTAAAAATATGGAATAAGGTGTCATAGAAGAACTGAAACATATGATCTGGGTCATTTAAAGGTTCGTCACAGTCAAGTCGAGTATTTTCTACTGCCCCAATAAATTTTCTTTTGTTAACCTCTGAGAATATTCTGTAATCAATAGTTGTTTTGTCCGCAACCTGAACAATGTTATTGAAAATAGCGTAAGTAGGAAAATGATCACTGATGTTAGTGGTTATAATTCCAGAGTTTACAAGGGCATTGCTATTTACAAATATATTATCAATCGTAGATTCTGTTATTCGATTGCCATAACTGCAGACTCGAGTGGGTTTGGTAATAGAATGACTAAGATAGAAAGAATTCATTAAGTTTAAAAATTTATGAGAGATTGTTTCAGATTGCAAATTGATGTTGAAGTCTCCCGCAACTATGGCATTCGATTTATGAAAGTTGCATAACATGTTATCTAAGTGAATTAAAAAGCTATTGATATTAGTATTAGGTGGTCTATATATTGCATGGACAGAATATACATTACTTTTGTCTTTTATATTCACAATCAGGTTTTCATTGTCACTATTACATAGAGAAAATACTTCGTTAGAGTCGTAAGTTTGATGCACATACACAGAGATACCCCCCCAATCTGACCATCTCTTACAGTATGATAAGCAACGTAATTATCTATATTATATAGGTTTTTAATACTACTATTTAACCAAGTTTCCGTGAGAATTATAACACTAAATTTGACCGTAGAAGTTTTCAAAAGGGCCAATAAGTAGTTATAGTTCCTAGGTAAGCTTCGAATGTTTAGATTTAGTACTGAAAGATTTTTATAAATATCTTTTTGTAATACAAAGGCATTAAACTCGTCTATCGATGAGACCATGCAATTGCCTATACCAGATTCCTGATCTAGATTCTCTAAACTGGATACAGAATTGTTTGGTAATGAATTGAAATGATTAATATCGGCACATATACTATGAAAGTCTTTATCGATGAAAGCCATTTAACAGTAGTTCTCAAACAATTTCACTAGATACAGAATACGGGAATAAGGGATTACCGCCCAGTTGAGCCGAGACTGGGAAAGTCGACTGTTGAGGTTGTATGCGGAGTTATTCGCAGGCCTCCTGTGTGCCGACTGTCGGCTGGCGTTTTCTTAGTTCTCATAGCTTCGAATACTTTTTCACTAACAAGGTGAACTCCTTTGACCGAAGTATTCCGCGCTGGAGGAGTCTCTCTCTCTTTAATCATTAACTTCGCTCCAAGGAAGTAGGCAACTTTCCCGAGTCTCCTCGCTTCTATGAGTTGAGGGAGCTTTTCTTTACGAATTTTACGTGTTTCCTCACATACGTCGTCATTGACGAAGATTTTTGATCCTTTCAGCTTTCTTCTGTTTTTTAGTATTAAATCTCTGTGAGTTTCATCCTCGCATATTACTTTTATAGCTGAAGTGGGCGTCTTAGATTCAGTCGTGTCATTAACTCTAGAATTTGCTTTTTGTGGTGGAAATTGTTTTTTTAATCTAAAAGCATTTTTTATCTTAATATTCCCCAAATTCAGTCTATCTTTTATTATGTCCTCCACCTTTTTTCTTCGTGTCGCCGTTTGTTTCTCTATTCATTTCAGATACCCCCATTATGATTAAATTATTGGCACGTGAATTATCGTCTAGGCTGTTTAATTTATTCTTAATTGAATCGTGCTCATTTTTTATCATCTCTATGTTACGATTATTTTTAGTAAGCGAGTTTAGACTAGAGTTAAGATCCTTTATCTGGTCGTGTGCATACTGAATGCTCTTTTCGAGCTCCATATTTCTATATTCCAGTTTTGCATTGTCCCTCTTTAACAATTCGTTATTATGTTGCACAACTTTTATTACTGCCTCAAGGTCTTTGATTACACTATTACTTTTGTGCACTAAGTCAAAGAAGGAATTATACTTATTTGCTAGACCCTTCATTTCTAATTTCAGGGCGTTTACCTGACCTTTGGAAGCCATTTTGAGCAATTTATGGGGTTAAGATTCACTCGTTCGTTCGTTCGTTTGTACGTTTAAAGGTCTCGTTCGTTCGGTTGTTTGTATACTCGTTACTTCAAGGCCACTGCTTGCCGTAGGACTCTAAAGGGAGTGCCGGATGTCGCTAGAAAATTTTGAAGATATATTTTATGTAATATTACTAGTTAAGTATTGCAGTTTATCTGATGAGATAAAATAAACTTTACATTTGTCTACGTTAAATTGCATCTGCCACTTATCTGTCCACTTCATAATCCTATTTACATCGTCTTGGAGCCTATTTCTATCGTCCACGTTAACAATTTTACCGGCTATTTTAGGATCGTCCGCGAATTTTGACACGTTACTGGTCAAGCCTACATCTATGTCCTTAATGTAGATTACGAATAGCAATGGGCCTAACACTGAACCCTGAGGGACACCGCTACCTACATCCAACCACCCCGATTCCCTACCATTAACGACGACCCTCTGTTTCCTGGCACGAAGCCATTCCTCTAACCAGTTAGCTACCTGACCGCGTATACCGAACGCTTTAACCTTCGCAATTATTCTTCTTTGCGGAACTGTATCGAACGCTTTTTTAAAAGCCGCTCTATGCCTATCGTATTCGCGCACTATTTCGTTTTGAAGTCTAACAAATTAGTTAAACAAGATTTATGGCGTTGAAACCCATGCTGACTACTACAATCAAATCGCGACTTTCTAAGTGATCAACGATGCGATCCCTAACTACGGATTTCAAAAATTTACCGACAATTGACGTTAAGCTAATATGTCTATAATTGCTAGCCACTGTGCGGTTGCATTTTTAAAAATGGGCTTGACGTTAGCTAATTTGTAGTCTTCAGGAATAATCCCCGTTTCCAGTGACTTATTTAAAGTTTTTGTTAAGGGGCCTACGCTAACATCTTTCAAATCTTTCAAATCTCTAGGATAAAGAACGTCAGGGCCTGGAGCCTTGCTAACTTTTAGCTTATCGATATAATGCGCAATCTCACCCTCGTAAACAGTTATTTCATTCAAAATAGTCTCGCTACTAAATGGAACGATATCGTCCACGTCGGGGACATCATTTCCGTCTTCTACGGTAAAAACTGTTGCAAAAAAGTTGTTGAAAATACCCACCATTGCCTGAGCGTCGGAAGCCAAAATGCCTTTAGCGTCCACTAGAGGACCTATGTTATCCTTTATCGGCTTACGATTATTGACTTAGTCAAAAAACTTTTTCGGATTATGTTTACTATCCGCAGCTACAAGTATCTCAAAATTACGCTTAACATTCTTAACAGATCTTTCAACCTGACGTCTGAGCTCGATATATCTGTTAAAGTTATCTACCTTGCCGTTGCGCTTATTAAGTCTATACGCTCTGTTACGCTCGTTTATGAACTCACCTATTTCCCTAGTCCAGCACTTGGGCCTACCATAATTACCAGCGCGCTTCGGCCTACGGGGAATAAACTCCCTTTCGATATACCAAAAACTTTCTTTAAACGTCTCCCAGTGAAAATTTGCGTCATTACCCATAAATAAATTATCCCAATCCACTACTTTCATCCTATCCGCAAACTATCAAAATTGGCCATACGAAAATCAGGGACTTCTGTTACGTTACTTTCCTTACTCTTTTCTATCAATAGCTTAAACTTAATAATTTGGTGATCACTAAATCCCAAACTCTCACCTACTTCCAAACCTTCGAATATATTTTCGTCGTTCGTCATCACCACGTCTAAAATATTGTCACCGCGAGTTGGTTCGGTAACCATCTGTCGTAAAAAATTATCTTCCATGAGCTCAATCAGTCTCAAACCCTCATCATTACCAGTTAAAGTCTAGTAATTAACGTTAGGGAAGTTAAAGTCTCCCATAACTGTACTATCTCGATTATTAATAAAGTTACTAAGAATTGTATAAAATCTAGTATCGGTATCGAGGGGTTGAACGGGAGGTCAAAACCCTTTAAGCCCTGAATTTTTGGTAGGGTTAAGTTATGAATGCTTGTATTTGAAACGTTAGCAATTTGTACCTTCAATCCTTAAAGGGATAAACAACAACGAAATTAAAGCAAATACTACGCGCCCTAACTTCGACGCATATCGCATTAATTGCTGCCGGAAAACCTATCTTAACCTTGATAACCCTAAGGGAATTACGAACCTACAACAAAACGCCGCCACCAATCCCATGTAACCTATTACACTGGTATGCATATGAAATTTTTCAGTCTACTGTGAGGGTTTTTTCAACTCATATTATATAATTCGACCATGCTGAATTCGAAAATGACATTGGTTTTCCTCAATCAGGTAAGGTTTTTTCTCTATTGGCCATTTATTATAAGTCCAATTTTATCCCCAAATTTATTGATTTTTTTAGCTTAAACACTGTAGATACGAGTAATATTAGAACACTCGTGAAAAATGAAAACATTGTGTGAATAAATACTTTTATTCATACAATGAATATGGAAAAAAGTTTATTGAGGAAGGAATGAAGTTTTTTTGGCTTTCCGTCTGTGTTTTTCTTCGGGCACGTCTCGCTTCAAACACCAGCAATAGTCCGCCAGCATATTGATATCCCAGTTTCCCTGGTACTTCTCTTCCATTATTTTGATATCTTGGTGAAATCGTTCACCCTGTTCCTCACTATAATCCCCGCAATTTTCAGGAAAATAGTCCAAGTGGGACCACAAAAAGTGCATTTTTATGGACATGCGCGACCCATGAGCTTTGAAAGCTTCCATCAAGTTTTCGACAACGGACTCGTATTCTGGACTTCTACGCTTGCCAAGAAAATCAGTGACAATTGATTTGAATGCCTGCCAGGCATTCTTCTCAGTTGGAGTCATTGCGTTTTCGAACTGAGTATCCTTGATCAAAGTTCGAATTTGAGGACCATCAAAAACCCCAGCATTTAGTTTAGCATCAGATATATGAGGAAATTTACTCTCGAGATATCGGAATGCTGAACCCTCCTTATTCATTGATTTGATGAAATTTTTCATCAAGCCCAGCTTAATATGAAGTGGTGGGAGCAAAATTTTTGTTGGTGGTACAAGGGGCACTGAAACGACATTATGCGACCCAGGTTCAAAATTCTCTCTGGATGCCCATTCACGCTGTGCATAGTGCTTCTCATCCGCTCGGCTATCCCATTTGCAGAGGAAACATGGGTATTTCGTGTATCCCCCTTGCATTCCCAATACAAATGCCACAATCTGGAAAAAAATGAAAATATTTAAAGAATTTAGAGAATTTGTTCTATCAGATAAATAAATCTATGCATTGGACTGTATCACTTCTGTGGGGAAGTTGTGTTCTTATACGCTCTCAAATAACCTTTGGAAAAACAACATAGTCAATAGCAATAGTTTACTTATGATATTAGTATTACCTTCAAATCTCCACAGATCCTCCAGTTATGTTGGTCGTATACGAGAGCATCCAGTAAAATTTTCATGTTATCGTACCTCTCAGTAAGTTGTACGGAATGTGCTACAGGGACTGATGCAACCCTATTCCCAATGTTGAGAAGTACTGCTTTCAAACTTCGTTTAGACGAGTCTATAAATAGCCTCCATTCTGATGCGTTATATGGCAGGCCCAAGGATTCGATTAGCCCCTCAACATTGCAGCAGTACACTAAGGAAGAGGTATTTTCGTGCACTGCAAAAAACTTGCGGAATTCTTCCTCTCGTTTCCTATACCAGGAGAATGTTGTTCCCGGAGCCAGCAAGTTGTCCTCTCGAAGTCGTGAGCCCAAGATCTCGGCAGCTAATTTGGAAAGTCCTAAATCCCTGGTAAGATCATTAAGTTTGGCCTGGTTGAGAGGCCTCGGCTCATTTGAAGCGGTATTTTGAGGTATATACGACTGGGACTGGTCATTGGCATTGGTCATTGATTCATCATCAGAATCATCGGAGTCCAGGGTTTGAGGTGGGTCGGGTATTGGAATTCCAGGACCATGGGGTACAGGTCTCATAGCAGAAGGAATGTCAGGGTATACAACAATGTGTTTATTCTTCTTGTTAACTCCTGAAAATAGAAACACAGAAACATGGATATAAAACTTGCATATGAAATAGAAGAAGCATTCAGACAGTGGCGGATCGTGAGGGAAGGCTGCGGTCTATAAGATATGAAATAGGTCGATGGAGTCCGTATATTTTCTTTCTTTTTCATTCATATTGTCCCTTCGGGGACAATATGAATGAAAAAGAAAGAAAATATACAATCATTGTATATGTAAATGTAACTTGTATAACAATATGTATGTGTAAATGTATTTTCTATAACAATATGTATATGTAAATGTATGATTACCATTATGGTGAATATTATGCTATATATGGTGAATATTACATTATGGTGAATATTATGTCAAGTTTCATACGAGGATTTCAAATTTTCAATGCACGTCTTGCAGCACATATGAGGGGCGAAATTTTTGTCCTGGTCCCCTAGCTTAATTCGAAAGTATGCTCTATACATTGTCTTCACAAATTTAGTGATTTGGGACTGGTTATTTGGCATGGTAACCGTCCCACATATGTAGCAGAATCTATTGGGATCATTTTTACACGCTCTATTCATTATGAAATATTTTATCTATATGCCTGAAAAGTAAAAAAAGATATTATACAAGTGAAACAAGTGATGATAGATGTTACTGTTCCAATTCCGCTTTGACAAAATCACGAAAAATTCTATTTTACTTATGAGGCCATAGCCGGATAACCTGAGCTGATTGAGAAAAACGGATTGCAGATTCGAAATCAGCAGGAAAAACTCTATAAGAATCACTTACAGAACCCTTGACAGGAAAATTGATGCATACCAGTGTTATTAATAAAATGTTTAAAACCTGCTATATGAAGTTCCCCCAACAAGTCCCGAGTTAGGGTATTTAACCATGTTTCGGTTTCTGGAACTCTTTCGTAGTTCCCGGAATAAATTATCGCCTTAAATTCATTCAGTTTATGTCTAATATTACGCGTGTTGCAGTAAAAGACGTTTAAAATATTTTTTACCACGGATCGGCGTTTTAAAATATTTTTCACGTCAGGCCGGCGTTTCCAGAACCAATAACGTTTAAAGAAGGTTTCGACCTATACAGCTTTCGAACGTACTCATCGATTAACCTACCTAGCCTAGCATTCCCTATTTCATTGAAATGCACCCCCATCTTTTATAAAAAGGCTAGGATCACTGAATTCTGACCACAGCTTTACGAAGGGTACATTTTCCTGAGAACAAATCTCTTCTAGTTTAGTGTTAAAAAATATTGGTTTTGACGTAATCCTAAAATTTAAACCGTACCTACGGGTAATACGTAGAACTAAAGACCTATCTGACCTTGCCTTCAGGGACCTAATTAACCCCCTATATCTCTTCAAAAGGTCAGGCACTCTCGTCGTGTCGGGTCTATACGAGTCGTTGACCTCTACCATCGTCATAACATCGAGTGACGGGAGGCAACATGAATCCTATGTACTTCGTCTCTAATTCTGTCAACCCTAGCCCCTGGTAGTGGGACCCTCCTCCTCTTGGTTGGATTCTGTTCAACGAACTCCTTATCCATATGACGCACTAAGGAGTCTCCAATTAAAATCGATTCCCCCTCGTTCACATCCCTATCCAACTGGGCGAAAGGGTTCGAAACCTCGATAGGGGGGAGATTCCTATCACCTAACGTACGTGGCCTAGCTCCACCTTTAACTACTCTAAATCTCTCCCCGTCTATTAATCCCGTACCAACCTTAACCCCGTCCTCAACTCTCTCTAACCTTCCCGATAAGCTACATATACTAGAAACTAGGTTCCTAACCTCACCCTTCAACTTACTAACGTCTTCAACGTTAGTATAGGTTCGGCCTTCGTCAAATGTAAGCCTACCCCTGCCCTCATCAAGCGTTGCAAGTCTTTCAGTCACCTCGTGTACACTATGTTTTAAATCAACTATCTCTTCGCTTAACTCACGAAAGAAAAACCGATCTCTCGGTAATCGTCATAGGACCGCCGCTGTAATCTTTAAAATCAGTATAACACCGATTAACCCCACACCTAGCACAAGATGCTTTCTGCGACGGCATCGCACAAGTTAAAGTGGTTAATGTTTATAACCGACACAAGTTTCAATTAAATTTAGCCGGCACGCTATGAAAACTTCTAAATCGCTAAAAACCACTAATATTCAGTTACTTAACGATAACAATGTGAATATAAACGCAAGTATATAAAATTCAGAACTTTCCAACAGTAAATTTATAGGCAATATCCAAAAGTAGAAACAATAACAGAGAACCCAGGGATGCGTCCGCTCAGTAAGGAGCTGCTTGAGCACGAGTCACCTGAGATATTTACAGGTGATCCCTTGAAAAGAGGAAACAAACTTATACAGATGCAGATAATAGGTAATGTACAGTTTAAAGACACTTTATTATTCACACCTTGTAAATTAGCCAAGCTACCCATGGGAATAGGCGTAGCCGCCGGAGTTTCAAGAGGATATTTCCCTTACGCATTTCTCACGAGCGAAACTTTAAATTACGTACGACTACCTCCACCCACACATTACTTTAACTATGAATGTATGAGTACAGGTGAACGTGAAGATTTTGACCGCTACGACAACAGTTTTAATGAATCTAATCCTTACAATATAGTCCAGGCAATCTAGAGCAAAAATAGCTTCAACCTGGGCAAAATTGCTTCAGAAGCTTTCTAAACTGTTTCCAGCTCAGGAACCATTGCAGAATAACATATCCAAAATCCGACAAAATTGGACCCCGGGAACACCGCCAAAAATGAAATTCAAAATGGCGGACTGGCAGTTTCCTACGAAATACAATAAATTTTAATTTCGCTTTGTAGAGAGAGTTATGACGTTTTTCTTCATCAGTAAAATGTTTTAAAACACATTTTCGTTTCTAAATTAACCTATATGACACTAAAAATTGTATTAGGCGGCTAATGGTCGTGTCTAGTCTGTAGGTTTTCTTGTGTCTGGCTGTTTGTCTGTCTGCGTGTTTCTGGTTGTTGTCTCTGTTTAAGTGACTTATCTTTGCGTAGTGATTAACTAGAATGTTAGCTTGTTGTGTATATGTTGGGATATTATTTTGGCTGCGACATATAGCCGCGTGTGAGGTGTGAATGCCACTGTTATAGTCTTGTATAGCCAGGATGAATCTGGGGAGTGGTTTAGTGTTTTTATGGATTCCCTAAATGTTCCTGTTTGTTTTTCTTTAAGTGTGGCGTTTATTTCTGTGTTGAGCTGTTGTATCTGCTGTTTTATGGCTTCTGTGTGTGTTTTTTTTGTGTTGTTTCAGAGTGTTTGCCTTATGAGGTGGGCTATTTCTTTTGTGTAATTTGGGTTGTATTTCCTAATGTTGCCCTTGGGTATGTATTAACATGTATTAATGTATTGATGTAGTGCCCTTGGGTAACATTCGAGTTGGTGCGCACCGCTACCACAACCCCAGCCCTGACTAGAAATCGGTATATAGTCAGGGTTGACCCTGGATCCATGTATCGCAGTGGTGTTGAACACGGACTACGGCGCGAAGTTGAACGTATTGTGGAGTTTGCCCTCCAGAACCGCGACGAACGTGAAGTCACGACGAGTCTGGCTGTCCTTCGAGTTCGATTCACATGACGGAGGTGTAGATGATTTTTGGGTAGTAATACCACTCAGACGCTTGGCAGCTGTAGATATAGAGTATATATTAGGCCGTATAATGTAGGCCTCTCAAAGTAGTACAGCCTTCAATATGGACAACTTCACGGTTGATATTGACCGTGTATTCCGTGTTGCGGGTCACAGTGCCACACCTTATACTCTTAACTTCAATTATCAGGCCATTTATAGACGGCATATAAACGCCGATCGTGGATGCGGCTTTATAGCATTAGTCTTGGCCCGTATGTTTACTGTACTAAATACACAGACGCCAAAAATTTGGATGCTTACCGTTGTGCAGCGTGCCCGTAAACTGGCTTCAGATTGCAAGCCTGAGTTTGATTATAATTTGGGTCCTGAAGAGCTGAGAAGGGTAGAGCAGGAAATGAATATTCGTATAGTTGTATTTGGAATGGATGATCGTCGTAGACTTGTGTATCTTTTTAAAAGCAGTGTGAGAGATCGTAAAAGACCCCTACTTATTTTAGGACTGTCAGGGACAACGTATCTCCCCATCCGCAATATAAGGGCTCTTTACGCGAGTTATGATAAAAGTCGAAAATATGGAAGGCATCATGATTTGTGTAAGGGGTGTCTCGAGTTTGCGGATGATATAGTGAAACATTGTAAAGATTGCCACATGGTATGTGAGTAGTGTAAAAGCTCCAAATGTGAAAGCCACGTAGTTGAAGCTGAGAAGAGGGATTGTAATGTGTGTAGACATACATTTTTCAATAATAATTGCTTTGAGTTCCATAAGTCAATTGGTACGTGCAGGAAAATGAGAATCTGTAAACGTGGTATGTTTCATATGAAGGATAATTGGGGGAAATTCAGGCATAAATGTGAAGAAATTCACTGTCCAACATGCCATTAGAAATATAAGGCGGATTGGGTAAAGCAAGTATGCAATATTAAAGACGCTAAGCCTAAAAATAGACCTTGTATAACTGTGTGCTACGATATCGAAACATATACGATTGCTGAAACCAAAGAGGTTATCCCACTTCTACTTGTAAGTCAGACTATCTGCGATGAGTGCATGGATTTCGAGTGTGATGAGTGTCACAAATGTGGTAAACAGACAAACGTTTTTAAAACGATTGCATACGACAGTCCCGTGAAACTCTTTGTATCCTATATTGTCAAGTTCGCGGACAAGTTCTAAAAAATTACTGTGTATATTCTTGCCCATAACGGTGCAAAATTTGACACACAGTTCCTTTATAAGGAGCTGCTTGAGCACGAGTCACCTGAGATATTTACAGGTGATCCCTTGAAAAGAGGAAACAAACTTATACAGATGCAGATAATAGGTAATGTACAGTTTAAAGACACTTTATTATTCACACCTTGTAAATTAGCCAAGCTACCCATGGGAATAGGCGTAGCCGCCGGAGTTTCAAGAGGATATTTCCCTTACGCATTTCTCACGAGCGAAACTTTAAATTACGTACGACTACCTCCACCCACACATTACTTTAACTATGAATGTATGAGTACAGGTGAACGTGAAGATTTTGACCGCTACGACAACAGTTTTAATGAATCTAATCCTTACAATATAGTCCAGGCAATCTAGAGCAAAAATAGCTTCAACCTGGGCAAAATTGCTTCAGAAGCTTTGCTCAGGAACCATTGCAGAATAACATATCCAAAATCCGACAAAATTGGACCACGGGAACACCCCCAAAAATGAAATTCAAAATGGCGGACTGGCAGTTTCCTACGAAATACAATAAATTTTAATTTCGCTTTGTAGAGAGAGTTATGACGTTTTTCTTCATCAGTAAAATGTTTTAAAACACATTTTCGTTTCTAAATTAACCTATATGACACTAAAATTGTATTAGGCGGCTAGTATTAAACTATGACGTCACGTAATGTAAATAAAATATACTGTATGGAGTGTATGTGAGAATGGACATTGCTACATCTTTATAAACTTATATTATATACAACTCTTTAATTCCTACTACCCACTATCAAATCTGCGTATTTGTGCTTGTCATTTTCTTTAAAACTGTTATTATGTACTCCTTTTAAATACTGCAACACAGTTTATTAATTTGTGTTTTCTGTTTCAGACTGACTCGGTGTACGGCTGACTCGGTGTGCGTCCGCCTTCAAGAATGCAGACCCCTGAAGAATTGTGCGTGATTTGTAAGGAGAAATTGGACAGCGGACAGGAAGTGGTTCACATTTCGCAAAAAGGAGCAGATGGTATAAATGCATCCAGCCGCAGCCGTGGAAGCGATGTTGTTGCAACAGCTGGAATAAGTGTTCACGTTGTATGTAGGAAAAGGTTTACGGATAAAAAGACCATTGAAATAAAGAAGCGACAGACCGCAGCCGAGGCAATACCAAGGAAAAGTGCTCGTTTTCATGAATATGCATTTTCCAGTGCTACTCACTGTTTGTTTTGTGATACCTTTGTGGACTTTTTTCCAAACACAAACCAAAATCAGAGCATGTCAAAATAAGAACTACAGAGTTCTCCGAAACCATAAAAAGGTGCTGTGAAAGCCGCTGCGATGAATGGTCGTTTAATGTAAAAGGCCGTCTGGAGTATTATCTTCGTGATCTTCCTGCTGCAGATTGTGTCTACCATCACACCTGCAGCGTAAATCTTCGAAGTGGAAAAAACATTCCTCGCGCATACTCCTCCGACGATCATGATTCGAAGAAAGGGAGACCAACTAATGAAGAGCAACACCAAGCATTCCTTCAGACCTGTGCTTACCTGGAAGAGAATGATGATGAACAACTGTTGATTGGAGACCTAATTTCCAAAATGGAGGAATATCTTCAAGGAAGTCAGAGCTCTGTCTACGAACGCAGGCACATGAAGAGAAAGCTTTTAGAACGTTACGGAGACAAGATCATAATATCAGGTGAAAGTGGGAAGGCAGATGTAGTAACACTACGAGAGACAGCTAATGAAATTCTTATAGATTATCACAAAAAGTCGAAAGAATGTGATATAGATATAGAGCTACAGAAGATTTACCTAGTAGAAGCTGCTGCAAAAATAATCAGAAGTGATATCAATTCTGTCGACTCGCCTAGAAAAGATGTGTATCCATCTCCAAATGACATCACTGCAGAAAGTGCTCTTGATTACATTCCCAACAGTCTGAAATTGCTATTATCAAAAGCATTTTCGGGACAGGATGCTTCAAGAAAAATAGGTGCAATTGGGCAGAGCATTATGCAAGCAACCCCTCCTAGAGGATTACTATGTCCACTACAGATCGGTTTGTCGGTTCAGCTACACCACAACTTTAGGTCAAGGTACCTTATTGACGTTCTCCATCAGCTGGGTTACTGTTCGTCGTATGCAGAAGTAACAAGATTCGAAAGAAACGCGGCGCTGGCAAGTGGGTCTGGCTCTTTTACTGTTGATGAAAACACTGCAGTCCTTCTAGCAGCAGATAACGTCGATCATGATGTCTGCACTTTGGATGGGAAGAATACCTTTCATGGAATGGGTATGATTGCCGCAATAACTCCGAAGATCAAGATCCACCCTTCTATTCACAGGCGTAATGTTGGTGACAATGACATTAAGAAGATTGCAACCGTTGACATTAAGGAATATAGACACGCGAGAAGCATGTTCAGGGACATCTCATTCCGCGAACTTCCAGTACCCACTGCCACCATAAGTCGACTTAGTCTTCTCTGGCAGATATCTTCAGCAGAAAGATCAGGTCCAAGTTGGTCCGGAACAATGCAGGCAATTCACGGTGGATCAAGTGTCTCACATCCAGGTGTGGCGTCGATCACGTTCCTTCCCATCATAGATATGTCGCCAACTGACATGACCTGCATATTTTCGACATTACTATATTTGAGCAAGATAGCACGCGATAAAAAAGTCCCATGCATTATTACCTTTGATCAGCCTTTGTTCTGGAAGGCTTCCCAAATCATCAATGAACAGAGAGACCTGCAGGACATTGTTTTAATGCTGGGATCATTTCACACTCTGATGAATCTTTTGGGAGCAGTCGGTACTCTTATGAATGGTTCAGGATTGTCTGAAGTACTTCAAGAAATATACGGACCAAATGCCGTGCAACACATGATATCTGGAAAAGCTGTTTCAAGAGCGATACGTGGTCATATGATAGTAGATGCAGCTCTTAGTACCTTACTAGTCGCAGACGTTTTCCCTCGTAATGAAGATGGAACTCCTCATGACCTCCATAAGGAAGCTTGTGACCTGCTCGACGATGTTATGACCGCCAAACAATCAGTTGAGGATGTGGAATCTTCGAATGCATTGTCTCAGATTGCTACCACTTTGGATGCGAAGAAAACTGACCTGCAATCTACTTCGCAAACAAGTCAACTCTGGTTGGAATATCAGCGAATGATCAACATTGCACGTTCCTTGATAACAGCAGACAGAACCGGCTCGTGGGATTTGCACTTGCAAGCTATGCTGGAGACCATCCCCATAATTGCAGCAGCCGGACATCACAATTACCTGAAATCGATATACCTGTACCTGCAGAAAATGTTAAGTTTGCCTTCTGAAAATCCAGCCGTTAACAAAATGTTCCAGGAAGGTAAGTTTGTGGTAAGAAGAAGCGACAGATTATGGGCCGGACTCGGCACAGACCTGGTGATAGAACAAGTACTAATGCGTTCCCTGAAAAGCAGAGGCGGACTGACACGCGGAAGTGGATTTACAGACATCCAAAGGACAACGTGGCTCTTTTCTATGCCTCTGTTTTCCACTTATAAATTAGCAATGCAGGAATACACCAGAGTTTTGTTGGAAAGTAGTGAACAGCACAAGGAAATGAGGGGAAGTAGACAAATCAGGGACAGTAATGACATGAAGAAAGTACTTGAACGTCTGGAATCCTTATCCCCATTCCATTCTACCTCGGGTCTCTGCAACATTGTAACAGGGCTAACTGCTGATCCTGGAGTTAACGTTCATCAATTGCATTCAATCGGTACGAACATTGTCGTAAAAATGATTGGGAAACAAGCCTTTACATATTCTGCCAAAAGATCTGACAAAGTGAAAACACTAGGATCTGCTTCTGCCGTTGTGATCACTGATGCTTCAGATATAGAAATAGATCCTGCACTACTGTTTCAGAGAATGATGACTGTTGCCACTGGCGGAGACATGAATCTTGAAGATGTCATGTGTTACGAACTGTGTGCATATCCTCCTGCATTGTTCGAATCACGAAGTATCTTGAGGAAACCCGATAAGTCTCAGCTAACTCATGCAATAATCAAATACACTGACACTTTACGCATGGAAGAAGTTCAAGAAATTCAGTGCACAGACCAGTACGTATTGGATGGTGGATCTCTACTACATCGTGTTTCCTGGCGTCAAGATGAAACATATGACAGCATCGCCAACTCATATGCCGATTTCACTCTGAAAACATATGGAAAAGCAATCATTGTTTTTGATGGCTACAGCAGCTCTCCTACGATCAAGGACATGACCCACAGAAGACGCAGCACCAAGACAAGCAGAAATGTGAATCTCAGTCCAAGCATGAAGTTTGTTGGCCAGAAGGAACACTTCTTGGCTAATGAAAACAAACAAGCAAGATTTATTTCCCTCGTAGGTGAGATGTTTGAAGAAGCACGGGTGTACTGTTCACAACGCAGGGATGGGGATACTGATGTGGACATCGTTCGTGCAGCAGTTTCCTCATCAGAAAATGCAACTACAACAGTAATAGGGGAAGGACACCGACTTGCTGATTCTCCTTCTGTACCATGCCAAGGACAGTGGTTTCAAGTTGTTACTGTCGCAGCGATATAAGACGGGGACCATCTCCTAATCCTGTGTATGATATTCTCAGCATTCAATCATTGTTAGGCAATGACATCTGCAAAGTATCTCCTGTTTGTGCATGCTTTCACGGGCTGTGATAGCACATCCAGAATTTTTCGATCGGTAAAGCCAAAGCATTCGACACACTGATGAAGGTGGCTGAACTCCGTTCAGTTGCAAATACATTCTGTTCTGATTGTTGCCAACACTCTGACATTGAAGCCGCTGGAAGAAAGGCAATGCTTCTGTTGTATGGCTGCAAAAACACTTGAATCCACTAACGCACTACGTCATCGAATGTTAGTTGAAAAGGTAGCTACAGCTAAATCTTTTGTTACACCGAACGTTTGCCACCTACCGATGCGTCCACAAAGTACCACAGCTTTCGCACATACTTTCAAATACTAATCTGGAAGTCTACAGAAGAGAAGATCGATGCAGAACAGTGGGGTTGGTATGTAAAGAATAATTCCTACTACCCTACAGCCTGCGACAAGCCACCAGCTCCAAATTATCTACTCAACATGATCCGCTGCTCCTGCAAGACGAAATGTGCTACTTCAAGATGTGGATGCAAGCGTAATGGAATGCCTGTTCAGCCGCTTGTGGCTAGTGCCAAATCAGTGGTTGCGATAACAACCCAAGTACCGGTAATCTATCCGATGATAGTGATGAAGAGGATTAATTTCTGTATGTTTGTGACCAGGTATCACTTCTTCTGTAATGAACATAACTTGAAACTGGGAAAAAAATAATTGTTGTATTATTGATTATAAAAAATCTGTAAAAAGCTATATAACATTATATTTGGGTAATAACTGGTTGTGTTGTATATTGTTGAATTATTTAAAACATTACAACTGAAAGAAAAAGCATCAAATGTATCTCTATAAATAAAGCGTAAATTATATATATTTTTTTTTCGTAGGAACATCCAGTCCGCCATTTTGAATTTCATTTTTGGGGGTGTTCCCGGGGTCCAATTTTGTCGGATTTTGGATATGTTATTCGGCAATGGTTCCTGAGCTGGAAACAGTTTAGAAAGCTTCTGAAGCAATTTTGCCCAGGTCTAACTACAAATTGCCTGGACTAATATAGCTAATGAATATGAGCGTTAATGATGTGCTGTGCTTAGAGTATGTTTCCAGGCCTTTAGATGGATGTACATATATCGTTTCAAATGCGATCCGTACAAGTCGCAACCATGATCGCCTCATTGTGCTTTACGGTGTTCAAAAACAATTTCATGCCTAAAGACACCTTAGCCGTCATTCACAGAAACAACCCCCACAGTTATGGACACAAGGCTATTTACTGGCTCATACACATACAGCAGCAGACAGGTATAGATATATATAAAGCATGCCCGCCACACAGGGGAAGTACCCATTAAGGTTAATGGTCGTGTATTTTGGTTGATGGGCTAAGCGAAAACCGTGCCACTGGTGAGAAAACTGTGTACTCCTTTAACGGTTGCTGGTGGCACGGATGCCCCCGTCCTGAGTGTGGAATCGTAGGAGATATCCACGGTAGATTTCCTGCCGACAGTCTTGCATGGACCCGCACCTTGATCAACTTACAGGCAACCAGTTCTCTCACGAGGTCTTGTGGGAGCATGAGTATGGTGCACGGATGGAAACAGATGGACAGTACCGTGAAGAAATAAACACGATCAAGCGTTTAATGGTGCTGGATCCTCCCAAATGCGGTGATAGCTTGTTCGGAGGGCGTACAAATCCATTCAAGCTATTTTTTCCGCCTACGGAGGGCGTGAAACTCCATTACTAAGACTTCTTTTCTTTATACCCCTACGTGATGAAGAACAATCCGTACCCAGTAGGTGCGCCTGAAAAACTGGTAGGACCAGCCCTGCCCACCATCGAGGAGTTCTCAACAAATTTGAACAAGAAATATTTCGGTCTTTCTTTCGTAGATGTGCTCCTCCCTCGCGATGTATGGATGCCGATCTTACTCGTCGTTACAGACCACAAGCTCATGTTTCCCCTGTGCGTGACATGTGCAGAGGAGAACAATGGGACTTGTAATCACACAATTTGTAAAGGGATACAACTTGTAAAGGGATACAACTTGTAAAGAACTCAAGCAAGCGCTTTAGTGCAAAGTTGTGTCTAAATAGTCTTTGGGGGAAATTTGCACAGAATACAAGCAAGGGGAACGTTCAATAGCCCAAAGTTATAACAAGGTGTAGGATTATACCAACGCTCGCGTGTTACATACATACCTGTGGCCAGCTTCACAACGGCATATGCACGCATCAAACTTTGGGGTCTATTGCATTCTCTTGGGCGGAGGGTTCTGTACGCCAACATAGTGTGATGTTCACAGTGAGGGAGGGTGAATACATGTCGCCTATTGGTGAATTCCTCGGAGAGTTGACTGATGAGATCAAGGATGAGTATGGAGACATCGCATACGCCGACTCTTTTTTCTCAACAGGTCCAAAAATTTATGGGGTACTGGTGAGGGTGGCGGAGGATATGAAATATATCATGAAGGCTAAGGGCATCACGCTTAGCCAGGCGAACCGACGGGTCGTTAAATTTGACTCGCTGAAGGATATAGAATGCTTGGAAAATGAAGGTGACCAACCGCCCCAACTAACTGTAGGGACCCACAATTTTCGGGGGAAGAAACTGGTGTGCGTGAAGGAAATTAGGGCTACGAAAGTGTGCCGTAACACCTATAGGAAACGCTACCCGGCGCCTGGTACCTATGACACTGTACCCTTTGAATACCATAATCCTTGATTGTTATATATATATATATATATATATATATATATATATATATGCTCGTGTGTGTATATATATTATATATTATATGTATGTCTATTTACTTGTTAACGATATGTTTATTTTATTTATTACACGTATTTGTAAATATATATACCTTGAATAATTCGATATGTGTATTAAATAAATCGTGTTTCATTTAACGTTTCATTTTCTCCTTTGTGTGGGTGTGTGTGCGTGCGTATGTACAGGAAATGTCCTAAGCTCCGGCCCCTGTATGATCGACCAATGGGTACGTGAATCCTGCTACTACTTGGGCATATCTCTACCCCTGCGTGTTCAGTTGACCGCTGCGTGCCCTGGAGCTCAGGCGTGTATTTGACGAAATCTCACGTGATGGCTACCTTTAATATTGCTTGTTCGACGTTTATGAAATGGTATTCGATAAAGTGTAAAGATGTGGTGGATACTGAAAAACTTTTATGGCTATATTGAACCGTGCGAAGCTTGAGGAACAAGAGGTTCAAATACTCTACGGCTATTCTGAAGAGAGCTAGCTTTGCAGGATTTCGTGTACAAACGATGTATTGAACTATGTTGTAGGACTAAACTTTATAAAAGCTTACATATACCGTGAAGTGGAAGAAACAACACGTACAGAAGAGAAGCAACGGTTATGGTTAATGAGTCTTGTTGATGAGTGGTATAACAAGCGGTATTATGTCATGTTGCATCATACCGAGTACTCGTACCCTGCGGCTGAGAATGTAAATCTTGTCATAATGGAGGATATGAAGTATTTTTACCACTACAGTAATATATATTTTGACGAGGTTTGTAGCGAGACTGTGGCTAAAGGCTTGCGTTTGTTTTTAATAGAATTTAGAGACAAGTATCGCCTGCTAAGCAAAAAGGAAAAATATGGGCACATGTTTCTCTCAAATAGTGCGCCGGAGTGTGAATAAAATGTGTTTAGTTCATGGAAATGAACAAAAATGTCTGGTGCGCATTCTGGGAGTGATAAAACATTAAAACTGATATTACTTCATGTTTCGGAAAAGTTCTCTAAACGAATGCCCAGTATAATGGGAAACAGGTATTCAAATGATTCTTTCACGTTGGAACACCAGCGTACACGATTCATCAGCTTATGGTGTGACTCACTCCTCCACATCTCCCATCGACCTGACCCGCTCACCTGTGGCTCATAGTCTTCTCAGAGCTTGAACCGACTGGACGTGCACTCCTCACAATAAAATACGATGGAGCTTCCTTTGAGCAACATTCTCAATGCCGTGTACGATGTGTCCGTGACGAAGTCATTGCGCATGTTCAGGCGTAAGACCGGTGCCGTTAACTATGTACTTGAAGCGACTTGTAGAAAAACAAACTCTGGTAAACGGAATGTTGTTTATTTAAGTGTTAAGGAGATAAATAGCGTCCTCGTGGTAGTTAAGTGGAGTGAGGATCGTTATAAAATACCTGCAGGTGTAGGTACAAGAAGAGAACAGATTAGTAATACCCCCTCATATGCCACTGTACGTTGTGTATAAATAACGATCAGCCATGCATTCATATACGGCTGATGTGGAGGAATGCGTCTGATAATAACGTTCTTGTCCCTACGCGAAACCGATTCATCTTCGACAGAATGTTTAAAATCGTCGGTTTCCGCAAGCTGAAGCCTATATTAGAAGCGCGTGTCACGGATATGATTTATTTTGATACGGTTCTTGAATACGCATAACCTGCTCTGCTCGACGGGTTTACCGAATGTAGGACTAAACAAGGCGAGAATGGTCTGGAACTGGATACTTATTTAAAAGGTTTAGACTCTTCGAAATATCATGAACTTTGGTACAAAGGACTTGAGCGGTACAAGGCTGAGCTCGCCTACACCGTTCACCCTGAAGAATTGTTTCTTTATATAATGAGCAGCTGTCGTTACGACTTAGAAAATTATTCCAACTGCCGCTATGCATTGTGAAGATGAGTTCACGATTGAAAAGCTTGAATCGGTAAGAATAAACCCTCGATTGGAAAGGAGTGTTTATAAACTTGAATTTAATAATGATGTAGCTAACAATGCCCTCTTTGTGCGTGCTTTTGATTGTATTCTGGCACTGTTTAAAGATAACTTGCCAACCGAATGTAAAGTTGGTACAAAAAAAGTTTTGAACGAATTGAAGGCCCTTTACATCGAGTATAGGCCTTCCTATAAATTGAGCGGGAAAATAATGGTAAATCGTATTTATTGCATACTGCAAAGCGACAATGATGTAACTGTAGACTCGCTCACGTACGAGTTTAGTATTTTAGTGAAGCGCAGTAGAACATAAAGTGTATGTATTTTTATGGTTATATAGTATTTTTTGATTGTATATATATTCTTCGTTCAACTTGTGCATTTCTTATACTATTATTATTATTTTTTATTGTATATATATATATCCTCGTTT
This sequence comes from Bathynomus jamesi, assembly GCA_023014485.1. NCBI lineage: Eukaryota > Metazoa > Arthropoda > Malacostraca > Isopoda > Cirolanidae > Bathynomus > Bathynomus jamesi. The sequence continues at coordinate 214,274 of JAJOZX010001648.1, read as the reverse complement.
AAACTGTGTATAGAATGAACTAATTTGATTGTATATTTATTTTCTATATATTTCACGAAATTATTTCCAATAACACTGGTATGCATATGAAATATTTCTGTCTGCTGTGAGGGTTTTTTCAACTCATATTATATAATTCGACCATGCTGAATTCGAAAATGACATCGGTTTTCCTCAATCAGGTCAGGTTTTTCCTCTATTGGCCATTTATTATAAGTCCAATTTTATCCCCAAATTTATTGATTTTTTTAGCTTAAACACTGTAGATACGAGTAATATTAGAAGAACACTCGTGAAAAATGAAAACATTGTGTGAATAAATACTTTTATTCATACAATGAATATGGAAAAAAGTTTATTGAGGAAGGAATGAAGTTTTTTTTGGCTTTCCGTCTGTGTTTTTCTTCGGGCACGTCTCGCTTCAAACACCAGCAGTAGTTCGCCAGCATATTGATATCCCAGTTTCCCTGGTACCTCTCTTCCATTATTTTGATATCTTGGTGAAATCGTTCACCCTGTTCCTCACTATAATCCCCGCAATTTTCAGGAAAATAGTCCAAGTGGGACCACAAAAAGTGCATTTTTATGGACATGCGCGACCCATGAGCTTTGAAAGCTTCCATCAAGTTTTCGACAACGGACTCGTATTCTGGACTTCTACGCTTGCCAAGAAAATCAGTGACAACTGATTTGAATGGCTGCCAGGCATTCTTCTCAGTTGGAGTCATTGCGTTTTCGAACTGAGTATCCTTGATCAAAGTTCGAATTTGAGGACCATCAAAAACCCAGCATTTAGTTTAGCATCAGATATATGAGGAAATTTACTCTCGAGATATCGGAATGCTGAACCCTCCTTATTCATTGATTTGATGAAATTTTTCATCAAGCCCAGCTTAATATGAAGTGGTGGGAGCAAAATTTTTGTTGGTGGTACAAGGGGCACTGAAACGACATTATGTGACCCAGGTTCAAAATTCTCTCTGGATGCCCATTCACGCTGTGCATAGTGCTTCTCATCCGCTCGGCTATCCAATTTGCAGAGGAAACATGGGTATTTCGTGTATCCCCCTTGCATTCCCAATACAAATGCCACAATCTGAAAAAAAATGAAAATATTTAAAGAATTTAGAGAATTTGTTCTATCAGATAAATAAATCTATGCATTGGACTGTATCACTTCTGTGGGGAAGTTAAGTGTTCTTATACGCTCTCAAATAACCTTTGGAAAAACAACATAGTCAATAGCAATAGTTTACTTATGATATTAGTATTACCTTCAAATCTCCACAGATCCTCCAGTTATGTTGGTCGTATACGAGAGCATCCAGTAAAATTTTCATGTTATCGTAGCTCTCAGTAAGTTGTACGGAATGTGCTACAGTGACTGATGCAACCCTATTCCCAATGTTGGGAAGTACTGCTTTCAAACTTCGTTTAGACGAGTCTATAAATAGCCTCCATTCTGATGCGTTATATGGCAGGCCCAAGGATTCGATTAGCCCCTCAACATTGCAGCAGTACACTAAGGAAGAGGTATTTTCGTGCACTGCAAAAAACTTGCGGAATTCTTCCTCTCGTTTCCTATACCAGGAGAATGTTGTTCCCGGAGCCAGCAAGTTGTCCTCTCGAAGTCGTGAGCCCAAGATCTCGGCAGCTAATTTGGAAAGTCCTAAATCCCTGGTAAGATCATTAAGTTTGGCCTGGTTGAGAGGCCTCGGCTCATTTGAAGCGGTATTTTGAGGTATATACGACTGGGACTGGTCATTGGTCATTGATTCATCATCAGAATCATCGGAGTCCAGGGTTTGAGGTGGGTCGGGTATTGGAATTCCAGGACCATGGGGTACAGGTCTCATAGCAGAAGGAATGTCAGGGTATACAACACTGTGTTTATTCTTCTTGTTAACTCCTGAAAATAGAAACACAGAAACATGGATATAAAACTTGCATATGAAATAGAAGAAGCATTCAGACAGTGGCGGCTCGTGAGGGAAGGCTGCGGTCTGTAAGATATGAAATAGGTCGATGGAGTCTGTATATTTTCTTTCTTTTTCATTCATATTGTCCCTTCGGGGACAATATGAATGAAAAAGAAAGAAAATATACAATCATTGTATATGTAAATGTAACTTGTATAACAATATGTATGTGTAAATATATTTTCTATAACAATATGTATATGTAAATGTATGATTACCATTATGGTGAATATTATGCTATATATGGTGAATATTACATTATGGTGAATATTATGTCAAGTTTCATACGAGGATTTCAAAATATTTAAGAAAAATAAATTTATAAGCCCACCTTGGAGGTTTGTCATGCAGAAATAGCAATCTGTCACGTGATCCTTTCCTTCTCTCCAAATCATGGGAATTCCAAAAGGCAAAGATTTCGCTCTGCCTTTGCTTCATCTTCTCAAATTTTCAATGCACGTCTTGCAGCACATATGAGGGGCGAAATTTTTGTCCTGGTCCCCTAGCTTAATTCCAAAGTATGCTCTATACATTGTCTTCACAAATTTAGTGATTTGGGACTGGTTATTTGGCATGGTAACCGTCCCACATATGTAGCAGAATCTATTGGGATCATTTTTACACGCTCTATTCATTATGAAATATTTTATCTATATGCCTGAAAAGTAAAAAAGATATTATACAAGTGAAACAAGTGATGATAGATGTTACTGTTCCAATTCCGCTTTGACAAAATCACGAAAAATTCTATTTTACTTATGAGGCCATAGCCGGATAACCTGAGCTGATTGAGAAAAACGGATTGCAGATTCGAAATCAGCAGGAAAAACTCTATAAGAATCACTTACAAAACCCTTGACAGCAAAATTGATGCATACCAGTGTAATTAGTCTAAATAAACAGAATGTAATGGTGTTTTATTTAATTATTTTGGTTGTACATATAAACGATAATATTTAATTAAATAAATATATATATGTATACAAAATGTCTGGTTACGCCTTCTAAACCGACTGGCTGCTTAAGACTTCTAAGCCAACTGTTAAGAATATTTGCTTTAATTAAATAAATAGCGCAATCTGGCAACTCAAAAAATAAAAATAATGTACGCCTGAACAAGCCATTTACGCCTTTTAAGCCAGATTAAGCCTTCTAAGCGAATTTGCTGATTAGGACCTCAGCCATGTGCAAAGACCAAGAGCTTTATTATGCGTCTGGCGGAGCCAGGCGAAGGATGGTTTCTCTCTCTCTCTCTCTCTCTCTCTCTCTCCTATCTCTCTTAGGTTGGGTTGATTTCCCCTAGCTGTGGCAGCTGGGGGGAATCCACCTTCTATTTTTCTTTTTTTTTGGCACCCTGAGCAGTGGAGGTTATAACAATGGGGGAGGGGGTCTTGCAACTATGGGGAAAGGAGAGGGGGTCTTGCAACAAAGGGGAAGTGGTCTTGCAACATTGATCAACATTTGCACATTGCACTCTCCCATTTTGCGGCCATACTACTCAACTGGTGTAATGCAAAACTCGACCTAGCCACGCATATTCGGATAGATTCATGATCTGAATCATCAAATCTGTTTTCCGTCTCTAAACATCCTTTTAAATATTATTATTATTATCATTATTATTATATATGTACAAGATTATTTAAATTAAACATTTGATTTCCTTCCAAACAGTTGGCAACTCAATCTTTTAACGTAGGCATAATTCTTTTGTGTCCAGTTTATTGTTTCCGATGACTAGTTGTTATTGTTACAGGTTTTTTTTTTAAATTTTCGTTCATAATTTTTACTCAGTCAGAGAGCTAGGGCTATGAACTCCATCATAAGGAAAAATAGCGATCAAGAGAACACTATGCTATTTTATGCTTCTATTTCAATTCCTATGGTCCTGTTAAGCTTATCAACAACAACATACCGTTAACAATATATAACACACACACACACACACACACACGCACACGCACACACACACACTGACATATAAAACACAATAAGCAGATATGTAGGTTTGCGCCAAAAAAAAATTCTTAATATATATGCAATTAAAAGAAAATGACTAGTGAGTTTTACGGGGGATACGCGGATATTTCTAATGACATGCGTTCTAACCAGAGCCTCTCTCCCCAGTTCATACTCATGATTACACAGGTCAACAAAAAAAAATTTTTTTTTCGTTGCCAAGGAAATTCGTACGAATTTAGGGTATTTTGGGGTTGCTGAATTCCAAAATGAAAGTAGTCTTTCCGATTTGGCTCTAGTTCTTGAGATAATGAATACCCTCAATTAATAGGAAACGTAACCATAACGCGTGCATATGGGAAACTACCGGAACATTCTAGATAGTGAGACCGAATAAAATGCCATTATGTATTTTATGTGTTTACTTTTGTATGATTTGAGACAATTTCAATGCGATTTGTAAGTAGGCTCCGCCTGAACATTAAATTTTTTGCATTTTTACGTGTTTCAATGGGGTACCAATTATCTCATAAATTAGAGCCAATCTAGCAAAACCGATGTCATATTCGGAATCAGCACCACAAAGTTACCCCAAAATCAATCTAATATGATTGGCAATAAAATGAGTGTTGACCAGTGTTATCTTTGATTTATCAACACCCAACTGTAAAATTCTTGGCCAAAAGCTACAACTTTAACACAAGTACATTTTGCATCACCGGCAAAGATGAATTTATTTAACCTCGTATTAGCTATACAAAAACAACAAACAAAACAAAACATCTTTATTGCGGATCATTCACAATCCACAGCCACTTAACCTAACATACAAGTACAATCTTACGTATTATACACTGAACTTAATAAAAAAATAAGGCCAACATAGCCACTTAACCTAGCATACTGGCATACTGTTTGATTAATTATCTGACAATTTTATGTATATTGTTATTACACGAGACATCATTAACTGAAAAATACCATTTGTATAAGTAGGAGGAAATAATTGTAGCTTAATGAAATAAATCAGAGAAATTATGAAAATAAAAGAGTTTAATAAAAATGCTGATGAATTATGGGAAGTTGAGTTCGGATATGATTTTGTGAAAACTATATTTTAAAGTATTAATTATAGAACAAACAAAACATCTTTGTTGTGGATCATTCACAATCCATAGTCACTTCACCTAACATACAAGTACAATCTTACGTATTATACACTGAACGTAACAAAAAATTCGGCCAACATAGACACTTAAACTAACATACAAGTACAAAAATAACGCCAGCATAGCCATTTACCCTAACATACAAATACAATCTTATTATAACACAACTTAATATGCATATATAATCTTTGCTACATTACAAAATAAGGTATTGTAAACGAACAGTTGTCTGAACTAAAACTGCCTTATAGGTAAGGAGTACACAGTATCTGAAGACAGGACATTGCACAGTAACACATTAGAGCTGTTTCTGACCCTCGTAATGAAATTATATATATTCTTCCGGATTAAGATTTGGCTGGTAGGTAGGTTACGCGTAGGAAACATAAAACTGGCACTGCACCATTTTGGTTCCCTAAATAGTACTAATAGTATTATTATAAGCAACAGAGTTTATTCATAATATACAATACTATACAATAATACTATACTATACAGTACTATACTATACAATAATCAACTCTTGTCTCGAAACAGTTATTCCAACAATACACACATTAAACAACAGATGGGGAGAACAAAGAAACGTAAAAGTTATCTTTCCAATCGACCTTTGTGACTCTATTTCTGTTGTCAGTTTCTGGACAAACGGCAATAAGGAGACATTTTTACAACCACAATATATGTACATAATCAACCATGCGCTTTTTACATATGTACAGTATTTAATACCTAAAGCTTAATAACTATCCATATCTGTAATTAAACGCAAACTGCAAAGCATCCATTGTTCTTAAGTAAAGAGGTTTTTGAGCAGGCTGGCATACATAATGTACCAAGAACACCTCGATTTGGAATCCTCCAAACAATTGGCAAGACGTGTAAACCTACGATTCAGTCACCATTAACACCCAGGTAGAAGAAGCAGCGTGTTGAATGGGCGCGTCAGTACGTGAAAACAGATTTTAATACTGTATTGTTCACCGATAAATGAAAAGCAACCCTTGAGGGACTTGATGTTTGGTCAAGAAGATGGATTGCTGAGAGGCAATTTCTACCAACGAGATTAAGACGCCAACAAGGTGGAGGTAGTGTCATGTTTTGGGCAGGATTGATAGGCAATGAAGTAGCTGTCCCATACAGAGGGCCTGATGGTGTAAAAATGAATGCCCAGTCTTACACAAACTTTCTAAAAGAAAACCTCATTCCATGGTAGAGATTGACCCTTAGCAATCCATCTTCTTGACCAACCATCAGATCCCTCAAGGGTTGCTCTTCATTCATCGGTTAACAATACAGTATTAAAATCTGTTTTCACGTATTGACGCGCCCATTCAACACGCTGCTTCTTGTACCTGGGTGTTAATGGTGACTGAATCGTAGGTTTACACGTCTTGCCAATTGTTTGGAGGATTCCACATCGAGATGTTCTTGGTACATTATGTATGCCAGCCTGCTCAAAAACCTCTTTACTTAAGAACAATGGATGCTTTGCAGTTTGCGTTTAATTACAGATATCTGCCGCCTTGTCACTTTTCTTATAGCTCCTTTATCACTTCGCTGCCTCAGTTTGGTACCCTCCGCTACAAACTTGTTTAGAGTTCGATAAGCTTTGCCAAACTGCTTCGTAATTTCAATAGATTTTATATTTTCAGCGAGTAACTTGACTATTTTTCCCCTCTCAGTTTGTGTTAAATCATTCTTCTTACCCATTTTCACCATTTAGATCCGTAAATAGAATACTTGCTTAATAATTCGGAACACAATATTTTACATATTTTTCAATAAAATGAGATAATTATTTTAATTATCAAAATATTTTAACGAAATTAATACCATCAATGCTGCTATATATAGTGATTATTTGCTAAAAATTTCATTGAAATCGGGGAAAAACTTTTGAAAATATTGGAGAAAATGTAATCTACTTAATAAGTGCGAACGCATGTGTGTGTGTGTGTATATATATATATATATACTTTACCGGGTGCGGCAAAAGTAACGCCCTTTTAATAATTGTATCTTTATAGTTTTATACAGTATAATTTTTTAGTTTTATATTGTATCATTTTGTTATTTTTTAGTTTTTACTGAGAAAGTACTTATTATTTTTCTTAAAATGCTGTATTTTTCTTAAAAACCTTGTTATTTCTCTTAAAATGCTGTAATTGATTTATTTCCTTCAATAAAAGAGAATAAACTAAAAAGGGCGTTATTTTTGCCGCACCCGTTATATATATACACACACATTTTAACTGCAAACAACACATAGTATAATTAATGTAAAGAACGACGCTTGTATAGAAGAACGTTCCGCACAAGATGAGGAGGGAGAACGAACAAATGAAAAATGAGGTAACCACCCGGGAATCGAACCCGGGATCTTCCGATTGCCGGTCAGATATGCTAACCACTACACCATGGGCCTCGATTAATCAGAAATCGTAATTCTCCTACATACGAGCTTTTATAAAGATGATGTCCTCATAGAAAATCAGAAAAATATATGGGGTCCTGGGAGGGTTGTGTAAGGAATGGGGGGCCCCCAACCATCTTGCACAGGGCCCCTCAGAAGCTAGGGCCGGCCCTGGTTACAACAAACAAAATTAGAAAAATTTTATTACAATAATATTTAACAAATGAACATCGTGAATAAATTGAAATTATTATACATAATATTGAAATTCTAAATCAATTCATCCCTAAAAAATTTGCTTAAAAAATATTTTTTGCGGGACATTTTGAACGTGGGATTTTGACGGGGGATTTTGACGCAGGATTTTTGGATCAGATGCGGGACTGTCCCGTAAAATATGGGACGTCTGGCAACCCTATAGCACCAAATAGAGAATAGTTTCGAAGTATTGTATGTATTTTAATATTAGAAGCGTGCGTAATAAGTTTAACGAATTTAAAACTTTGATTCATGCTTAACATTATGACAATAACTGAATCGTGGCTCAAAAGTACAGACAGGGATTTTATAGGAGAGTATCGTATTAAATGCTACAGACTATTTAATAAAGATAGAAAAGATAGAGAAAGGGACAGAGTTCTTTTTTAACTGTAAAGATTATCTTTGGTCAGTTCAAAAGACGGTTAATGTTACCGATCAATTAGATATAATTATTTTAGGAATGCGTATAACCTTCCCTTCAAATTTGGGTCTGTAGATAGACCACCTTCACAAGGAGTACAGAGTGAACACAAAGTCCTTTTGCAGTGAAATTACAACATATCTGTATGTTGACGATTGGTTAGGTTAGGTCGTGATATTTTCGTTAGTTAGCCTTATAAAGCTAACTAAAGAAGACTGGGGGTCCTGATCTTCAGGTGATCCGAACGTTTGGAGCTATTGAAGAATAGGGACCCCAGCCTTCTTTAGTTAGGCTTATAAGGCTAACTAACGAAAATATCACGACCTAACCTAACCAATCGTTAGGTTAACTGTACGCCCTTGACGATTGGTTAGGTTAGGTCATGATATTTTCGTTAGTTAGCCTTATAAAGCTAACTAAAGAAGGCTGGGGTCCCTATTCTTCAATAGCTCCGAACGTTTTTGAAGGGTTAAATCTAAATGCGTGTATTTGAACTGTACATATTCGACCCATTCAGCGGCTAAACGTGAAACAAAATGGTGGAACAAAGCTATAGGAAAACCAATCGGAGATAGAAATGTAACCTACAAGAGGTACAAAGGCGGTCGTTCGCAGCAACACTTTAACGATTATATAGATATTCATAGAAAAATTAAGCGTTTAATTAGAAGTGTCAAACGCGAATTTTAAATTCAAGTACCTAATGAATGAATGAATGTAAAGAAAACCCTAAAAAGTTCGGTCCATTGATGGATTCAAGCGACAACTGAGTAAATAACTAAGGAGATGGCTATGATTTTAAGTAACTTTTTTACATAGGTTTTTACAGGTGACGATACATCTTTTATTCCGAAGGCTGGTACGAGTAACATGTTCAGTGGCGATGTAAATGGGGTTCCACAGCTTATGACAGTAAAGAGATTGCTTACATATAAAGAGAAGTTAAAATTTAATAAATCGCCAGGTCCAGACCTTTTTTACCAAAAACATTTAAAAGAGTTAAACAAAAGTTGATGCGTTAGTTGTTCATTTGGATTTTAAATTAACTAATGTAACTCTAATCTTTGAAAAAGCGGATAAGCAATACGTGGGAAATTATGGGCCTATTAGTCTAACCTCTATATTTGGAAAGCTTTTAGAATCAGTTACTCGAGGTCGGATAGTAACTATAGTCGAACATCTTGGAAGTAAAAGTAATAATAAACTTATTAAACGAAGATAACATGGGTTTCGTACAAATAAATCGGATCACCTGAAAATCAGGCCCCCAGCCTTCGTTAGTTAGCCTTATAAGGCTAACCAACGAAAATATCATGATTTAACCTAACCAATCGTCAAGGGCGTACAGTTGACCTAACGATTGGTTAGGTTAGGTCGTGATATTTTAGCTTTATAAGGCTAACTAACGAAAGCTGGGGGCCTTTATCTTCAGGCGATCCAATAAATCTTATTTAACAAGTTTATTAGATTTTTTCCACGATGTCATCGGTAATTATGTTTGTAATGGAGCGGTAGATATAATATATTTAGATTTTCAAAAGGTTGTTTGACAAAGTTCCGCATGAACGAATGTTTGAAAAATTTAAAGCTCACGGAATAAGGGGTCAAGTTCTTAACTGGAGTGATAACTAATTAAATGGTAGAAAACAAAGGGTGGTAATAAACAGGAAGAGTCCTGGTGGATTAATGTAACTAATGGTATTCCTCAAGGGTCAGGTTTGGGACCAATATTTTTCATAATATATGTTAATGATCTGTAAGTTAATTTATTAAGTAATATTTCTAAGTTTGCCAACGATACTAAAATTGTGGGTAAAGCAATTACTTTACTAGATAGAGAGAGTTTGCAGTGCGATCTTGACAAATTAGTAAAGTGGTCTAATTAAGTCTGAAGTGATGCATATGGGTTATCACAACAGTAAACTTGCAGTAATTATACTATGGGGAAGAATGTGTTAAATGAAGACTCTGAGTAAAATGACTTTGGTATCATTGTTACTGAGGATTTAAATTTCTCAAAACGATGTTCAGTCGGAAGCAGTAAAGCTAATAAAGTATTAGGTTTTATTTTTTATAATTTCGAATATAAATCTAAAGATATGTCTGTCATTATATAAGTCGTTTGTTAGACCTCGTTTAGAATATGCTGTAGAGTTTTCGTCGCCCATTATGAGTAGGGATATAGAAATGGTAGAAAGGGTTCAGCGCCACGCAACAAGGCTTATTCGAGCATTACATAGTAAACCATATGAAGACACACTCCAAAAGCTGAAGTTGTATATGATTGTAATTCGGCGTTTGAGAGGCGAATTAATTCGGGTGTTTAAACTTTTAAATCGACTTGACAACATAATTTATGAACATTTTTTTTTTAATCTAGAGCAGTAGTTCTCAACCTGTGTTCCGTGGAACCCTTCGGTTCCGCAGAATGTTCTCAGGAGTTCCGCAATAAAAAAATCAGTAATGGTGGCAATTAAGCCAAAATGTTAAAATTGTGCACAAGAAAGTTCTCTGCAAACATTTTATGAAGTGATCGTGTTCGCAAGAAGCTTTCCTCTTCCGCTCTTGCTTACAAGTTGCAACCATAACAGCTGCTTCTTAAAATAACCAACGTTGACCTTGAGTCCACCAATCACACTCACACAGCTTTATCCGTCCCTCCTCTCTCTGAATCAGCCCCTTGCATCTGGAGAGTCGGGCAGTGTTGTTTAAACTTGTTTAGTGTTGTACCGCCTCTGTTTGCTCGTTGATTGTTAATATAGTTTAAGCGGTTCCTCTTTATTGTATTTATATAACTTCGTTCCCTGTGATGCTTTATAATGGATAACTGGCTGAAATAATGAAGTCTGAAAAGGAAAATATGTGAAGCTAGTTCCAGTAAAACCAAAATCTCGAAAATAAGAAAGTACGATGAAAGTTATTTAGCTCTAGGATTCACATGTAATGACGATTCAAAGTTCCTAATGCCCAGTGTGTGCTGTGTTACAAAATCTTGAATAATAGTTCCATGGTCCCTACCAAGTTACAAAGATATTTGAACACATAGCATAGTGAGTATAAAGACAAACCTCTCAGTTTTTCAGCGCAAACGGGATTAATTAATACAGCGCAAACGGGATTAATTAATACAGCGCAAACGGGATTAATTAATACAGTCACAACGTGGTATTATTCCTCACGCTACAAAGAGAGAAAACGAAAACGCCTGTGAAGCGTCGTACAAACTAAGTTACCGTATCGCCCGTTCTGGTGAGACTCGCACGATTCAGTGCCAGATTTAGGTTTGTGGGGGCCCTGTGCGAAGTCAAGCTGTGGGGGCCCTGTGCGGGGTCAAACTGTGGAAGCCTGTTGTTTCCTTTTATTTATTAAAACACAAACATCTCAAAAAACAATTTTATTAAAAAAAAAATTTATTTACAGAAAGACTTTGCATGCTTTCCAGCAAGCAAAGTCACTGATAATGTTAGTAAACTCATTCACCTAATTTTATCGACTGACATTACAGTTAATTTTTAATAGTTTAACCAGCGTTATTTACTAGAACACAGACATTTCAAAAAACAATTGTATTGAAAAAAAAGAAATTTATTTACAGAAAGACTCTGCGTGCTTTTCAGCAATTAAATTGTTTTATACAACCACGAAAATGTGGGGGCCCTGTGCAGCAGCACACCGCACACCCCTGAATCCGGCACTGGCACGATTGCAGAAAATCTTATAAAACCCTGTGTACACGACATCATTTCATGCATGCTAGGGGATAAACAACTAAATACAGTCAATTCAGTTCCACTTTCGAATTCAACAGTTTCAAGATGAATCCAGGACATAAAGTGTGACATAGAAATCGAATTAATCAGGCGTATCGAAAAAAGTGGTTGTTTTTCTTTACAACTTGACGAGACAACTGATGTCGCCAATCTTGCTGTTTTGCTTGTGTTCGTAAGATGCATACTAGGGCGGGTCGAAATTTTATATTGAAAAGGTACATATTGTGATGGGTCTGAATAGAACACAGGAAACCCCTCATAAATTATTTTCGCTGTTTAAAGCCTCCTACCCCTGGCACAATTTTTCACTTTTTGACCTACTGTATATTGAAGAATATCCCATTTATACGAGACTTACTCGACGTTCAGGTTTTTTGATGACATAAATCTTTATTTACGTATAATATTTTATTTAATAATGTACAGTATTAGGAAAATTAATTAAGTACATTATATTCAGGAGAAAAAATTAGAGGCATAATAAATGTGCTAAAATTCAATTTAACTTTTTCATTGTTTCTTATCATATCAAAAGGGAAGAAATTTTCAATATCATTAGGAAATTTTATTTCATGTGTTTCTTACTCATTCAATTGGGCCTTCCATTCAAACTTGGCCAGTTTTCGCCTTGATTCTAATGAATTTAAGATAAACATTTGACGGTTGTCATATCCTATTCTTTCCTGACATGCCTTTGTTATTAGGTTCACTGCCCTTTCCACACTTTGACTGTGGCATGGAAAAGAAGCTATCTCCAGTGGCTTACATCGAGCCTGTAGTAGCTCATCGTCGCTAAAATTGTTTAGCAGCGGTGGAGGAGTAATGATCTCTTTTTGCTAATCGATCATCTCGGTGTAGTCAGTAGATTGGAAATTGAGGGTTCGAGGCAACTCAAAGTTTCTGGTACCTGAAAATCCTGTTCTTGAAAGGATGATTTTCTGAATAGCTTACTCCCTAATTTCTAGTCTCTTGTCAGTTACCATTGATATAAGTATATTTTCTTGGTGGGCAAAGTAGGCGTTATTCTTTAATACTGGTCATATGATTGATCTATGTTGTTCATCTAAATTTCGAAGCAAGCACATTAAATGCCAAAAGTTATATGCACCATCAGTTGCATTAGGATGAGATTTTATCCAAAACCACCCTGGAGCATAGAAGTGCTTGACTATATCTTGAAGGTTTTTATCGGGATTTGGCGTTGAGATATATAATCGAAGGACCCTGTTGGCTAGAGTTAGCCAACCAGCATGGTGAAGGGTACCTGGGGATCGAGTGGACAGATCTTGGGAAGTGTCTCCAGTTTGCACTGCCAGACACATATCATAGAGATATCTTTGATCACTGATTAGCTCCTTCACAACATTTGCTGGAATTTCTTTAATGTTTCCCTTTACGCGAGAAAATTTGACTACCTCCAATTTTGTTAAATCTGTTTTCAGGTCAGTATTTGGACCTGTTGTTTTACCATCAATGGCTTTGTAGACGTGCATTAAAGGCAGCTCATTCAAATGCAAGAGGCACACCAACCACTGCACTGGTCTGTTAAGATGAATTTCAACCAGTTTTATAGATCCACCAATTTTTCCTGTATTTACAGGAGTACCATCACACAGTAAAGCTTTTATAGTATCTGTGCTGTTCGAGTCTGTAATAATAGTTACCAACTCTTCTGCTATGCAGCGAGCAGTTCCATTATCTGGTGTGACATGGTCTACATTGATGCTTCGAGGTTCTTTCACAATAACATAGTGTTCTTTTATCTTTCCACTTTTAATTAATGTGTTATCTTTCCTTCCATCAAATCCAAAGCACTCCATCTTCAGATTTTCGGATTTAAACCTAAAAGTATTTGTTTCACCGATGCGATTTCTTTCTTTTTCTAATTTCTTTCTGTCAAGCATGTTGGTGTGGTTAAGGATCCCCATATCTTTTAAAGCTGCATTGACTATTGCAGCTGCAGCTCTACAACTTACAAAATGCTAGGTTTTTATAGGAGTGCCTGTTCTGAATATCCTCAGTCAATTCTAAATCGGCATCATAATCTACAACCTGACTCTCTCAATCTACATCCATGTCTTCTTCGGTATTTTCCATAAATTCCGATGGTAAAACATTGGTGGCTTCAGCCATTTCTTCTTGTGCTTTTAGTTGACGGTTGTGTGCTTCTTGGGCTGTTGCTAAAGATCTCTTCTTTGTTGAACTAGCTATGCGATCAATTGGTCCTAACTGATTTTTTCTTTGTTTTTGACCCACAAAAGACTCTCATTCTGTCATTGGTATTTTATCCGTACACCTGCAAGATTTCCTATCAGTTCCCTTATCATAGCATTCACAAGAAGATATATCAAACATTTCATCATACTGAGCTACTTTTAATGCAAAATTTTCATTTCTTCGATGTAACGGCACCTTGTTAAATTTTGAGGCTTCTTCTATTAGTCAACTGACTTTAAGGTATATAACTTTCGTGTTATCGTAGGAAAAGAAAATTTCATCCAAATGTCTTCAATATCTTTTACAACAACCCTGTAACAATCATTAGCAGTTGCTGATCCTTTTGATTTAGCTTCTTACGACGGCGCACAGAAAGGTAGTCTCACAACAACTGCTTTTGAAGGAGTCATGGCTGCTGGGAATTCCGTAGGATATCCAAAGGCTACATTTGAGGACTTGTTTCTAGTAGTCATAGTTTATATTCAGAAGTAAAATCAAATTATATGTAATTTATAATTTATGATAATTCAAATTATAATTAAAGCAAATGCAAATTATTTCTATTTATCTGAAAAATTATGTATATTTATCTGAAACATAAAAATATCAAGCATTAAACAAACAACTTATCATGTAACATATAACAACATTAAACATATGCAAATATGAAGGTAAAAAAGGGAGGAGGGGCATGTGATAGGGGCAGTAGGGTTGCACATGTTGATTTTTTTATATTTTGTTAAAGTGATAAAAAACCTTCTCACATAGTGTACTTTTTACGAAATAACATTTTTTCCCATTTAAATATATGCAAATATGAGGGTAAAAAGGGGGGGGGATGTGCTGGGGGTAGCAGAGGTAGCACATGCTTGATATTTTAATATTTTGTTAAAGTGATAAAAAAAAACCTCACAAAGTGTACTTTTTAAGAAATAACATTTTTTCCCATTTAAATATATGCAAATATGAGGGTAAAAAGAGGGGGGGATGTGCTAGGGGTAGCAGGGGTAGCACATGCTTGATATTTTAATATTTTGTTACGATGATAAAATGGAACTTCTCGCATAGTGTACTTTTTAAGAAATAAAAACATTTCCCATTTTCAACCCGGCGTAATGCATACACAACAATGCAGCTGAAGAGGAAATGTTCTGAAAACCTTTGAAAACACATACTACAAGTGAATAAATCTTTAACCTCGTTAACTCCTACTTTACGGCAAAAGGGCTCTCATGGGAACAGTGTGTTGATATGTGTACGCAATCAATGACTGACAAATACCGTGGTTTTATTACACGCGTGAAGGCCGTCGCACAAAAATGTGGGAGTAGCTACTGCATCATTCATCGGCAAACGCTCTCTGTGAAAAAGATTCCTAAGACACTCAATACCGTGCTTCATGAGGCTGTTCAGATTGTTAGCTTTATTAAATCAAGGCCATTAAACTCAAGACTCTTTAGTGCTCTGTGCGAAGAAATAGGTAACAGTTACACGACTTTACTTATGCACACTAAGTACGATGGTTATCTCGGGGTAAAGTTTTGGTTCGTGCTTTCACTCTACGCTCAGATTTGTTGGTATTTTTGACAGATCACCCCTTCAATCTTTCATCACGTTTATCGGATCCTGTGTGGCTACAGCGATTGGCCTATCTGGCAGATAGTTTTACCAGGATGAATGAACTTAATTTATCGCTTCAAAGCACGACCACAACAATTTTATTCGCTCGTGTGAAAATTGACTCTACATATGGAAGATGGAATTCTTAGAAACACGCATAAAGAAAAATGTCGCCGATTGTTTTCCCACCCTACATGATTTTTTGATGGAGCTGGAGAGTGAGATCACTGTTAGTGTACGGTCAGAAATTATTCAACATTTACGAGACTTACAACAAACCACCAGGCAATATTTCCCACCTGATGAAGAAGACGGCAGTTGGTCGCGAAATCCACTCACTATATCTGTGCCATATCAAAGTTTAAGCGTGAAAGAAAATGAACAGTTGATAGACATAAGTATAGACATGGTGTTAAAAGCCACTTTCATCAACACTCCACTGATCAACTTCTGGGCACACCTGAAGGAAGAATTTCCTAAAATTTCAAAACGTGCTGCAAACAAACTACTTCCTTTTGCAACTGCATATTTAGGCAAAGTTGGACTTTTAAAGTATTGACTCTTAATACCTACATATATAATATATTTTTAGAACTTTTAATAATTGTTATATTAAGGTAGGGTTCCGCTGTGAATT
Source organism: Bathynomus jamesi (assembly GCA_023014485.1). Lineage (NCBI taxonomy): Eukaryota > Metazoa > Arthropoda > Malacostraca > Isopoda > Cirolanidae > Bathynomus > Bathynomus jamesi. The sequence goes on along the minus strand of JAJOZX010001648.1, from coordinate 197,825 downwards.
AATTTTGGGAAAAGTGTCCCGCGGTAGCAAAAAGGATGAAAACCACTGAGCTAGACCATAGGAATATTACGAAAAACAATGGTTTTAAAATAAGGGGCAAAAGATTTGGGACAAACGTTGCGAGTGGGGTTTTTCACCTATAAGATAGTCGAGAGGTGGAATAGCCTTCCCGCGGTGATCGTGGCGAGTACTTCGGTAAATATTTTTAAGAATAGGTTGGCCAGGTATTTTAGTGTAAAAAATTTGCACTAAAGGGTTGGTAACTTAGAACTGTTTTTATTTAATATAGGGTGTATCCCAATCTTCCTTTTGCTTTAAATGTAGTAGGAGGTACTGATGGGGTCTGGTTGCAGAGCACTGGGAGTTCTCAGATGATACCCCATTGGTAGAGACAGGAAGCTTGATGGGAATTCTCGGGAGTCAAACCCTTTAAAGAGCTAATTAAGTTTAAGGGATGGCTACTCTTTATATATAAAGACAGAAGCAGAAATATCCCTTTATATGTAAATGTAGTGGAAGGCGCTGCTCCTTTCTGATTACAGAGCACTGGATACTGTCAACGTGAGAACGCTCGGAAGTCAAAACCTCCGAATAAGTCTACAAAGGAGGGTCATAATGAGAGTTAGTTGGGGTAGGGTAGGAATCGTTGGTCGAGTCTGGTATTAGAGCACTAGGAATTCTGAAATAATATCTTTTTTACTTTTTAATTTTTATTTACGTTTTCTTATAGATGGGAATTCTTTGGAGTCAAAACCTCCGAATACCTATATTAAATTATTTTGTGAAGCCACTTCTCCCCGACTTCTTCCTTTCATTTGCTTCTTCCGTTTTTTCCGACATTGCAAAGGGAGCTGCTTCAAGGGAGGGCTAGTCAGGATAAAGTAGATGTTGTAATATTCCCTTTGCTAATAAATGTAGTAGGAGGCACTGGTCTGGTCTGGTTTCAGAGCACTGGGAGTTCTCAGATGATACCGCATTGGTAGAGAAGGTTAAGCATGATGGGACCCCTCAGAAATCGAAACCTCCGAATAGACTGGGTATACACTCTGTACACATTATGTCGACTGTAAACTATCAACATATTCACTCTCATTCATAACTCATTTGTTTTGTTTAATAAAGGAAGAAAACTCATTCTATCAATCAACCTAATTAATAACTTAATTTGATCTGCAAAGACATTGTGACCTCAGCCTAAGCATTTATCATTAACAATCAATTATTAACAATCAATTAACGTAATTATCATTATTCATATTATAGTACCGACAGTACCGCAATAAACCGGTAACTACATAGTGGTACTTATAAATCTGTTGACCCCAGCCTAAACATTTATCATTAACAATCAATTAACCATTACTATCATCATTCTTATTATAGTACCGCGACATTACCGCAATAAACCGGTAACTATAAAGTGGTAACTATACACGTTTTGTAATTGCCTGTTCGTTTCATTAATCAGAAAGTCTGCGTTATGATGGAAAGAAGTAAGTGTGTTATCATCTGCGTATTGTACACGCTTTAATGTGGTAGAGAGATGAAAATCATTGACATGAATTAGAAATAGTAATGGGCCAAGCATACGATAGAGTGTAGATCCTTGTGGGACTCCACCAGTTAGCATTGTCTTGTCGGATAAATTGTCTTTTAATCTGATGTACTGATGGCGATTTGACATACTGTATATGATTTAAACCAATCGAGGATATTTCTTCTTATATAGACCATTGCAATACAATCATTGACATGAATTAGAAATAGTAATGGGCCAAGCATACGGTAGAGTGTAGATCCTTGTGGGACTCCACCAGTTAGCATTGTCTTGTCGGATAAATTGTCTTTTAATCTGATGTACTGATGGCGATTTGACATACTGTATATGATTTAAACCAATCGAGGATATTTCTTCTTATATAGACCATTGCAATACAATCCTACAATACTTGGGAGAAAACCACAATGTTGATGTCATCTATCTAGACTTTGCAAAAGCTTTTGACAAGGTTGACCATGGTATATTATTCCATAAACTAAAAGAGCTTGGTATTTGTGGAAAAGTAGGAAAATGGATCCATGCCTTTCTCTCTGACAGAAAACAAATAACAACTGTAAATGGAGCAAGATCTATAGAAAAAGAAGTGATTAGTGGAGTGCCGCAAGGCACAGTACTAGGACCAATTCTATTCATTATAATGCTAAACAATATAAACTGTAACCTATGAAGCTCTCTCCTGTCATTCGCAGATGATACCAGAATACTAAGACCAATTACAGAAAAAGAAGACTGTGTAGAGCTACAAAAAGATCTACAAACTATATATGCATGGGCAGATGCAAACAATATGGCCTTCAATGAAGACAAATTTGAACTAATTAAGTATGGACCAAATAAATACCTGAAAGAACAATTCAACTACACTGGACCCACAGGAAAAGATATTGCACAAACTGATCATGTCAGGGATCTAGGGATTATATTATCTGAAGATGCAACATTCAACAGGCACATTGACAAAGTAACCTCATCATGCAAACAACTAATAGGATATATACTGAGGACATTCAGAACTATGGACAGTATGACCATGCTTACCCTGTGGAAATCACTTGTCCTTCCACGCATTGACTACTGCTCTCAATTATGGTTTCCCCACAAACAGAATGAATTGCAAAAAATTGAGGGCCTACAAAGAACCTTTACCTCGTATATTAAACAACCTGATGGGCAACAGGTGAGTAAAAACAAATTAAACTACTGGGATAGGCTTAGAGGCCTCAACCTTTATTCCATAGAGAGAAGGTTTGAGAGATACATCCTAATCTACACCTGGAAAATTCTAGAAGGGCTTTTAGTTGCCCCCAATACTGAACCAATTGTGCCCACCTTAACAAGAACTGGCAGAATGTGTAAAAAATATCACCTCCCACCAAACAGTCTGAGAAGGATTCAAACCCTTCAATATAATAGTATCTCTAGGCAGGGTTCTCGCCTGTTTAACTCCTTGCCTCAGTACCTTAGAGATATAAGTGCAGTCCCAGTAGATACTTTTAAAAAACACTTGGACATGTTTTTAGCCAACATACCCGACCAACCCACAGTGTCAGGGTATTCCTCTGCCAGACCAGCCCCCACAAATTCAATAGGGGACCAAATCGTATGGCAGGAGCAAGAGAAAAGAAGGGTGGCGACCCCGTCGTGGCCCCGCCTCAGGAGGCGCTGAGTGGACTTCGTGGGAGCAGCGCACCCTTGAGGCAGAAGCGCTTTAAGGTAAATTTAAGGTAAATATATGTGAAGTTATTCAACAAGATTTCATGCGAAAGTGTATCAAATACTTTAGACAAGTCGAAGAAGATCAAGGCAAGGCAGTGTGTTTTTTGCTGTTTAAGTTCCGATACAAATTTTCTAATAGCATGTTTAAGGCATCTTTCGTTGCATGTCCACTTCTAAACCCAAATTGTGTTTTAGTTAAAAATCATATTTGATTAAGAATTTTGTAAGTTATTTTACACGATTTTTTCAAATACTTTACTTAAAGTTGGTAATACGGAAATGGGGCGATAACTGGATGTAGTGTTTGGGTTTCCCGACTTAAATACAGGGCATACTCTGGTAAGGCGGGTCGTACTCAGGTGACAACATGAATCTGAAGGAAATCCTACCATCAGGGGTGTCTACATTATGTGTTTTTACATGGGGAATTCAAATATGAGCTTATGTTTTGGATAGGATAACTCTAACCTACATCATTTTGTATTTCTAAATTGCCAATTTTACCCTTTTGAACCCCTTCATAATATATTAAAAGATATAAGGTAAATCATTTATATTGACAAGGCCAAATCAACTTTACATATATTTTTTTATAGGTGAACTGCATGTATATCACTGGATATAATTACAAAGATCATTCTCCTGACATCTTGAACTTTGCCAGGTTGCACAATCCATCCTGCTTTGACTCAGACTTGGACTACAGCTTCCTGCTGGTCTCCTGAGCCCTGATCCCTCCATCCCCTCTTCTCCCTGTGGAGAAGTACTTAGCAGAAGCCTCAGTCACCATTTTAACAACCCTCTCAATGCTTTGTGTGTGGCAAGGCCAGTTGCGCACCTCCATGGGGGTGTTGATGAAGTTTTTCACCTCTGAGGTGCTTAGAGAGCAGGTGAGAGGTGGCTCTGACACACCTTCTGACCAGCTGATCAAGTCACCGATGCTGGAAGCATCACAATTGATGTCAGGTGTCCTTCTGCTCCTAACAGAGGAGTCCCCCAGCTGAGTGTCCGGGTCCCCCTCTCCCCTGATGGCCAGGATTCTCTCCACCCCTTCAATCCTCTCCTTCTGATCCTCAGAGCAGAGTAGTGTTTCGAGGATGACTTCACTGTGGGCATACCAAGCAGATCTTCTCACAGTTGGCATCACAATATCCAGCACCTCTTTTCTCTGGGACTTGAGGCAGTCCAGCTGAAAGAGGATGTGCCTAGGCCCTTCGATCCAGGAGTGCTTGACCTTCACGTTGAACCAACATGGGTAATACACTCCAATGATGAATTCCACAATGAATTGCAGAATCTTCAGGTTCTTTTCTTTAAGTCCGTGCTTTGACACCCAGAGCCTGAGAAGTCTGTTCGCTGTGGTGAGCCAGCGGCTGTGGTGGTTTACTGGTCCTATCTCTAACAGAGCCAGCCCTGCAGGAAGTACTCCATCCCTGACTGCACAGACAATTTTATAGCCATAGTATTGATCAGTTGAGAGATCTTGAATGACCTTGTCAGGAAGCTTGATCAGTGGAGGGCCAACAGAGATTCGGGTGAAGTTTGGATTGATATCAAAGTCTGTAGCAGAATCAAGGAGCTTTCCTATTGGCCCGGATAATTTTTTGTCTGACAGAGTAGGGCCATCAAGGTCAGCAATGAGATGGCGCAGGGGAAGTTCAACAGTGTGCAGGTTGCACACCAACCAGACCAGCTTTCTCCCCAGGTGCAGCTCCAGCTTCCGCATTACTCCAGCTTTCACACCAGTGTTGACATTTGTTGAGTCTCCTCCAATGGCCAACAAGGTCTTATCATAACCCCTCTCTTTCAGCCAGGCAAACAGGACCTTAGCAATCTTCTCCGCATGTGACTCCTCTTTAGTTGCTTTCTCTGGGGTAAAGTGGAACAGATAGTAGCTGTCAGGCTCACTAACAACACTATAGTGTTCTTCCTTGATCTTTGCGGGAAAAGATTGGTCACTGCCCTCAGCTTCCATCATCACATTGGTCAGGTCAATCCGCCCATCAAAGAGGATGCAAGAGATCCCCCCCTCCTCCCTGCACTTCTTCTCGAACTGTTCCCCCAGCTCTCTCATCAACTTCTCCTGTGCTCTCTTGACCTTGCTCTTATCAATCACTTTACTTGTATTGTCTTCTGTGATGATTCCTGCGTCAATCAGAGCTGCTGTTGCTATCGCTGCAGTTGGCCTCAGCCCTATGCCATACCTTACACTAGCAAGGGCAATGTTTTGAATCTCATCATAGTTTTTCTGTACCTTTGCCGAAGCTGCTGGCTCAGGGTCAGTTTGAGGGAAGAGCTCAACTTCAGGAACAAACTCATCTTCATCACCACTTCTCTCCAATTCCAGATCCTCATCACCATCTGCAAAAATCTCTTAACATCCTTCCTGGCTGCCTTCTCTGCTACTGCAGCACTTTCCTCCTTGCTCCTTCTCCTTTTCTCTGCCTTCCTTTCCATCCACTGCCTTTTCAATGTCCTCACCTGTCTCTTGTGCTCTGGTAGATCAGGACCCCCTATTTGGTGGGGTCCCTTACTTCCAACCTTCTCTTTCTGTCCCTTGATGTAGGCAAGATCTTTCACAGGAATCTTTTTCTCTCTGCTGCAGGAACAGTTAATGTGGGCTTGGATAACACAACCCTCACAGCCTCCCCCCTCACAACTGGTAATCTGACACTTGCAAGTCAAAATATCAAAGAACTTGTCTAACTTGACAATGAACCTCTCTTTGGCATCAAGTTTGCCCTTCCCAAGAGAAAACTTCACTGCCTGATTCCAGACCTCCTTGAGCTTGGACATGATGGTCACTTTTTCATTGATAACAGGTGGCTTGAAAAGAGCATTAGCTTTGCTCCACTGACAAATCAGACCAGGGTAGATGTCACTCACCAGCTTGTCCACTGGGTAGTTCCTCCTGTCATCTTCACTTTGCTTCCTCAAGTAGATGCCATACCTCAGGATATCCCTCACAGTTGGCAGTTCAGACACCAACAGCTCCCGGCCAGTGCCAACAAGATTATTCAGATGAGAACTTGATTTCGTCCTTGTTCTGACTTGAGCCATTTTCTTAATGAGTTCACACTGAAATAAAAACAATAATACAACAGATAAGTATCCACTACAGACAGGTATTAACTCTTTTCAGCGCAAAATTCTTGGTTAAAAAAAGAGCTGAAACGGGCAAGAACAAATTTATCTGCAAATGCTAAACACATTATGCATTTTTGGTTTCAAAATGTTATAAAATGCTAATTTATGTTGTCTGTAATGCAAATAATTTGTTCATGTACTCTAAAAAAACTAAAGAAACACATCCTAAAAATATTCTTTAGAACATTGAAATAGGCCTCATACTGCTCAGTTGTACTAAAAATGAACCACCTAATTTTAGCTCAAATCAAAGTTGTTAATTAAATTTTGCTCAATGTATCACTATAATATGCGTAGAAATAGCTTTTTCTAAAATATAACAGAATAATACTCACATGTGAACAGTAACAAAAAAAATATCAGTAGATAATCACTAAATCTATCCTCTCACTGCAAGCCGAGGTGGTAAAATAGCTTCATAAATCATGAGTCACTTCAAATATTTCACAAAACGTTTTAGAATGTTCTGAAACGTTACATTCTAGCCTCTGAGAAAGGTGGCTCAGAAAATGGCCTTATGCGCGCCAGAAAACCGTCAAAATATTTCATATACGAAACTGTATGATAATTACAATTAAGTGGAATGGCACACCTTTTTATTTGAGTATTTAAATATTATTATTATTATATGAATTACATTATATGTGTTTATATGAATTAGTTAGAACAATGCTCTATGAGAGATAACGTGAGCAGCCATGATAGAAAACGTGAGAAGACATATTCTGGGGTAACTACAATAGTAAAATAATCAACAATTTAATAATAATCAACTGCAAAATGATGTAGGTTAGGGTTATCAGAATTAAATATTTTCTTCAGAGTTGTGTTCTATACACCAAAATATGTCATTTGAACACCCCTCTCCATTGATTTAAAAAAAATGCATAGTATGACCCGCCCTAATACTCTGGGCTCCTTTAGAGTCAGGGAATATACCTAGTGTTACTGATTCATTCATTAGTTTACTGAGTGGGATTGCAATTTCATTGGATACTAATTTGTATATTTTTAACAAGATCGTATTGGTGTCAGAATCTTTATTTTTTAGATTTTTTTATTGCATGAGAGATATCGTATGGTAGGATTGGATCAAAGAAGAATTAATTTGGATTTCGTTGTGTCGTGTATTGTCGGTAGTGAATGTCTGTAATTGGGATTGAGGCTGCAATATTGGAAACGATATTTGCAACGAAGTTGCTTAATAAATTGGCTATGTCTTTGGGGTCACTGTAAGTATTTCCGCCTTGTGTGAGGGAGGACAAGGGATTTGTTTTAACGTTTAAATTAATTAACCCTTTCAGAGTGTTCTATAGCCTTTTTGGATTGGAGTTTCGTTCATCAATTTTTGAACAATAATGAACTGCTTTTGCTGTTTTAATGACTGCATTATGGACCGATAAAAGCGCTGATGAATCTAAGTTTGACCTATTTGGGATCAAGAATCGTGTACGTTTTTCGCAGGCGAAATGGGGAACATTACAGTACACATATAATTCCTACTGTGGAGCATATAGAGGGAATCGCAGTGGTTTGCGTTTATTTAAATCGGGGTTCTCAAACTGGGCTATGCGTACCCCTAGGGGTACGTATTAAGGTTTCCTGGGGGTACGGGAAGGAATGGACAAAATTTATGATATATATATACATATATATATATATATATTTTTTTTTTATTTCGACATAATTCAAGTGAATATTCTAAAAAATTTTGAAAACATTTATTCCAATCATTGCCAGAAACTTCTAGAATTTTTATTTAACGATATATGAGCCTCGCTAAATATTTCTGCGTCATAAATGTTATCAAATCAGCAGTGTGAAGTGACATTTTTTTAAATAAATTGACTAAGGAATTTGGCGAGTCATATATTAATGTTTTTTTTTTCAATTTCATATTATACTAAAATTAGATTGGCCAAATTTAAATTTTTATTATGAACGTCACAAATGTAGAACTGCTAAAAAAAATTGCATCTAGTATGTATTAAAAATTATGGTATAAAATGTATGTTACCTAAAAATGTAACTCTGCATTGTAATTTTAATTTTATTACAATTGCAGGCATTGTGATATATATATATATATATATATATATATATATATATATATATATATACACAGGGTGTACATAAAGTCAGGATCTATTTTTGTGAAGCACTTGGAAATTATATGGAATTCAATCATAAAATGATAAAGTGGTAACATTTATTAAATGATTAAGAGTAGGATTCGACGTGGCGCCCATCAGTATCCTTGCACAGCCCAAATCGTTCCGCAGCATTTCTAAACACATTCTGGAGCATTTGCGGGGTTATGTTATCTGCAGCAGTTCGTATACGTGTACGTAAGTTTTCAAGACTCGTAATCTTCGTCTGATAGACGTGCGATTTGATAAAGCCCCATGCAAAGAAATCTAAAGGGGTTAAATCTGGTGATCTCGCTGGCCAAGGTCTTTTGTTGCTTCCGCGTCCGATCCAGCGATTTGGAAAACGTCCATTTAGATAATCCTGAACAATTTTGGCATAGTGACAAGGAGCACCATCATGTTGATAGACGACGGGGATAGGATTGTTAGTACCGTCGTCTATCAACATGATGGTGCTCCTTGTCACTATGCCAAAATTGTTCAGGATTATCTAAATGGACTTTTTCCAAATCGCTGGATCGGACGCGGAAGCAACAGACCTTGGCCAGCGAGATCACCAGATTTAACCCATTTAGATTTCTTTGCATGGGGCTTTATCAAATCACACGTCTATCAGACGAAGATTACGAGTCTTGTAAACTTACGTACACGTATACGAACTGCTGCAGATAACATAACCCCGCAAATGCTCCAGAATGTGTTTAGAAATGCTGCGGAACGATTTGAGCTGTGCAGGGATACTGATGGGCGTCACGTCGAATCCTACTCTTAATCATTTAATAAATGTTACCACTTTATCATTTTATGATTGAATTCCATATAATTTCCAAGTGCTTCACAAAAATAGATCCTGACTTTATGTACACCCTGTACTATATATATATAGGGTGTCCCATAAGTTCGGCATCATAGGAGAAATTAATATTTTTCTATTTCTGCAAACCATAATTCATATTTTTCTCTTTCTACAGGCCATAATGTCTATGCTCGGGATGCCGATTTCCCGTCCACCATTCTGTTCAGTGACGAGGCTGTTTTTTATGGAAATGGTGAGGTAAATCGACAGAACACCCGCTACTGGTCTCAAAACAACCCTCACTGGTAAACCTCTTCAAAGGAACAAGGTGCATCTCGGGTGATGGTATGGTATGGCATTTGGAAGGATCGCATCATAGGCCCCCTCTTTTTCGATGAACATGTCACTGGAGGCACCTACCTACGTATGCTCAAGGAAGAAGCATTTCCCAGTGTCTTGAACGAGAAGGAAATTTCCCAACGTGGTTCCAGCAAGACGGCACTCCTGCACATTACAGCACCCAAGTAAGGGAATATCTGTACCAACAATTCCCTGGTCATTGGATAGGACGTCAAGGGCCTGTGGAATGGCCAACTAGAAGCCCGTATCTCACGCCACTAGATTTTTATCTCTGGGGCCACTTGAAAGCGCTGGTATACGCAGAGAAAATTAGGAGTGTTGAACATTTGCGGCAGCGTATTATTGGGGCATGTAACGCCATTACTCCTGACATCATTCACCGTGTGCTTGCTGACTGGGTATCACGTCTAAATTTGTGTATTGAAAACAATGGTGGACATATTGAGCACGTTCTGTAAATAAAAACTTTTGTTTTGCCTTTTTTTATTATTTTTCCTATAATGCCGGACTTATGAGACACTCTGTATATATAATATTGGTGCATACTGTATAGTAATAATGTAATTTTAATTTTATTACAATTGCAGGCATTGTGATGGCATCTGCAACAAAGAAACGTCGGTATAACGAAAACTACATAGAGTATGGGTTCACATCTATTATCAAAAATGGGATCAAACTGCCTCAGTGTGTTACAGTATATGCAACAAGGTGTTCTCATTAGATTCACGAAAGCCAAGTTTCCTCAAGAGACACTTAAGTGGCTGCCATACGGAATTTGTTAATAAGGACGAGGCAGCATTACGCGCACCATACATGGTATTGTTGAGGATAGCAAAGGAAAAAAACCTCACAGCATTGCCGAAAAATTTATTATCCCTTGCTGCAAAGATATAATTCGTTGCATGCTCCGAGACTCTGCTGAGAATAAGGTAGCATTATTACCTCTTTCAAACGATACTGTCCAACAGAGAATCTTAGAGATGTCGGAGAACTTCAAGCACCAAGCACCAAGCAAATTTTCAATTCAGCTCGATGAATCGACAGACTTGGCCAGCTGTGCCCAACGACTCGTCTTCGCGCGATATATACATAAATGGCGGAGATTTCAAAGAAGAATTCCTGTTTTGTCATGCTCTCGAATCTACTACTAGAGAAGACATTTTCTTAGAGGTCTCTAAATTTTTCAAAACCGAGGGACTGACTTGGGACAATGTGTGTGCTTGCACAAGGGATGGAGCACCTGCGATACTTGGCAAGCATTCGGAATTTCTAGTAAAAGTGAAGGAAGCGAGCCCCAATTTTCAAAGCATCTTCATTGCATGATTCACCGATATGCTCTGGCATCTAGAACACTCCCACCAGAATTCAGATTAGTTTTTGATGATGTCCTTCATATGGTGAATGCTATCAAGTCTAATGCCCTCAATACTCGCCTCTTCCACTTACTTTCTAAGGAGTTTGGTGCAGATGAAGAAGTCATGCTATTTCACACCGAGGTACGCTGGCTGTCACGGGAAAATGTGGTAGTAAGAGTTGAGTCATTGAAAAACGAACCGACTGAATTCTTCAAACGAGACGGCCAAACAAATTGTCAGATAACCAGTGGCTCATGAAGTTAGCCTACTTAAATGGCATATTCTTACGTCTAAACACGTTGAACAAATCTCTTCAAGGTCAGCACACCACCGTGATTGATTTCCTGGACAAACTTGCAGCATTCAATATGAAACTGAAACTGTGGGAAACAAAAGTGAAAGACAAAAACCTTTGTATGTTTGAACATTTTAGCGATGTGCTTGAGAATAGTGACGAAAATGATGAAATTCATATGACTCAGCTAGTGTTGGCACATATTTCTCTGCTGCTGGAGTTCCAGTCATATTTTCCAGAACTGAACGAATTGGATTTGAAATTGATAAGAAATCCATTCATCGTTGACGTGCACTTGCTCATAGAGGACTTGCAGGATCAATATATTGAGTTGGTGAATGACTCTACAGCCCGAGATGCATTTCACACTCTTCCACTAACTAAGTTCTGGTCCAAAATGAGCGAGTCTTCTCCTGCTGTAGCTAATATGATGGTGAAGTCATTGCTAATGTTTTCCAATATTTATCTATGTGAACAAGGATTTTCAGCTTTGTTAAATATAAAAACTAAATATCGCTCTCGACTAAACGTGGAACATGATCTTCGAGTTTCCTTCTCAAGTACTACACCTGAAATTGAGAAACTAGTTTCCACACATCAGGCACATACCTCGATTTTTTAGTTCATTCAGAACAAAAATTAAATGACTTATAAGGACAAATTTGCTCGAATTTTTAGTTTATTCACAACAAAAATTAAATGACATAATGACAAATTAATCATCAATATAATTCACTTCTTCTTCTATGATATAACCTCCTTCCACTGTATAAAAGGTTTTTATGCCACGTTCGAAGAAATCCCTTGGTTTCAAGATAAAAAAAGCGATCACTTCGTTTTCGATAGCTTCCCTGGATTGCAACTTTTGCCCATCTAGGTGATGTTGCAGAGTTCTGAATAAATGGTAGTCTGAAGGTGCGATGTCCGGAGAATAAGGTGGATGAGGCATTTTTTCCCAACCAAATGCCTCCAATTGGGCAGTGGTGATTCGAACAGTGTGAGGGCGCGCGTTATCCTGGTGGAATAGAACACCTCTGCGATTAATTAAAGCAGGACGTTTTTCTTGTAATGCCATCTTCATTCGTGGGAGTTGTTGGCAGTAGACTTAAGCTGTGATTGTTTGGTTAGCTGGCAGAAGCTCAAAATGAATAATTCCTTGCATATCACACCAAACGCATAGCAAAATTTTCTTTGGATGGGGTCCATTCCTTGGCTGAGGTTCAAGCTTTGTTTTACGGCTAAGCCACTGATGTCAACTCTTAATATTGTTATAGAGGACCCATTTTTCATCCCCAGTGACGATCCGATTCAAAAACGGTGCCTGCAGTTGCCGAGAATGCAGTGATGTGCAAATATCGATTCGATGTTGAAGATTCGCTTGTGACGAATCATGCGGAACCCATTTTCCAACCTTCACTACTTTTCCTAACAGCTTCAAATGAAGATGAATGGTCATATGGCTAACGCTGAGTTGCAGGCCAAGTTCTCTTACAATTACCGCTGGGTTTTCCTCCACTGTTGCTTTCAGCAACTCTTCATCTAACTCATTTGGTCGTCCTGTTCGTTGATAATCTTTCAGACTGAAGTCTCCATTTCTGAACTTCTCAAACCATCTCCTACACATCCATTCGCTCACAACATCATTTATATAAACTCTTTGAATGTTTCTTGCGGATTCACTGGCGTTAGATCCTTTATGGAACTCATACAGCATCACATGTCGAATATGCTCTTTCGTGTGCTCCATGTTTTTTCAGTTAGTGTAATATCGTAGTGGTGGCGTTGTAACTGTATGAAAAGCACCAAAGAAAATATTCATTAGCCTAATCCTACACTAGCCTAAGTCATTCTGCATCATTCTGTATCGTGATAAAACCTGTGCGAACCTGTCGCCGCGTGTATTTTGCAACATTTCTAAAACTATTTCACATTATCTTGAGGTTATTCTATTATCTATCGTCCGTTTTCTAATCGAGCAGAATTTATGTTACAACCTGATAGTTTGTTGTTTATTCATTTAATATATAAAGTATTTATTACTGATATTTCTGTATCTAATGTGAATTCTTACTAATGGGGGTACTAGCTGCTTGTCTGATGAATAAGAGGGTACGAAGTGACAAGAAGTTTGAGAACCCTCTAGTATAATGGTCTGCAAAGAAGCGCGGGGACAGTGCGAAGAGAGGGTTACCAAAAATCATTCAGAGGCACAACATCCCATCAAGCCTTCGAGTGCTTGGTAAAGGGTTCTCCTACAGCAAAGCAATGCCCTACGAACGTATATGTAAAAATTACTTAAAAAGCAAAGTACACAAAGGAATAGTAAAAAAGTGTAAACTGCCTCACACCATCACAGGATGCGTCCTTAATCGAACATTTGTGAGAGACACTGAATATAAAAGTGAAGCATATGATGACAAACACTGCCCCACAGTTATGGGAAGCACAACATGCTGGAAATCATTTATAAGCGAAATATTTTGTAAAATTAATTGCCAAAGAATAGTCAAAATTTGCAAGGCACTTAGTAAAGCCAAAGAGTTCTTTTTTAATAAGTCTTGTATTCAACTAAATTTTGTAATTTTCCTTATGACACTATATTTTAGTTTGTATTTCATATCTTCTTATTGCTACAGTAAATATTTAATAAACTTAATACCTGTTGTCTTCTTATATTATTTCTTGTAAAAAACCCCTTGAGATTAAAAGTTAAAAGTCAAAACAAATGTTAAAACAAATATTAGAAGCTTTCATTGTAAGCGCAATACTTTCATCAGGACTAACAAAATTGAAAAGCGCACAGGAGCAAAAATACGAACTAAGGATAACCTGCATCTTCAGACACTGAAAATAAAATGAAAAGATTATATTACACACACACACACACAAACACACACACACATATAGGGCATATATATATATATATATATATATATATATATATATATATATGGGAATGAACTCAGAATGGTTCCATGAGGTTTTTTATGATACACACAGACCGTGCATGGAACAAGGAACTCTTCCAGGATAATTAAATCCTCTATAGTCCGAATAAGTAATGGTAAATGACAAATACCATAGTTTTTCTTTTTCATGATGCTACCCCGACGTGGGCAACTGGTCACTCGCAAAGAGGTCCCAAAAATATAGCTTCCCTCACCAGCTATCTGCAAAGCAGATAGGATCCAGCTTTGGGACAGGATCTGACGTGAAGGCAGCGAGTCTTTTGTTTATATTGAGGTTCTAAATGTAGCTGGGCTAGGCTGCTTTAAACCCTAGATCCTGTCCCAAAGCTGGATCCTATCTGCTTTGCAGATAGCTGGTATGTAGGAGAATTACGCGTTCTGACTGATCGGGGACCTAGGTGCAGTGGTTAGCATATCCGACCGGCAATTGGATGATCCCGGGTTCGATTCCTGGGAGGTGCCTCATTTTTCATTTGCTCGTTCTCTCTCCTTATCTTCTACGGACGCTCTTCTACACAAGCGTCGTTCTTTACATTAATTATACTATGTGTTGTTTGCAGTTAAAATGTATATATGTACGGCATGAGAAGGTGCCCCCTCATGGCATTCGATTCCGCTCGTATGTAGGAGAATTACGCGTTCTGACTGATCGGAGACCTTGGTGTAGTGGTTAGCATATCCGACCGGCAACTGGATGATCCCGGGTTCGATTCCTGGGAGGTGCCTCATTTTTCATTTGCTCGTTCTTTCTCCTTATCTTCTACGGACGCTCTTCTACACAAGCGTCATTCTTTAAATTAATTATACCCTGTGTTGTTTGCAGTTAAAATATATATATATATATACAGGGTGTTTGAAAACTTTCTGTACAAATTGTAATGGGGGATAGGCAACACCAAGATAAACCCTTTTCGTCTATAAGTGTATGTCCGCTGACGTCACCATTCGACGCGAGAGGGCGCCGCTGCAATTGGCTAAAAGGTGAAGTGGGCTAGACTCGCGCTTGCCGCGGGCATTCTTAAATCGGACGTAGTACGCGTAACATGTTTATTTAAAGAAGGCATGTTTATTAAAGAAGGTGCTGAAAGTTGCGACCGGTAGCATCAATGCATGCCCGACAGCGTCGAAGCATTGACCGACGTACACGTCGAAAGATTCCCGGCATTTCGGGAACAGTTCCAGCGGCGACAGCGGTTCTTGCTACGAGGTCTTCTTCTGAGTAAATGGGAGTCTCGTACACGAGGTTCTTCATGTGTCCCCACAGGAAGAAATCGAGGCATGTTAAATCGGGCGATCTCGGTGGCCAGGCTACGGGCCCACCCCGGCCTATCCATCGGTCCCCAAAAGTGGCGTTCAGATAATCCCGCACATCGTTGCTGGAGTGTGCTGGGGCCCCGTCGTGTTGAAACCACATTCGTCTACGAATAGCCACGGGAACATCTTCCAGCAGTTCCGGCAACGTTTCTTCAAGAAATATCCGATAAACCCGCCCGTCGAGTCGGGCAGGCAGCAGGTACGGCCCAATCAACTTGCCATGGACGATACCCGCCCAAACATTGACGGCGAACCGTTCTTGATGAGCATGCACCCGTGTAGCATGTGGATTTGCGTGCGCCCACACGTGAGAATTGTGCATGTTAAACACACCCTCACGTGTGAAACAGGCCTCATCTGAGAACAGCACATAAGCCGGAAAATTAGGCTGCACCGCTGTCTGCTGCAGAAACCAGCGTGCGAATTCCACACGAAGAGGGTAATCCCGAGGTTGTAATGCCTGGACTCTCTGACAATGAAACGGATGTAACTGCTGCTCGTGCAACACTCTCCAGACCAGGTCGTGGTTCACACCGAGGATACGTGCAACACCTCGCGTGCTTGCGCTTGGATTGTCCTCAAATCGCCGTAGGATTTCTTCTTCCATGTCAGGAGTGCGCACGTTTCTCTCCCGACCAGTGTCATGCATGTTTGCATGGAATGTTCCAGTTTCTCGCAGTCGCCGATGCAAATGCGCAAACGTTTGGTGGTTTGGCACACGTCTATTTGGGAAGCGCTGTCGGTACAACCTCACAGCAGCTCTTCCGTTTCCATTGGCAGCCCCATACACCATATGCATGTCAGCCATCTCAGCAGTCGTGAAGCGCTCCATGTTACGCGTACTACGTCCGATTTAAGAATGCCCGCGGCAAGCGCGAGTCTAGCCCACTTCACCTTTTAGCCAATTGCAGCGGCGCCCTCTCGCGCCGAATGGTGACGTCAGCGGACATACACTTATAGACGAAAAGGGTTTGTCTTGGTGTTGCCTATCCCCCATTACAATTTGTACAGAAAGTTTTCAAATACCCTGTATATATATATATATATATATATATATATATATATATTATATTATATATACTATATATATATAATATATATTATATATATATAATATATATATATATATATATATATATATTGCCATTTATTTTGTAAAATGAGATTAGTCTGGAAGTAGGCTTTAATGTTATTACATAATTACCTTCTCAGGGCAAAAATACAGTAAGCTTTTATTATTTATCAAACATTTAATGCAACAATGAACAGATGGGTCTTTACCGTTTGGGGGTTATCAGCGAATTTTAATGAAAAACAAACATATTGGAGCACTTTAAATAATTAATATGTGTTTTAACTAGCTTAAACTAGTTGCAGAGGATTGTGTTAAATTTAGCCAGAGTCACAAACTGCTACTGTTTATGAAAAAGTGCTCTAAGTGTGAGAAAGTGTGTTCCTTCGTTGCCAAAAGCGTCGGTCAAACGGTAAAAAGTGCAACTTTACGAAGAATAGGTTTTTTGAAAGATCCAGGCAGATCTGTAAAAGTAGCAGAAAAAAATCAAGAATTAATGCCCAGTTAAGTCAATTGAATGCCCGGTTAGGTCAACTGAATGCCAGGTTAGGTCAATTGAATGCCCGGTTAGGTCAACTGTACGCCCTTGACGATTGGTTAGGTTAAGTCATGATATTTTCGTTAAAAACACATTAATTATTTAAAGTGCTCTTACATGTTTGTTTTTCATTTCTCAAAAAAAAAAGAAAAAAAAAGAGTAGTCTACCGATTTTCTTTAAAATTCGCTGCTAGCCCCCAAACGGAAAAGATTCGAACAGATTAAAGATCACTTAAATTACACTAGGCAACAAATTTCAACTTTTTTTTTGTTACAGACACGTGAACTACTGATTCCTACTAAAGCGCTGATGCTGATTTCAGATCTGATATCAAAATTTCTCTATCACGTCCAGATTTTGTGTAACCGAAAACCCATATTTTTCATTTTTTTTCTCACCCGCTTCTATTACGAAAGCCGTCTAAGCTACTTTTCCGTGCCACGTTTTATGTTAAGCATACTTAAATAATTAGTGAACAGGGATGTCTTTCCTCCTTTATTCTGGCTTAAGACAGAGCGGAATTCCGCTGGAGTTACCACCCCTGCGCCCAACCATCCACCCAAAGCGCGTTAGTATTTTGTTGTTACTACTGAAAGGCAAATTCCTGTTCTTAAGTGAAACTTTGGTGTGTCCTCTTCCTTTGTCGCTTGTAGGATGACGAGCTCTCCTTCTGCAGGAACCAACAATAATCTCCCATCATATTTGGGTTGAAATTACCTTGGTATCTGTTTTCCATAACTGAGATCTGTTGGTGGAAGCGCTCACCATGCTCGTCACTTACAGCCCAAGGTTGGCCGGGAAGAAGTCAAGATGAGAATGTAAAAAATGAATTTTCAAAGACATTCTGCATCCCATTATTTCATAAGATTTAAGCATGTTTTCTACGAGTTTACGGTGGTTTTCAGCTTTGTGATTTCCAAGAAAATTTTTGACAACTTCAACGAAAGATGTCCATGCTCCTAGTTCATTCTCATTTAGGTTAGATGGAAACGATGAGTCGTGGATGACACTGCGGATCTGTGGTCCAGTGAAAACTCCAGCTTCTAGCTTAGCATCTGTCAATATTCCTTTGAATTTATCCTTTAAATATTGGAAACCACTACCTTGATGATCCATACCCTTCACGAAATTTTTCATAAGGCCAAGTTTAATGTGAAGTGGTGGAAGATGTACTTTCTGAGGGTCAATAAGTGCTGGGTGTTTCACATTGTATTTACCAACAACATGTTCAGTTCTAGATGGCCAATCATGTTTTTTGTAGTGGTTCTTGTCATCTCTGCTGTTCCATAGACACAAAAAGCACTATGCTTTGTGTAGCCCAACTGTAACCCAAGAAGTAATGATACAACTTTAAGGTCGCCACAAATATTCCATGTGTGGTCCTTATATTTGATGAGTCTTAGCAGCAGTTTCATCGATTCATAAGTCTCATTAAGGCCAGTGGCATGTGCTACAGGTATTGAAGGTTTTTCATTGCCGTTGTGCAGTAATACAGCTTTAAGGCTAGCTTTACTAGAGTCAATGAACAGTCTCCATTCTTTTGGATCATAGCGACAGCCAATCCCTTGCATCAGACCACTGATATCGTGGCAGAAACAAACGTTTTCTTCCTGTAAGTAAAATGATGAAAACTGCAAATGGCGATGGCGGAAATGGGAAACTTTGGTGTTTGGTTGGAGAAGATTAAATTCTTGAAGTCTTGAACCAAGCAACTCTGCCTTTTCTTTCGGTAATTCCAAATCGCGCACTAAGTCATTTAACTCCGCTTGACTTAACAAATGTGGGGAAATATTTGCATCTGGAACATATATGCCATCTTTCCCTGTTTCTATATCACTAGCAGAATCTTCAGATGAACTGCTGTCTGTTATCGTTGCTGGTGGAACTGGTGGTGGATTTGTTTCATCATGTGGTACTGGTTTCATTGCTGATTCGCAGTTTGGGTACGTGATCTTTGATTTGTTTTTCTTTGTGAAACCAGCAATCTTTGTCAAACAAAAATAACAATCATTGAAGTGATTTTTCGGCTCACGCCAAACCATGGGGACTGAGAACGGCATTGCTTTTCTTTTACCATTCATCCAAGCTATTAACATTGCATTGCACTGTGCACAGCAAATATGTGGTGCCCAGTCCCTCTGTTGGACTCCTAACTTACAGTCAAAATAACACTTGTAGGCAAGTTTAATCTTTGTTGTTATGTTTCTACGTTGTGGCTTAGGTGTATATTGTCCACAGACAAAGCAGAAGTTGTCTGGGTGATTTACACAAGCACGTCTATTTGATGCCATTTTGAATTACCATACAATATCTGAAAAAACGTAGAAAGTAATTATTACGATGTGCAAAATAAAAAGAAATACATACCGTAGTACAAAACAAATGCTATAAAAAACACAAGTCACCACAACCTGTCACTTGCTCATCAGCAGAGAGCTTCAACAACCGTTCTGCTTGACTGTCACGTAGCGACTGACCGTTGGGCCGTTGCCCGTTACTATGCTCTTGACTCAGTGTTGCCAACTCGGGATAAATTTTATTTATCAAAATTGTTCGAATTTGTATATAGTTGGCAAAAAAAATTGCTTTAACCTTGAAAAGCAAGTTTCATATTACTGGCATTAAGCCGATTAAAACCAAAATCTGGACGTGGTAGAAAATTTTACTAAAAGTGATTTGCATTTTACACAAAATCTAGACGTGATAGAAAAAATCTAATTATAGATTTGAAATCAGCATACCGAACTTAGCTAGGAGCACCTATTTGGTCTTCTGTAACAAAATCTTTGTTGCCTAGTGTTATCATTAAATTGTGAAAAAATATTTATTTTTTGTTCAAATAGAAGTTAACCTCAATACGGGCGTTTTTTCCCAGAATGTGATGAAGGTGGGGTTTGAATATGTCAATTTATTTTTCTGACAATTTTGGTATAAAAACATTTGCTTCGCAATTATTTCTCTGTTTTCACTTCTAATTTCTTATAATGGTTGCACTAATTATCAAAAACTGAATATTGTTGTTAATCTTTCAAAAGTACAGGACAATATGCTTAATTTATTAACTGAAATTTCTTTTCATTACATATTAAACTATATAATAATAAATACTAAAATATAATTTAAGTTGATAACGGTTCTTCGCTAGTAATTTAGTTCTCCTTCCAAACACTACATTCCAAAAGAGATAAAACTAATGCAAAAACCGGGCCGAGTTTTGGATCTTGTAAATAATCTTTGACCTAAATGGTAAAAGCAGATTGAAAGATACGGCGGTAGAAAAATGGGTTTATACAGTCCTCTGCAATAGTTCCGCTCCACCCCCTCTGAGATGTGGAAACAACGCAGTCCATCTTAAACCCCAGTTCCCCACCCTCACTGCCTCCCTCTCCTCATCCCCCTCTCAGGTATTGTCATAGTAATACTTTTATTTTTTGAAAACCAATGACAGAATAAATATATTCGCTGTAGGTTTGGTGGTAATGCTATGACGACTATGTATTTTATTCATTACTAAATTTAGGGAATAACTAGGTTGTTTCACAAACGTGGGATACTTTAAAAACTTTCAATTATAGGATTTTGATATGGCCATGTTATAGGTATTGTAAGATAAGTTGAAGTATCGACTTTTCCTCCAGAGAAAAACATTTTTTGTTTAATGTCCATGCATCATCAACAAATGATTATCCAGAAAATGCTCTATCCATGGAGAGATAATGATAGTAGTTGAATTTTTTATAATAAAAATAAACATGAATCAAGTAAATTTAGGGATTTTCTTAAGAACATACAAAACATAATGTTCAAATTATAAGGAAATTACAATTGTTCAAGTAAATAAATATATATTTATTACATCACAACCATAACATTATTATACACAATTACTCAATACTTGGTCCATCGTCCATTATTATTATTAATGACCTCTCGTAGCCTATTTGGAACAGATGCCACGTGACTGTAGATGACTTGTGGGTTGGTGCGGAAAAGTTCCCACTCTGCCATGGTGTGTTCCAGCAGGTGCCGAGATGTTCGCTCCTATACAGGCTCCCGAGCATTAACCACATTTGCCCACACATTTTTAATGGGGTTTAGGTCACACCCGTTGGTGGGTCAGTTGAGCAGCACGACATTTCGTTGTTCCTGAAACCACCGTCTGATGATCCTGGCAGTATGACGAGGGCAGTTATCCTGTAATATGTACATGTTAACCCTCCGTCTATGGCTTTGGGTGTTTTGAGGTTGATGGGGGTTCTAGAAAGATGGCAGCAACAGATTTTCTCACTCTGGGGTAGCTGGTACCGTGTAGGGAATCGCAGTAGTTTCTTTTATACTACACTCCGATTTCTTCTTGTAGTGGATCGGAGAATTCTGTGAAAATTTACTAAATTATCTGACGGTTCCCCAATTTTTCTTTTTGCTTATTGGGAAATTCTTTATTCTATTTTAAAACTAAGTTCTCTGGAGAAAGGCGGGCTGAAACGAGAAGACAAAGAGATCTTCTGACTGAATTTTACTGCTTCTAAAGTGCAGGACCTGTAGGTCAGATCAGATTAATCAGAATGATAATTTGAAAAATAAAATGGAAAGAAAATTAGGATCACCTGAAGATCAGGGCACCCATTCTTCGTTAGTTAGCCTTATAAGGCTAACTAACGAAAATATCGCGACTTAACCTAACCAATCGTAAAAAGGCTTACAGTTGAACTAACGATTGGTTAGGTTAAGTCGTGATATTTTCGTTAGTTAGCCTTATAAGGCTAAGGATCAATGAAAGAAAACCACTCCCAAAAGTTTCTAGTAAACAATTCCACCCTAAAAAATTATCAAGTAAACAATGCCACCCCCTAAAATCATAAAGTAAAGAATGTAAGTAAAAACACCTTCATGAGGAATTGTTTATTATTTATTACTGTATGCCCTTGATGAATGGCTAGGTTAAGTCATGATATTTTCATTTAAACTAACTAAAACATCACAACTTAACCTAACCCAACTTAAATAACCTACCTACCTAAATAACTTACAGATAAATGAAAGAAAGCCACCCCCGACCCTTTGGGGGTGGCTTTCTTTCAATGATCCAAGGCTAACTAAAGAAGGCTGGGGTCCATGATCTTCAGGTGATTCGAAAATTAAAATTTTCCCAAGCTTGCATTTTATATAGTTAGAGTGTCACGGGAGTTTGGCTTTATATGAAGAAATGAATGTTAGAATTATTAATTTTTACATATATATTAATATACTAGGGCCACTCAATATATTTTGCCACACCATTTATTTTTAGCTAAATAATAGGCCATGGGGCTGAAATGTCTTTTGGGCCGTAAGTTTGAACTTTCTGCATTTCACATAACCGGATTTTTCCAGTTTGAACCTCCCCTCCTTTTATGAAACCGCTTTTAAACGCCCTTGTATAAAACCGATGGTTAAGGCGGTTTCGAAAATGGCGTCTGACAGTGATGTGCGTCGTAAACAGAGAGCTGTTATCGAGTTCTTAACCGCAGAGAAGGAAACAGTTGGAAATATTCACAAACGTCTATAAAACGTTTACGGAGATGGTTGTTGATCGAAGCAGAGTTGGACGCTGGTCTAAACGTGCGAGATCATCAGAGAGAGGGAGAACCAGCCTCGATGATGAGCCACGCAGCGGTCGCCCAGCATAGGCTGTGACATCCCACACTGTGCAACGTGCTAACAGCATCATTCGAAAAAATCGGCGCGCCACATACAAGGAGGTAACACTGTAGCTCGGAATTAGTGAAGGAAGTGTGAATACGATAATTCAGCAACTGGGATACTCAAAAGTGTGTTCACGGTTTGTTCCTCGCGAACTGACTGAAGATCACAAAGTCCAAAAAAAGAAATTGCTTCTGAATCGTTGGTTCGATACGAGACAGAAGGGGATGACTTCCTTTCACGAATTGTGACTGGGAATGAGACTTGGGTACACCACTTTGAACCTGAAACAAAACGCCAATCCATGGAGACTCCCCACGCAAGAAAAAGTTCAAAATGGCTCCCTCTGCAGGAAAGGTTATGGCCACCATCTTCTGGGACATGGAAGAGGTGATTCTGGTGGACATTATGAAGAAAGGACAAACAATGAACTCAGAGGCAAATATTTCTACCCTACAGAGACTCCAGAGACATATAAAACGAGCTCGACCGAAGAGAAAACTGGAAGACGTCCTTCTTTTGCACGATAACGCAGAACACCCGCTACTAGTCTCAAAACAACCCTCACTGGTATACCTCTTCAAAGGAAGAAGGTGCATCTCGGATGATGGTATGGTGTTGCATTCTTTTTCGATGAACATATCACTGGAGGCACCTACCTACGTATGCTCAAGGAAGAAGCATTTCCCAGTGTCTTGAACGGAGAAGGAAATTTCCCAACATGGTTCCAGCAAGACGGCGCTCCTGCCCATTACAGCACCCAAGTAAGGGAATACCTGTACCAACAATTCCATGGTCATTGGATAGGACGTCGAGGGCCTGTGAAATGGCCAGCTAGAAGCCCGGAACTTACGCCACTAGATTTTTATCTCTGGGGCCACTTGAAAGCGCTGGTATACGCAGAGAAAATTAGGAGTGTTGAACATTTGCGGCAGCGCATTATTGGGGCATGTAACACCATTACTCCTGACATCATTCACCGTGTGCTTGCTGACTGAGTATCACGTCTGAATTTGTGTATTGAAAACAATGGTAAACATATTGAGCACGTTCTGTAAATAAAAGCTTTTGTTTTGCCTTTTTTTATTATTTTTCCTATGATGCCGGACTTATGGGACACCCTGTATAACAAGAATGTCATGAATGCCGCTAATTTCCTAACCCTTCCGAATGGTTTCCCTCATTTTGTGTAAGTTATCCCATGCAGAGACAAGCCATTTAGCATAAATAGGTTTCAGTATGGAAAGCTTCAAATCTATCTTCAAATCTATCTGTACGCCCTTGACGATTGGTTAAGTTAAGTAAGGTCTTGATATTTTCGTTAGTTAGCCTTATAAAGCTAACTAAAGAAGGCTGGGGGCCCTGATCTTCAGGTGATCCAACTTGCCTTCATATACGACCTCAATCAATCACAGTCCAGAATAAATGTCGTCATTCATGACGTCATTTTAATCTGTAAGATTATAACTAGCAACTGTTGACCTCAAAATTATGATGCTGCGAACTCATGCAAGGATATGAAAGCGAAAATTTGCTGCCACGAAATTAACCTGGTTTACAGTATATATACTTGTAAACTCATACAATATTATACTAATGTTTATGAAATGACGTTGATGGGTCAAACCTAGGTGTTGACATGGTTACTGGCATGATCTATGCTCATACCATATTTCTACACCGTATGACGAACACCCACTCTGAAAATGAATCCAGCTCACGATAAAATTGCACAGCGAGGCCGGATAATTGGTATATAGGAAGCAGGCCTCTCTGTTGCTGACATAGGCATGGAACTGGGAATTTCGAAGCCTACTGTTCGACGCTGGGTGCAGAGGTGGCAGGGGACTGGGAACCTACTTCATCGTCATATGTGTGGGGCACCAAGAAAGACCACCCCAGAAGAAGACGAGAATAATCAACGAAGTGCTGAACGATCCTATCAACAACACAGTCGCCATCCGGGAGACACTACATATAGGCGTGTCAGTGGACACCGTAAGGAGACGGTTGCATGAAGCAGGATATCACCACCGTACTCCTGCCAAAAAAGAGAGGATCAAGGAATGACATCGTCGGGACAGGCTCTTGTTTGCTAGCCAGCATATAAATGATGATCTCGCATACTGGAGCAGAGTTATCTTCTCTGACGACAAGACGTTTGCGTCTACAACTCACGGTCGTCTTCGGTGTTGGCGACAGGACAACAGGAGATATGCCCACAAAAATATTTACGAAGTGGCACGGAGTGTGCACATGACGGCGAATGTGTGGGGATGGATGCTCCTGCAAGGACTAGGAGAGCTGAGAGCTGATTGAGATCCATTGGAGGTTTACACAGGTATGTTGTATTTGTGTGTAAGATTTATGTATTACACGCATTTGTATGTCCGGTTTCCACATTTACATGGGACGAATCATGGTCATAAAATTGTTCTTTAAATCTTTCAGTACTATGACAACACTTTAGGATTTTATTCTGGATAACTGCAGACTCTATTATTTGTATAACGGCGCACAATTACATTTTAGCTGAGAGAAACCTCTAATACATAGGGATTAAAACCTATCTCGGATAGTGGGTTACTGATGAAGCCCATGGATGAGATATAATTCTACTTTTAATATTTAAAATCCATTTGCGGGACAACTCTCCCATCCACACCGCTAGGATTGTTAAAAGGTGGTTCGAGGAGCAGCGAAATCTAGAACTACTGGACTGGCCTAGTAAGGGGTGTGACTTCAACCCCATTAAGAACGTGTGGGGGAATGTGGTGAATCGTGGGAGCCTGGGCAGGAGCGGAACAGCCGCCAGCTGCTGGATCACACTATGACTGAGTGGGAGATGTTCCGAAGGTACCCACACATTATACATAACCATGTTGCATCTATGCCACACAGATTAAAAGATGTAATAGACAATGATAGGGGATGGACCAAATATAACTATGAACCGGATATAGCTGTGCCATTTATGTTAATCTATGGCAAAATGTGAGCATTTTGTATGACTTTATCATTTTGTATGATAAACTATTTAGTAAAACATTCTCAACCATTGCATATTTGTCGTAATAAAGAATTGGTGTTTTATTATATATATATCTATATTCTTTGTTAAGATCTAATAATATCTCCACATTGATAATGCAACAGGAAATCTGGAAAACATTAATGGGTTTATCTGTCCATCGTGATTAAATCATTATCTCTCCACATTGATAATACAAATATAATCTGGAAAACACTATTAATAATAGGCATCAACCACAAACCGGTGGTGATATCCTGCTTCATGCAACTGTCACCTTACGGTTTCCACTGACACGCTCATATGTAGTCTTTCCTGGACGGCGACAGCAAGTAACCATGTCAACACCACGGTTTAGCCCATCAACGTCATTTCACAAACATTAGTATAATATTAATATTGTATGAATTTATAAGTATATATAAATATGTTTATTCTAGTATAAGTGTGGATTATTCTTATGTGATTTTGATAATCAGTTACTGTTATTTAGCTCGAAACTGTTAACAAGTTCTTTGTGTAACAATCGATAAACCATTTCCCACTAACTCTTTCTGCCCCTCTACCTCGCTCTCTCACACACTGTCTCAATCTTCTTCTTGCTCACAGTCAATACATACATATATATAATCGTGTAGATTCGTAAGTTAGTAAAGGTTTAAGGATGCACACAGACTCTACAAACAGCTTTATTAGTATTGTTACATAATTATTTAATATACGCGAAACTGGTGGGTGGGGAAGGGAATGAGGGAGTGTGGAGGATGGTTGTGTAATGTTTATTTTTGGTTCAAATTCACTAGTACATAAAAAGTTGTATTGTGGTAACTGTTCATATAGACTTGCAGTAATCATAATGGAACCTTATTACTGTATAAGACTAGTAAACATAGATTTCAACGCTGTTCACATCATATTAATCGTTTATCTTTATGAATATACATTACATTATAACTAGGGGCCGTTCAAAAATTACGTAACGCTATTTTTGCTAAAACGTAACACCCCGGATCCCCCAGGAACATTCTGTAACGCTAGACCAGGCACCCTTAAGATGTTACGTAACACTTCCCCCACCCAGGGGCGCATTTACAGTGTGCGGGGCCTTGGGCAAACTATCATATTTCTCGGGATGTATTATTTTAGTGTGTTAATGAATGACAATATTTTGTAATGCACATAACAGATATATTTTTTTAACACACACAAAACACACATGTGGAAGCCATTCCTCTTATTAATGTGATATTAAAGACTATAACTTAACTATGTACACATACAGTGTATACAGCTACACTAGTAGGCTACACAGTTGTAATGCACTTAATAAACAGCTACACAGTTGTAATGCACTTAATAAACAGCTAAACTGTTACCTTGTGCAGCGAAGGTAATTTTTGATCAGTTTGAGTTTCGAGAATGAACGTTCACCAGAACCGTTCGTGACAAACATACACAGGTATATTCTCATTGTTATTTCCATGTTTGGGAATGTTCCTTTCAGTTCGTTTGTGTTCATATGCCGATAAAATCTGTTGCACATGTCTTCACGTTCCGTCTGGGATTCTGTTTCACCTTCAGTGAGTTTCATTAGGGCAGCGAACAGCACAACTTCTGTTACTAGCTCTTTCTCCAGATCAACCGGATAGCATTCTACTAGATGTTCAGCTGACCGTCGAAGACTGTCGATGTCCGGGACTAGAAGGAAATACAAAAATCCAAATCTTTTCTGCAGGACAGCGTACGCTTCTAGACGAGTGTTCAGAGTGGTACACAGTTTATCAATTATCGGTAGAAATGCAGTGGTCCGAAATGAATCTCTTGGTGTCAGGTTCGTATCTTCAGCAGTTCCGATTTCGTCATGATGGCGCTTTCTCTTCTTTGTGCGTTGAGTCGATTCCTTGTATACTCGATGACCACACTTTCCGATGCCCTGGTCCTCGAATTCGTCAAATCTTGATCTGAGATCTTCAACAAATTGCAGTAGTGATTTCAGCAAGAGGGTGGCTGTGGCTAACGACATTCATTGTTTTTGCAGAGATGCATTCGTTTTTTGAAATCGTTCGAGAATAGTGTTCCATAAACCCAATAAAATGGCTGTTTCGAGTTGTTGAAGCTGTTTAGACAATCCCCTGGCTTCGATCCTGGCTTCCGCAGTTTGGCTGGTATCTGCTGCTAGCTCATCCAGTACCACGATATTCTCGGCGTAGCCTTCGGTTAAAGATTGGACAGCATCTGATCTGGCTGACCAGCGGGTATCGGAGAGACCTTTGTCGACCTTTAGTTTCTCACTACGGGAACTACTATCGAGAACCTCTACATGTCGACGCCATCGGTATGTCGAAGAGACGAGAAACGTGTAGACATTCTGAATGAGCATAAACAATTCAACGGCTGCTGTGCAACTGTCCACTGCTGATTTACCCACAAGATTTAGTGAGTGGCACATGCACAAACTCAGCATACGGAGATTTTGACTTGATGTTGCTCTTTACGCCGTTGTATTTCCCTGCCATATTGCTTGCGTTATCATAAGACTGTCCTCTGCAGTCTCCAATTCGAATGCCATGCGTCTCCAGAAAGTTGAGCACCACGTCGGCGATTCCTTTCCCTGTATGTGTGTTCATAGTTATGAACTGTAGAAATCGCTCGACGGACCCAGACTCAACCACATATCGGACGGCGAAGCACAGTTGATCGGTGTGGGAAACATCAGGCGTAGAGTCGACGGATAGAGAGTAGTATTTTGACTGCTGGATTTCTCGGATAATCGTCTGGAGTACTTTATCGGCCATCAACAGTATGAGTTCCTCGCAAATGAAATGAGAGAGATACGAGGTGTGTCCGCTACCTTTGTTGGCATGCTCGCTTATATGCGCAGATAGAAAACTGTCATACTTACTTAAAAGTTCCAAAATTCCGTAATAGTTGCCGTTGTTTGGTGAACCGAAACGGGAGTCGTGTACACGAATTGCTAGTCCTCGTGACGTGATATACTTGATAACGTCTACACAGCGCCGCAAAGCTTCCTGCCAGTAGTTGCACTCCTTTTCAAACTGGTTCACCAGTTTCGAATCAACACGGCCGGAGACAGACTTTCTAACCAACAAATATCTTATTGACTCCATATGTTGCTCACATTTTCCGTGTGCTTCTACCGATTGTCTACCATGCTTCCAATCGTTGAACCCGATTGTGAACTTGCTGTCCGCCCTCGACATTAATTTACAGACAAAACAGTAAACACAGCCTGTGGACTCAGAATAGCACAGCCATGACACCTCAATCCTCTCATTCGTCAGGCTATGTTTCTTAACAAATAATGTCTTCGTACATCGGCGTGTTGTACCACTTTCAGTAGTTGAAGAGTTACTGAAGTCGCTGTCATAATTTCGGCAATCTGATGTTCCCCGCTCTATCCAGAACTCTCTAAAGTCATCGGTCAGCACTTGTGGCCACAAACCAATGTCATTAATTGCATGCCCTGAAGCTGGTGGGCTTGCTGAACGCAGTGACGTAGACGGGTCTTCTGAAGACGCAGCTGTTGATGTAGCGGAGGCAACTGGTTGGCCTGCTGAAGGGGTTGACGTAGACGAGTCTCCTGAAAATGCAGCCGCTGAAGTAGTGGAGGCAGCTGCTGGGCTTGCTGAACGCACTGACGTAGACGCGTCTTCTGAAAACGCAGCTGCTGAAGTAGCGGAGGCAGCTGGTGCGCTTGCTGAAGGAGCTGACTTAGTTGCTGATGATTTAATCCAATTAGTCAGTTTCGGCACCGTCGCAAGAAACTCTTCTCTGCGCTTCTTATCCTTACGCTTTTCACTACCGGGTTTATATTTCCTCCTTCGATCCCGGTCACGGCTCGTTTCCATGTTGTACGTATTACACTGCCAACAATAAGAACATAAATCATGAATCTGCAACAGAAAAAACAAGTAGTAAGTTAGTAACAACATTAGAAATGAGTAACACTAACAAGAACAACAAATTAAACACCATCAAAGCGGATATTAGAATGCCTGATGCCATGCTGCCTGCCGGAAAAAGTAAAACTCGTCGCAGATGGCAAATACGTGACGTTTAATTTTTTCAATTGAAATTTGCGGGGCCCATCGGGCGCGGGGCCTTCGACATTTGCCCGGTGTGCCACCCCCTAAATGCGGCCCTGCCCCCCCCACACCCCACACGTTACGGAACGTTACAGTGGGGGAGGGGTAGATTTGAGCAAAAATAGCGTTACGTAATTTTTTAACGGCATCTTACCTGTATGTCAATGTTATACGTTGTTAGACTCGGTTGTCCCTCCTCCACCCCACCTTCCCCCAGTACATGTACGGAGTCGCCTGTGATGCGAGGAACATTATATATGCGGGGAACTGTACAACAGCAATGAATTATTTAGGATACCTTAATTGACGCGTTCGGTGGAGAAGGGGCGAACGCAACATTTTCAAATTATGCCACAAAATGCAGTTAAAGTTTGTAAACTTTAAACCTTTGTATTTTTCCGGTTTATTGAAATGTTGTATGAATTTGAACACATATTTGAGTAAAATATTGTTGTGTAATATGTCGATATAATAAAACGCCAAGAAATTTTTCAATATTATTTATTGATAGCTTCTGATGTTAACTGGTGTAATCCATTATTTGGTCCTCTTCGTCGAATGTTGTATTACCTGCTTCAACTGTTTCGGTTTCTTCCAGTTCCTTTAACAATCTTGTATAATAGTTCACTGCAGTTGCAGGCATTAGGTCTGATAATTCTTTGAGATCTTTTATTTTTTCCTTAGTTATTGGCAGCAATTGGGAATACTTTGGTTGCAGTGTCTGCTGGGCTTGATTGAATAAACTGACACTGTAGGATTTTTTCCCTTTCTGCAGTCTGACGGGATGGCTATTATCTGGGGTTGTGCGGTATGCAGTAGATATTACGTAGCCTTCTTTGTGTTGAAAGTCAAATATTAACTTTCTTGCATCTGTAAATTTAGTAGTTGTTGATTTCCTAATGACAATGCACGTTTTTAGGACGTCAAAATCGAGAAAATCAGCCTGTTTCATTTCTACAACTAGGAAGCGCTGCGAAACGGCTGTAGTTATGGCCGTAACATAATCTTTTTTGGTGTAAATAATATGGCTGTAATTATTTTTTATATTTTGTTCAATTTGGCCAAATTGAGCATCACAGGGCATTGTCGAGTGGCCAGAAAGTAGATAGATGTGTTCAGTGTGAAGCAATGATGCGGAGTGAATTTCTCTGAGATACATTAAAACCTAAATTTTACCGTGAAAGAGTGCAGACTAACATCTAATTTTTTGCATAGGTAAAGCAAAGGTTTTAAAGGATAATTATACGACAAAAAACTCATTTTTCGAATTTTGTGGCGTTCGCCCCTTCTCCACCGAACGCGTCAATTGTTAAAAGGTGTTAATTACGTATGCCAATTCATCATTCAAGTATTCAGAATCGCATAACTTAAATATTATAAAAAATAAACCAACAATGATCCCTTCCTTGGGTAATTAGATGACTAGAAAAGCAATGAAGATAACTGTTTGAACGAGCTGGTCTATTATTTTTCTTAACAAAGAGCCAAGGAAAGGAAGACGACCTGGAGTTTCCACCTCAAGGGCAAAATTTCATAAAAGGAAATATGCAGTAGTATTTAAAGATCGAAGAATTTAATCAATATTACAGTCTCTGTCAGCTACTACAAAGGTATAATTCACAAAACAAAAGTAATTAGTCCCAGAGAAGAAGTAATCTGTATAAAAGTTGATTTCCAAAAATTACATGGACTGGTAAACTGCATCCCATCTTCAAATCTGAACCCAGCAGCTTGTGAAAATTCTTGTTGAAGGTAAAATAATTATCCTGCACGCACCGTTCAGTCAAAGAAAGAAACATTTATGGCCTTGAGGTAAACATTCATCTTTATCGGTAAAGTAAGTGTCAAGAAGTTTGTTGTCATATCAACAGGAACCCTTGTACAGAGAGACGTGACATTAAAGCTAATCACAACTTTATTTTGAAAATGAATACTAACAATTTTCCTAATGAAGTCATCTAAGATCTTAAATGCAAAATGGAAATTTTGTCAACGAACTGAACCAAATATGATAATATGATAGCTCGATCTTGATAGTTAGGTCGTATTGTTGATATAAGTGGTCTTATAGGAGCAATATGTTCTTGACAATCCGTATAAATTTAGTAGTGTAGAAGATATAAACAAACTTCTTGTATAATTCCTTATCTCTTGAAATTTGTTTTAATTTTTTATTGTAATTACCTCAGACTGTTTAAAAATATCTGAAGTAAACTTAATTTAGGTTTCGTCAGCGAGTAATGGTTCCATTTTTTGGTGACAGGTGATAATTCATAATAACTTAGTGAAGCCTGATATAGGCAACAGTCTTGATCCTTGTCGTTACTAATACAAAGCAGCCGAGAGAACTTAAACTGAATTCATTTGTTTCACCATCTCAATCCGAATACCTGACAAAACTGGGAATCATGATGCGAAATCACTATACTCATTATTATAATAATAATAATAATAATATAAATAAATAATAATAATAAAAAATGGTGTATTATAATTATAGTGTATTCTTCCTCTTCTCCTGTGAGATGGTAGACACCAGGTGAGAATAGAAATAGTGGAACATTGAGAGTTATATGCTGAAAATGGTTTGTGTGTGTGTGTGTGTGTAACTCTTTCTTCAAACACAAGGAGGTAAACAGATATACTATATATAGTATAGAATAAGCGAAGTGAGTCAAGAACGAAGCTTCAGTGATTATATTTTCGTATCCTCGATCGCCTTGGAAATATTTTTTTCAGACAGGAAGGTCAATCCAAAGGCCACCCAACATAGAGGAAGAACGAAGCTAAATCAAGTCCAGGATTTTCGAAATGCCTTGACAATCTGCGTTTGAAAGATTGGAGGTCATAGACAGAGAGAAAGATGGATTGAGGAAGATTGTTCTGGAATTGACCGGTTGAGTAGATGAAAGATAGAAAATACCGATTAAACCTTGTTAGAGAAATGAAAAAAAAATGAATGGGAATGCGTCGAATGTCTGGTACTGCAGGATGACTAACAGTCAGAGAGATATGCAAAATGATCACCAGTAAGGCTGGGAGAAGTGATTTGAGGAGGAATGTGAAATTTATTTGGTAAAATTTATTTGTAAAAATTTGATCTAAAGAACCTGTCTAACCTTTGAATTTTCTGACAGAGGGGAGAATTTTCTTGTTCATGAACTCCGCTTCCTACATTTCGTCAATTTAGCTCCACAAAAGGAGCTCAATGAATGTTCTCTTTTTACGATACATAAGTGTAAAAAGTAAATTAAGTTTTAAAACTTGGTGCGTTTGTGTCCTGTCCTGGTTGTAAACAGGCTAACGCCCCTATTGGACCCAAATGAATCAAGGTGTTAGTTTTGTGCATATTCATGAACATCAAATAGTGAAGTTATAGTGGAACATCGATGGAATGTAGTGCTGATCTCATTACTAAGTAAATAGGCTGAAATTGGTCTCAGAGTGATTACAAACAAGCTAAGGTCATTTGTTAACAAAGAAGAACGTTTGTTTTTCTTCGAAGTAGAACCACAGAGGAGTAACCTTAACACTAATTACATTGGTCGATAAAATCGAGCTTTTTTCTCTCATCAAAGATGTATACACACTTTTCTAGACCGGTTTTGTACGCTGATTCCAAATCTATTTTCGGTTTTCCTCCAGCACATCTATTTATCGAAATATGACTGGTGTTAATTTCAACACAATTTATCGTAAAAGTACAACTTTATTCATAAAAAGAAATGTACACCAACCTAAAAACGTTGCGAGTACGATATGACTAGTAGTATGACCGCAAAAGGTTAGAGTGCAATGCAACTGCAAATGTTTTTCAATGTTGCAAGAGTTATGCAACAAAGGGGGGTTATCCCACAAGCTGCAATGAAGGGGAACTTCCCCAGCAAGCTGGGGGAGGCCACCTGACGTCTTTGGGGAGAAGGTGGGACGGCCTCACCCCCCAAAGTGAAAACTAACCTAAGCCCTAACCTAAGAAGGATAGAACGGTGTTCACCTGGCTCCTGCCAGACGCATAATGAGAGTTCATCCGAGCGCCCGCTGTCTTATAAGATCCTAATCAGCCAGTTGGCTTAGAAGGCTTCTTAGAAGGTGTAAATGACTTGTTCAGGTGTCCACTATAAGGGTTGAGTTGCCAGATTGCGTTATTTATTTAATTAAAGCATATGTTCTTGACAGTTGGCTTAACCCGCCAGTTGACGTAGAAGACCTAGAAGGAAGGTGTATATGTTACGCCCAAACATCGAAATCGCTCAGTGAGCGAAAAAAACAGCCACAACGCGTTGTGGATGCACCTAAGTCACCACACACCAATGTTAGATATTTTTTCGCTTCATGGCCGTTCTCAAACAACCACAACGTGTTGTGGACGATTTGAAACGACCAAACACCGGTGTCTTTCATCAAACTATTTAAACACGACGTATAGTAAAATTAGATAAATACGACGTATATTTATCGACGTATTCACCAATTAAACTAATTAATGACGTAAAACTCTTTTAATGATGTAAACAACGGCTGACGCTATCATATTTTCTTACCGGAGTTGTTTAGAGGCAAAAAAAACATTAAAAAAGGGGAGAGGGGAGCACTACAGGGCTCCGCCCCCGAACCCCCGAGACCTAAATTATACAGGTGATAATATTGAGTAAATGTACCCACCTTGCCTGGGTAGCCTGAGCCAAACAGACTAATGTAAAGGATAAAAAAGCTAAGTGCACTTTTTTAAATTTATTACAAACCCAAATATTGTTTCAAACTAATATAAGTAATCTTAAAATAAAAAGTAGGAGAAACACTATATTTTTCAACACCAGAGGTATTGCCAACAATCAAATGACCTAATTGTACAGACGTATCTTCAGTAGAAAACCAAGGTTGTCTGTTTTGGGAAACATTGGCCTTACCTCCGTACGCATTAATTTGATATTGCAAACCTAACCTAGCATAACGGGAGAATCTATGCCAAGCGTTATGAGTACGAGTTTTAGGTCTGTGTGTGGTTGTTTCAGATCGTCCACAACGCGTTGTGGTCATATCCGAATCGTCCACAACGCGTTGTGATTGTTTGAGAACGGCCATGAAGCGAAAAAATATCTAACATCGGTGTGTGGTCACTAAAGTGAATCCACAACGCGTTGTGGCTGATTTTTTCGGTCACTGAGCGATTTCGATGTTTGGGCGTAACATATATATTAATTAACTTTTCAGCTGCCAGATTGCGCTATTCAGATATTTTTGACAGTTGGCTTAGAAATCCATCAGTCGGTTTAGAAGGCCTAACCAGCCATTTGGTATACATATAATTAAATAATAATATCGTTTATATATACACAATAGGACGGAGTGAAACAACTTTTTATTTCAAATTTATTTGCCTCACTTGTTTTTTGGTGTATTAGAGCATAAAAATGCTCATAACATAAAAACTAAGTGTCCCATCAAAAAAAATAATTGAAGAAAAACGCTTTATAATGCGAAACTATACTTGAAAAACACCATTGTGCATACATTGTATTGAAATAAAATTGTATCTGGTCTCACTTGGTTGGATGCCATAAATCAATTACATTTGAATGCGATATATAACCCGCTCATCTCAAATATTATTTTTTCAGGAGAGGCATCAGATCCTTTTTGGTTTCAAGTGAGGGAAGCAGAGAGCGACTTTTTATTCTTGACCTAATAAATCCGTCTCTTGATTCTTGTGATATTACTGATGCTGATGCATCTCTAACCAACTTCACGGCTCTTTCGACGTTCTGTGTGTGAATGGGGTATTGCTCAACTTTGAAACATTTTGGTTCGTACTAAAGCAATTCTTCATCACAAAATTTAGAAGTAAGAGGTGGTTCACTGATATCAATCCTATCCCAGAAGATGATGTCTGTCCAATGTGATGCTTTGAAGTTCAATTCTGGTACTCTAAATTCTCTGATTTTCCTTGTATTGGCTTCCCAACACTTTCTTGTCTGTATTATTCGATCGATTGCAACTTTGCGCAGCTTATGCTCACTATCTGACAGCATTGATAGAAGAATATTTTCTGAATGAGCAAAATAGGCATTCCGTGAAATATAAGGTTGGACAACTTTTTGTATATTTTGGGGTAACAGGCTGAACCTTTTTATCGCATCAAAGATACGTTTGGGTCCATCAGGCAGATACGGTTTAAATTTTATATTGAACCGGTTAGGACCATAGTTTGTTACTATG
Organism: Bathynomus jamesi; assembly: GCA_023014485.1. Taxonomy (NCBI): domain Eukaryota; kingdom Metazoa; phylum Arthropoda; class Malacostraca; order Isopoda; family Cirolanidae; genus Bathynomus; species Bathynomus jamesi. Next base: position 161,513 of record JAJOZX010001648.1, on the reverse strand, counting down.
AACAGAACAAGGCCACGTAACTCTCTGGAGGGATTCTTTTGGGAGACATAATAACGACATAGTCTGTTAGCTAGAGTTAACCATCTAGAGTTGTTAAGGGGACCAGGCTTGAGTTTCTCTAGACTTCCGTCAACATATCCTTCTCTTATGGCCCCATTTATTCTGAACATGTATTGTTGATCATTACTTAAATCTTATATGAGCTCATCTGTGAGAACTGGGATGCTATCGGCCCCATCCATAATTGGGGAGAACTTTACCACGGGCATCTCATGGCATGTCTTAAGAGCATTACCAATAGATCCACTGAATGATCTTGGCCCAGTTGTTTTCCCGTTGTATCGCTCAAACAGATGCTTAAGGGAAGTTCATTTGTATGTAACATACAAATGCTCTATTGCAATGGTCGGTTCAGCTTCTGCTCGATGAAATGGATTATGCCACCTTTAGACCCAGTGTTGACATTCGTACTGTCGCACCCTATCACCTGGAGATTCTGGTAGAGTGTCACTTCATTCAAGTAAGCGAACAACGATTCAGATACATCACTTGCTTTTCCAGATTTAGGGCTTAAATGGTTAAGATATTCTCCACCAGGCTCACTCACTAGTACATAATGTTCTTCAACAATTATATCCTGGTACCATTTACCATCTTTATTTGTCTTTACCAACGTCTTGTCTTTTCTCCCATCAAAATATAAAGCTTTAACATCACCATTACTTTGTACAGCTTCAACTTGTAATGTTTTTCTCAATTTCTGTCTCTCTCTTCCCACCTTACTTCGATCAATAAAAAAGTCACTCCTTTTCTGTAATGATACCGAAATCCACCAAACTAGCTGAAGCAATGGCCGATGCAGCCCGATCTGAAACACCAAATCTGTCGGCTTCCATGGCGAGATTGGGTAAAGGGGCTCTCATTTGAATGTTGGAGCATTCATATTCAGACTCAGTTGTTGAACTTTCTTCGGTACTAGAGAGATCAGTATTAGTATCAGGTGAAAGTACATCTTCAATGACTACCTTTTCGAATTTCGAATTTCAATACACCTTTTCATGCATGATTATTTTTCTTCGCTTACTTCCTTGATGCTTCTTCAACTTTCTTGCATTTCTTTTTGCTATAGATCTTGAAAGGGTAACATCCACACCTCTAATCACCATATTTCGCATAGTCCTCTGATCCTCAAGGAATTCCAGTTCTTCTTTGGGTATTCTTGATTCTTTTGGACAAATACAAATAATGTTTTTCTTTACATCCGCTTTTTCGGCAGCCAAAATCTTGGTGCGAAACGAAGTTGCATTTACAGGCACAAATGTCAAAGAGTTCTACCAGTGATTTTTTGAACAATTCAATAAGCTTTGCACTGCTTTTGGATCGACTGAGTTGCATAACCTTGTCAGTAAAGCGTTTCAGCTTGGTAATTATGGATTTTTTACTCATTGAGGGTATTGATGAATGTTTCCACACTTCGATCAATGCTTCTGCTGTCGTTTCGAGAGTATCATCATTTGTCAATTTTGCAGATGAGCCTTCTTTCAGTAAAAGAAAATATCTCCCAACCTACATATTAGAGGGTAAGACATTATATGGCAATTCACTTGGAATTCCGAACAGAAAATGTTGCTTCACCGACTGTCTAGTTAGTAGTGATTTTACCATATTTAGATCTGAGGTTAAATTTCTACAGAAATATCACAGTATGAACATCTGAAAAAATACAAAACACGGAATTAGTTAAAACAAATTATATATAAGCTCTAAAACTAAAATATAAACATATTTTACTCAATATCATTGTAGCCACCCATGTTACAATATGCAGCATGCGGCTGCTACCCCCATCCCTAATCAGCCATATGCAAGCTGTCATTGACCTCGAGTGAGACTGATGTTTAGATAAGCGTCTCTGTGTTCTTAAGTAGTTGATGATTAGTAAGTATCGCTTGTGTTGTGTGAATATATTTACTCGTTATCATAGTTATAACCAAATAACGCACAACATAACCGATATCTTCTCTCAAAAACCGATAGATATTATACTAGAGGGTTTTTCAAAATATTACTTTCCGCCATTTTGTTTTCGGCAAAAAATGCGGCGGGTGGAGGGACATAAAAAGAAAATATTATCTTTTTAGAACTTGTAGAGAGTCAATACACCAAATCATGAGTGAGGCAAGACGGTTTAATATTTTCACTCCACCCTAATATACAACCAAAAGAATGAAATAAAACCATTACATCATTCTGTTTAGTTAGACGAATTATTGGAATCAATTTCACGAAATATATACAGGGTGTTTGAAAACTTTCTGTACAAATTGTAATGGGGGATAGGCAACACCAAGACAAACCCTTTTCGTCTATAAGTGTATGTCCGCTGACGTCACCATTCGGCGCGAGAGGGCGCCGCTGCAATTGGCTAAAAGGTGAAGTGGGCTAGACTCGCGCTTGCCGCGGGCATTCTTAAATCGGACGTAGTACGCGTAACATCGAGCGTTTCACGACTGCTGAGATGGCTGACATGCATATGGTGTATGGGGCTGCCAATGGAAACGGAAGAGCTGCTGTGAGGTTGTACCGACAGCGCTTCCCAAACAGACGTGTGCCAAACCACCAAACGTTTGCGCATTTGCATCGGCGACTGCGAGAAACTGGAACATTCCATGCAAACATGCATGACACTGGTCGGGAGAGAAACGTGCGCACTCCTGACATGGAAGAAGAAATCCTACGGTGATTTGAGGACAATCCAAGCGCAAGCACGCGAGGTGTTGCACGTATCCTCGGTGTGAACCACGACTTGGTCTGGAGAGTGTTGCACGAGCAGCAGTTACATCCGTTTCATCGTCAGAGAGTCCAGGCATTACAACCTCGGGATTACCCTCTTCGTGTGGAATTCGCACGCTGGTTTCTGCAGCAGTCAGCGGTGCAGCCTAATTTTCCGGCTTATGTGCCGTTCTCAGATGAGGCCTGTTTCACACGTGAGGGTGTGTTTAACATGCACAATTCTCACGTGTGGTCGCACGCAAATCCACATGCTACACGGGTGCATGCTCATCAAGATCGGTTCGCCGTCAATGTTTGGGCGGGTATCGTCCATGGCAAGTTGATTGGGCCGTACCTGCTGCCTGCCCGACTCGACGGGCGGGTTTATCGGATATTTCTTGAAGAAACGTTGCCAGAACTGCTGGAAGATGTTCCCGTGGCTATTCGTAGACGAATGTGGTTTCAACACGACGGGCCCCAGCACACTCCAGCAACGATGTGCGGGATTATCTGAACGCCACTTTTGGGGACCGATGAATAGGCCGGGGTGGGCCCGTAGCCTGGCCACCGAGATCGCCCGATTTAACATGCCTCGATTTCTTCCTGTGGGGACACATGAAGAACCTCGTGTACGAGACTCCCATTTACTCAGAAGAAGACCTCGTAGCAAGAACCGCTGTCGCCGCTGGAACTGTTCCCGAAATGCCGGGAATCTTTCGACGTGTACGTCGGTCAATGCTGCGACGCTATCGGGCATGCATTGATGCTACCGGTCGCAACTTTCAGCACCTTCTTTAAATAAACATGCCTTCTTTAAATAAACATGTTACGCCTACTACGTCCGATTTAAGAATGCCCGCGGCAAGCGCGAGTCTAGCCCATTTCACCTTTTAGTCAATTGCAGCGGCGCCCTCTCGCGCCGAATGGTGACGTCAGCGGACATACACTTACAGACGAAAAGGGTTTGTCTTGGTGTTGCCTATCCCCCATTACAATTTGTACAGAAAGTTTTCGAACACCCTGTAGAAAATAAATCTATAACCCTATAAAACAAGGAATATGCCAAAAAAAATATTAATAATATAAGAAATACGAACGAGGAATATATATATATATATATATATACAGTGGAACCTTGCTTAACGAGCATAATTCGTTCCCGAATTGTGCTCGTTATGCAAAATGCTCGTTAAACAAGGCAATTTTTTCCATAGGAATCAATGTAAAATATGATAATGCGTTCCATGCTTAAAAAATACTTAAAATAAGATTTATAATGTTATTTAAAGGCGTTTTTTAAATTATTATTGCATGAAATGAAAAGATTATTAATAAAAATTAACCCAAAAGAGAATGTAAATAATTAGTAAACGGTGAAATTTATAAATAACTTACGAAGAGAGAAGGTGCTCCTGACGCACGCAAAGGAAATGAAGAGACAGGGGAGGAGGAGAGGGTTATTGAGGGGAAGGAGGAGAATCGTCTTCGTTCAATGCAATAACATTCTCGACGAGCTCACAGTCACTAGCTTTAAATTTTTTAGAGGCACTTTCACTTTCTTTTGGATCCTTTTTCACGAGGAAACTGTCTAGAGTCATTTGTTTTTGTCTACGCTTTAAATTTTGACGAAAATGCGTGATAACATTATCATTAAATAAATTTGTAGATCGCATAGTCACTGCCTTATTAGGATGATGCTTTTCAACGTATGATACAACAGATTCCCAAGATCTCAGCATCTCCCTTATTGCACTGGAGGGTTGTTGTTCTGCTACGGGCGTTTCTTCGTCCTCTCCTGACAAATTCTCCCCACAATTTCTTGCTCGTTAAGCAAAGTGTCGCTCGTTATGCAAGGTAATTTTCCCCCATTCTTTTGGCTCGTTATACGAATTTCTCGTTATACGAGGCACTCGTTAAGCAAGGTTCCACTGTATATATATATATATATATATATATATATATATATATATGATGAATAAAACCACGAAGGAAAGGAAACAGAATGGTGCTCAAGCGCTTTCGTCTAATGACATCCTCAGGAACACTGAGTGTTCCTGAGGATGTCATTAGACGAAAGCGCTTGAGCACCATTCTGTGTTTGCTTTCTTTCGTGGTTTTATTCATCATAAATATTTTTCACGTGTTACTTTCGTGAAATAATTTTCATATATATATTATATATATATATATATATATATATATATATATATATATATATGATACACACAGACCGTGCATGGAACAAGGAACTCTTCTAGGAAAATTAAATCCACTATAGTCCGAATAAGTAATGGTAACTGACAAATACTATAGTTTTTTCCTTGTTCATGATGCTTGCCCGACGTAGGCAACGGGTCACTCGCAGAGAGGTCCCAAAAATATAGCTTCCCTCACCAGCTATCTGCAAAGCAGATAGGATCCAGCTTTGGAAGAGGATCTAGGGTTTCTGTCCCAAAGCTGGATCCTATCTGCTTGGCAGATAGCTGGTGAGGGAAGCTATATTTCTGGGACCTCTTTGCGAGTGACTCGTTGCCCACGTCGGGCTAGCGTCATGAAAAAGAAAAACTATAGTATTTGTCAGTTACCATTACTTATTCGGACTATAGTGGATTTAATTTTCCTATAAATAAAATAAAAAATAATAATATACAAAACGATGGAGTATAATCATCAACATATTAGTACAGGAAAAAATGTATACAATTATATTAAATACATAATTAAATATATTGAAAATAAAAAATAATAATATTAAATATATTGAAAATAAAAGTAATAATATACAAAACGATGGAGTATAATCATCAACATATTAGTACAGGAATATATATATATATAACATATATATATATATATATATATATAAAATCCTGTACTAATATGGTGATGATTATATACACAATTATATTACCGTAAATAATTAAATATACTGAAAATAAATATACATCAAAATACATTCGTTCTACTTCACTAACTAAAACACTAAACTCGCACGTAATCGAGTCTACAGTCACATCATTATTGCTTTGCTCTACGCAGTAAATACGATTTAACATTATTTCACCGCTCAAGGTGTGCGGCGCCTGTTCTCGATATAAATGGCCTTCATATCGTTCAATACCATTTTTGTGCCCACTTTACATTCGGTTGGTAAGTTATCTTTAAACACGGATAGAATACAATCAGAAGCACGCACAAAGAGGGTATCGTTAGCAATCACATCATTATTAAATTCAAGTTTACAAACACTCCTTTCTAATCGAGGGATTTTTCTTACCGACCCGAGCTTTTCAATCGTGAACTCTTCTTCAGAACGCATAGTGGCAATTGAAATAATCTTCGAAGTCGTAAAGACAGCTGCTCATTATATAGAGGTACATTTCTTCAGGGTGAACAGTGTAAGCGAACTCTGTCCTGTACCGCTCAAGTCCTTTGTACTAAAGTTCATGATATTTCGAAGAGTCTAAACCTTTTAAATAAGCACCCAGCTGTAGACCATTCTCGCCATGCTCATTCCTACATTCGATAAATCCGCTGAGCAGAGCGGTGTATGCTTATTCAAGAACCGTATCAAAATAAAGCATATCCGTAACACGCGCGTTTAATATAGGCTTCAGCTTGCGGAATCCGACGATTTCAAACATTCTGTCAAAGATGAATCGGTTTCGCGTCGGGACAAGAACGTTATTATCAGATGCATTCTTCCACATCAGTCGTATATCAATGCATGGCTGATCGTTATTTATGAACAACGTACAAACAACGGCATATGAGGGGGCATCACTAATCTGTTCTCTTCTTGTACCTACACCTGCGGGTATTTTATAACGGTCCTCACCCCACTTCTCAACTATCACGAAGACTTAGGTTAATGGCACCTGTTTCACGCCTGAACACGCGCAATGACTTCGTCACAGACACATCGTTTGCGGCATTGAGAATGTTTCTCAAAGGAAGTTCCATCGTATTCGAAGAGTGCACGTCCAGGCGGTTCAAGCTCTGAAATGACTGTGAGCCACGGCTGGGCGGATCGGCTCGACGGGAGAGCGAGTCACACCATAAGCTGTTGAATCGTGTACGGATTTGTTCTAGCATGAATCATACGAGTACTTGTGGCAATTATACCATGCAATTTTCCGACACATGGGGCAATTTCAGTTTTAATGTTTTATGCGCACTAGACGTTCTCCACACATTAACAATCCGGTGCACTATTTGAGAGAAACGTGACCATATTTATCATTTTTGTTTAACAATCGATACTCATCTCTAAATTCTATTAAAAACTCACACAGTCCTTTAGCCACAGCCTCACTGCGAACCTCGTCATGATATATATGAATGTAGTGGTAAAAGTACTTTAGCTTGTCCATTCCATGATGACAAGGTTCACATTCTCAGCAGCAGGGTACGCATACTCGGTATGATGCAGCATAACATAATACCGCCTGTCACACCACTCATCAACAAGACTCATTATCCATATCCGTTGCTTCTCTTCTGCACGCGTTGTTTCTTTCACCTCACGGTATATGTACGCTTTTATACAGTTTAGCCCTATAACGTAGTCCATTACGTCGTTTGTGCCGCGAAATCCGGCAATACTCTCACCAGAATATCCATAGAGTATTTGAACATCTTCTTCCTTTGCGCGATTCAATGTAGCCTTAAAAGTCTCAAAGGAGGGTCGGGTAGGTCGTCTTTCAGTATTCACCACATCTTCCGACTTTAACGAATACCACTTCATAAACGTCGAACACCCAATATCAAAAGTAGCCATCACTATTTTTTCGTCTACGTGAGAAAATACACGTCTGAGCTCCAGGGTTTGCAGAAGTCAACTGAGCACGCCGGGTAGAGATATGCCCAGGTAGTAGCAGGAGTCACATGACCGACCTCACAGTGGGCGGAGCTTAGGATTGTACACACGCACGCACACAAAGAAGAAAATGAAACCGTAATTGAAACAAATATACGTAATAAATAAACATATCGTTAACAATACACACCCACACACACATTATATATAATATATATTAATATATATATATAAACAATCAAGGATTAAGTTATCCAAAGGGTACGGTATCATAGCTACAAGGCACCTGGTAACGTTTCCTATAGGTGTCACGGCATACCTTCGTGCCCCTAAGTTCCTTCACACACCCCAGTTTCTGCGCCCGAAAATTGTGGGTCCCCACAGTCAGTTGGGGTAGCTGGTCACCCTCATCTTCCAAACACACTAGATCCTTCAACGAGTCAAAGTTAACGACTCGTCGGTTCGCATGGTTAAGCGTGATACCCTTAGCCTTCACGATATATTTCATATCCTCCCCCACCCTCACCCATACCCCATAAGTTTTTGGTCCTGTTGATACAAATTAGTGAGCGTATGCACCATCACCATACTCATCCTTGATCTCGTCAATTAACTCTCCAAGGAATTCCCCAATACGAGTCATGTATTCACCCTCCCTCGCTGTGAATATTACGCTATCTGTGTCAGCGCACAGCACCCTCCACCCAGGAGAGTGCAGTAGTCCCCAAAGCTTGATGCGGGCGTAGGCCGTTGTGAAATTGGCTACAGGTATGTTTGTAACCCGTGAGGTACTTGTGGCCAGTTCGGTGATGTTCTACTTTATTATGTAAGTATTACCTACATTCACGATCTCCATAACCTCTTTATCGGGAGCGTGGCATAATCCCAGAGTTCACAATAACTTTGTGCCAAATGAACGTTTCGTTTATGAATATTCTGTGCAAATTTTTCCCAAAGACTGTTTAGACACAACTTTGCACTAAAGCGCTTGCCAGAATTTTTAACAATTTGGGAACGGTCAAGCTGTATACCTTCACGGGCAGAGTAATGCTGAATATAAGCCGATTTTTCGTCTTCGGTATCAACTACCCCGATGCTTCTACCTTATCCTCCAAGAAAGCGTTTATATATGGCGTGAAAAGGCTGGGTAGCTTCTGAAACCTCCACACCTCATGTATCTTCAATATTCTGTAGCCATGGCGAACGCCTAGGTTCAGCTTAGGGCTTGTATATACACCTCTGATCTTACGCTGATTGGTCGTATGATTACAATCCCCGTTGTTCTCTTCTGCGCACTTCACACACAGGGGAAACATGAGCTTGTGGTCTATAACGACGGGTAAGATCGGCACCCATAAATCGCGAGGGGGCTGCACCTCTACGAAAGAGTCCAAAGTTGCGCTCACGCAATTTAGCTGAGAACTCCTCGATGGTTGGCATAGCGGGGCCCACCAGTTTTTCAGGTGCATCTACGGGGTACGGATTGTTCTTCATCACGTAGAGATATAAAGAACAGAAGTCGTAGTAATGGAGTTTCACGCCCTCCGTAGGCGGAAAGTATAGCTTGAATGGGTTTGTACGCCCTCCAAACAAGCTGTCACGGCATTTGAGGAGGTCCAACACCATTGAACGTTTCATGGCCCTTATTTCTTCACGGTACTGGCCATCTGTTTCCATCCGTGCATCATACTCATGCTCCCACTCGATCTTGTGAGTGGACTTGGAGTTTATAAGTTGATTGCGGTTACGGGTCCATGCGAGGCTGTCGGCAGGGGATCTTCCGTGGAGGTCCCCTGTGAAAGCACACTCAAGGCGTGGGCATCCATGCCAGCAGCACCCGTAAAGGAATACACATTTCTTCTCAACAGTGTTTGGATCCTCACTTAGACCATCAACCCAAAAAACACGACCATTGACCTTAACGGGTACTTCCACCGTGTTGCGGCCGTGTTTTATATATACCCGTGTCTGTTGCTGTAGTTAATGTTTGGGGGGAGGCAGTCATACGTAATTTAAAGTTTCGTTAGTGAGGAAAGTGTAAGGGAAATACCCTTTTGAAACTTCAGCAGCTTCGCCCATGACCTTGGCTAGCTTGGCTAATTTACAAGGTGTGAACAGCAGGGTGTCTTTAAACTGAACAAAACCTCTTATCTGCATTTGTATTAGTTTGTTGCCTCTTTTCAAGGGGTCGCCTATAAATATCTCCGATGACTCGTGTTCAAGCAACTCCTTATAAAGGAACTGCGGGTCAAATTTTGCTCCGTTATGAGCAAGAATATACAGTCATTTTTTTAACTTCTATGCTAACTTGACAGTATAGGATACAAAGAGTTTCACAGGGCTGTCGTGTGCAATCGTTTTAAAAACGTTTGTCCGTTTACCACATTTGTGACACTCATCACACTTGACATCCATGCACTCATTACAGATAGTCTGACTTACGAGTAAATGTGGAATAACCTCTTTGGTTTCAGCGTTCGTGTATGTTTCTATATCGTAGTACACGGTTATACAAGAGCTATTTTTAGGCTTAGCATCTTTCATATAACATACATGCTTCACTCCATCTGCCTTATATTTTTCATGACATGTAGAACAGTGAATTTCACCGCATTTATGCACAAACTTACCCCAATTATCCATCATATGAAACATGCCACATTCACAGATTCTCATTTTCCTGCAAGTGCCAATTGATTTATGGAGCTGAAAGCATTTATTATTGAAAAATGTACGTCTACACATATTACATTCCCTCTTCTCAGCTTCAACTACAACATTCACATTTGGGGCTTTTACACTGCTCACATACCATGTAGAACTCCTTACAATGTTTCACTATATCATCCGCAAACTCGAGACATCCCTTACACAAATCATGATGCCTTCCATATTTTCGACTTCTATCATAACTAGCGTAGAGAGTCCTTATATTACGGATGGGGAGATACGTTGACTCTGAAAATCCTAAAATAAGTAGAGGTCTTGTACGATCTCTCACACAGCTTTTAAAAACATACTGTACACAGTCCTACGACGCTCATCCATTCCAAATACAACTATACGAACATTCATTTCCTGCTCGACCCTTCTCAGCTCTTCAGGACCGATATTACACTCAAACTCAAGCTTACAATCTGAAGCCAGTTTACGGGCATGCTGCACAACCGTAGGCAGCCAGATATTATACGCGATTGTATTTAGTACAGTGAACATATGAGCTAAGACTATTACTACAAAGCCGCAACCACGATCGACATTTAAGTGCTTTCTGTAAATAGATTGAGAATTGAAATTAAGAGTATAAGGTGTGGCACTATGACCCCCAACCAGTGTTGGGCACTAAAGCGTTAATCCGATAACAGTTAATTAACGAAGTTAACTTTTTTAACGGACTATTAACGGAAGTTAATTTCCATTTATCGTTATCGGACCAGTTAACTTCCGATAACTCGATATTTAGTCTGTTAAAGTCTGTTAACACGTTAACTGCGAGGAGTCATTCACGGAAGATCACCGCTCCGCGAATGAATTCAAACCGCCATAACTTCAGTCTGCCAATTCCGTCCTCTGCCGCAGTGGAACGGCTCTTCTCTCTCGGCAAGGACATCCTGAGGCCCAAGGGGTCAAGACTGGCAGTTGGGCCTAACTTTGAGAAGTTGGTCTTTCTGAAGGGCAACCAGCACATTGTGTCATAGTCTTTAATAAATGTGCCTAAAATTTAATTTTACCTTTCAGTTCCCGCCATAATAATTCTCTGGTAAATTAAAATTTAGTTAATGGTTAGTGGTTACAAGGGTTTCAAAACATGTAATCAGTACATTTTTTATTAAAAATAAAAAAAAAGTTATTAAGCAAAAAAGTTGCAAAACTTGATAAAAATACAGTTAAATACCTATTTATTGTTGGATTTTGCATAAATAAACATTTTCTATGGGTTTTAAAGCTTTTTTCCTTGATTTTTTTAAATGTTAGTAAAGAAATAGTTATCGTTAACGGATTATCGTTAACTTCCGTTAACTTTGTAGTAAAATTATCGGATTATCGTTATCGGAGTTAAAAATTGGGGTTAACGGATTATCGTTATCGAAGTTAACTTTTTGGTTAACGGTGCCCACCACTGCCCCCAACCCGGAATACTCTGTCAATATCTACCATGAAGTTGTCCATATTGAAGACTGTACTACTTTGAGAGGCCTGCATTTTACGGCGAGAGATATATTCTATATCTTCAGCTGCCAAGCGTCTGAACGGTATTAATACCCAAAAATCATCTACATCCCCGTCATCTGACCCGAACTTGAAGGACAACCTCGTCCTGACTTCACATTCGTCGCGGTTCTGAAGGGCAAACTCCACAATATATTCAACTACGCATCGCAGTCTAACACTGTTGCTATACAGGGATCGAGGGTCAACCCTGACCACGTACCGATTTCTAGTCAGGGCAGGGGTGGGGGTAGCGGTGCGCACCAACTCGAATGTTATACCTTCCTCCACAGCACGAGAAGCTACTGCTGCTGGTTTGGAGGAAGTACCCTGAACTGAACACGAATAAGGGGGTATATTTGAGGAAGGTACTATTGTGGGGATTGTGTCGTTAGACGTAGAGGGTTTGGGCTCTAACAACCGGCGTAATCGTGGCACGCTTTATACCTGACGTGGAGGGTTCTTCATCATGCTTCCGTTTTGAATTGTCACGTGCTGCAGGTATCGCTGGTGAGGGTTCGTCAGTGGGGGTGGAGTCTTTAGCTACACGGTCATCGGGGTCATCTGTAATATCGATGATGGGGGACTGTACATCGTCGTCATTCACGGTTCTGTGGAAGAAGAAAAACAAGAATATAAGGAGCAGCACTTAAATTTTGTTATACAGTGCGTTCGAAAAGTCTCTGCAGTCAACGTGCTATAGCCAGTATATGCGCGCTAAGCCGGTTTCAGCCGGTTTAAACTCGATCGCGTACTGCGGAGAGACTTTTCGAACGCACTGTAGTTTGTAAATGACCCACTTAGGGGTGTGACCTGTTAGAGATGGAATCTGTAGAAAAATTCAGGTTCACAAGCCCCTTCACATGTATTATATCTGGCCCTACAGGATGTGGTAAAACTGTGTTTATGCTTAAAATCATTAAAGATAAGGGAGAGATGTTCTCAAAATTAGTGCATAAAGTAATATGGTGCTATTCGACGTATCAGTCAGTGTTTAACCAGTACCAAGATGATATTTTGTTCCACAAAGGCGTATATGACGTTAATTCGTTAAATTGACGATCTCATGTTGGAAATAGATAAAACGTTTGCCGAGAAATTTAGTGTTCTCCCACTATCTTAACATAAGCGTATTCTTCATCAATCAGAAGCTATTTTTCAAAAATAGATACTTGCGCGTTGTGTCGTTAAATACACAATATCTAGTCTTATCCGTGCAACGTAGAGATGTGTCACAAATTGGGGTATTAGCCAATCGAATGTTCCCGAATCAGCATAAGGAGTTTTTGGAGGTTTATAAAGAAGCCACAAGTCAGCGTTACTGATATTTGCTTTGTGACCTTCACCCGCGAAACACGTTTAGGGTGCTTCTAAGAACGAATATATTCCCAAACGAGCCTGAAACGGTGTATATTCCAGAATGACAAATAGGGTGAAGAAGTATCATGAATTAATAAAGATCTATCAACGATTGCCCCGGGCACTGCAGCAGATGTTTATTAAAAATATCGACTCCGACTTTTTAAAATGCATCTGTGAAATCTGTCTTAATGTTATAAAATGTAATGTGCCAATGAAACTCCCTTAGAAGGCTTGCCTCCGTCGTTACATGAACATAATACGTGCGCTCGCTCGTAAAAGTCAAACTGTGAGGAAGAAAAAGCGAATTATTGTACAAATAGGGGGATCATTCCTCCCCATTTTATTTTCAGTTTTGGGGCCTTTACTGACTAGATTAACATAATGAAGAAAGTAGTAGTGATTCCGCACGAGGTGCATGCTTCACTGCAAAGTTCAAAGAATCCAGACACAGTTCTAGAAACCCATAAAAGTAGGCTTAAAAGAATGGAAAGCGAATTGTTAGCCCTATTAAACAGTGAAAAGTCACCTGAAGAGAAAAGGATCTTGTACCAAGAGGCTCTGCAGAAATTTCATCATAAGTACGAAGATTATAAGAATCCGACAGAGATCCCGTGGTTATTAGGCACAGCGCTAGCAACGATGAGCATGGCGACATAGGACCTGGGCCCGACGTTAGAGATGACCAGCCAAAGCATGACGGAACGCAACACATCGAGCATGTATTAAAAAGCAGTCTCCCACATACAATGAGGAATAAAGGCTTAAGTCTTTATAATCAATTGAGTGAGGACTCCATCATACAGTGGACCGATACAGGCGAGGTCAATGTTGAAGGAACAAGGGTACAGGGATCCAATATCGTCGACAATGTCCATGATCTGGTGAGAAAGTGGGACAGGCCCTGACCAACAGGATGGAAGCATATTAAAACAAGACTACAACATATAAATGTCCCCAAAACATTGATAGGAAATCTGAATAGGTAATTAGAGCAAGTCTCGCATGTGTCACAACTGAGTACGCCATCACCCCAAACAGTAGCATATCTGAAGAGGAGAAAGAAGAGACCAAACGGCCAACTTTATCTCCGTGTCTCTAAAATACGCAAATGGCTAACATATTAAGAAAACGCTATCATGGCATATCTAACCCCGCCTCCTATGGCGGTGTTAATAGACTGTACAGAGGTGTTTACAATGATGGAGTAGGGAAAAAGATGTTGAGAAGGTATTGCGGGAGCAGGATGCTTATAGACTTCATAAGCCGGTGAGAAAAAGGTTTAAAACGGCCAGGATAACAGCGGCTTCGATTGACTCTATTAGCAAGCGGATTTAGCAGACATGCAAAGATATTCAGTGTATAATGATGGCTACCGCTACATCCTATTCATAATAGATGTATTCTCTAGATATCTGTGGCTAATTCCTCTGAAAAATAAATCGCCTGAAGCAGTTGCTAAAGCTACCAAAACGCTGATGTTGAAAGAAAAGAGGGTTCCTGGCTATTTTTTTGCCGATATGGGGAAAGAATTTATAGGCCGTGCTTTTGAGAACATGCTGACAGAGTTTAATATCAGTTACTACACTAGCAGTTCTATACATCAGGCCTCTTTGGCTGAAAGAGTTCAACGTACCATAAAGGAACGCATGCATCACTATTTTACCCATAAAAACACATACAGAGATATAAACATTCTGGGATCATTGTTCTCGTCATACAACCGTTCACACCACCGTACGATTGGCACAACACCTAACGAAGTTTTAGAAAGAGGTACGCGCCCAGAGACTGATGTGAGAAGAGGTGGAACACCGCCACCACACACCAGACGTTTCAAAATCAATGATTATGTAAGGCTATCACGTTCGGGAAATAAATTCTCGAAGGGATTTGAGCAAGGATGAACACGTGAGATTTTTAAAGTTAGTGCTATGAGACCTAAAGGCGAGATAATGATGTATTACGTTGAGGATTTGAATGAGGAGGAAATCGCAGAAGGCTTTAACCGCGAGAAGTTGCAGAAAGTGACATTTAATTTAGGAAAAAATGTGTTTAAAATTGAAAAAAATTTTGGCAGCAAAGGTTCAGGAAAGAGGAAAATGTACCTAGTGAAATGGCTAGGTTACCCAGAAAGCTTCAACACCTATATAAAAGCTGCTGCAATAATAAAGCTTAAATAGTATGCAACATGGCGCCTAACCACTTCTATGTCACACTTCCGTCCTCTTCTTCTCTGTCTGTACATCCTGACAACACCCTGGCCCATTATGTTGGAACGTGATTCGTACGAAGTTGGTGTTTGTGAATTCCAGCTACCCACCAAATTTTTAACTCTTGAAAATGAACAGATCATATTTCTGATCAGGGGAGGCTCGTCGGTAGGCACTGTGGAACTGCAGCACTCCCATGATCTTATGATCTTTATATTTAAATAATTAAAATAGCCTCTCTGATTGTTTTTTTCAATGAACTTTGAGTTTTTAAATCAGATTATATCCTTTTTTCCTTAAACTATTTCAATGCCGAACGAATGAATCACGAAAGTAGCTTCATACAGGCTATACAAGACTATAAACAGCATTACCCACTCTAACAGCGGCATTCACACCTCACACGCGGCTATCTGTCGCAGCCAAAATAATATCCCAACATACACACAACAAGCTAACATTCTAGTTAATCACTACGCAAAGATAAGTCACTTAAACAGAGACAACAACCAGAAACACGCAGACAAACAAACAGCCAGACACAAGAAAACCTACAGACTCGACACGACCATTACACCCTTCAATACAGACCAGACCACCAAGATCATCAAAAACATTAAAAATTCGAAGGCTACTGGACCAGACAACATATCTAACATACACCTTAAACACTTGGGCCCACAAGGAATACTAGCTCTCACAAATATCAGCACATATTCATACCAATACTGTATTATTCCTGACATATGGAAACAAGGTAAAATTATTACACTACTCAAACCAAACAAAAATCCAACAGAACCAGCTTCCTATAGACCCATTACTTTACTATGCACACCTTCCAAAGTAACAGAAAGACTAATCTTACAAATCACCAACCCACACATACCACTATCGCCTACTCAACATGGATTCAGACCTCACCACTCAACCACGACATTACTCACTAACCTGACACAGCACATCATGGATGGCATCAACTCTAGAAGACCAGCTCAACGTACACTATTAGCAACAATAGACATTAGTAAAGCATTTGATGCTATCCCACGCTTCCCTCTCATAAACAAAATACTCAACACAAACATGCACAAAACACCAAAAGGTGGCTGAGCAACTATCTCTCAGGAAGATACTCACATGTCACATTTAATGGCAAGTCATCCAAAAACAAGCTTTTTCCGAACGGGGTCCCTCAAGGCTCTGTTCTCTCACCAACACTCTTCAACTTATACATGCATGACATTCCAACACCTATAGATAACAAGCTTACCTTATCATCATATGCAGATGATATCACTCTAACATCCACCCACAACAACATCGACACCGCTACAAATAACCTACAAACATACATAAACAGTATACAAGACTGGCTCACACACAATAGACTCAAAGTAGCGCCCACAAAATCAACCATCACCTTGCTTACAAGCAACACAAAAGAACACCAGGTAATTCCACAACTTACACTAAACAACATCAACATTCCACACACTCACAGAACCAAAATACTAGGTGTCACATACAACACATCATTATCTTTTGCAAACCACATTCAGGACATTAAAAACAAATGTACGTCAAGACTTAACACGCTTAGGGTACTAACAGGCACAAACTTTGGACACCAGCAGGAAACAACATCACTCATCTACAAACAATATATTCGCTCAGTTATGGACTATGCTAGCCCATGCTGGGCACCCATTATCTCAAACACACACATAAACACCTTACAAACAATACAAAACAACGCACTTCGTATCATTACAGGATGCACTCAAACAACACCAATAGAACACCTGCACACAGAAACAAAAATACTAAAAGTTAGGGAACATTTAGACATGAGGGGAACACAATTCATGGCAGCAGCGACAACTAACCCACAACACCCTTGCCACTACATGTACAATCATGCACCAACACCTCGCACCATTAAGGTAACACCAGAGAGACATTATAACCAAATACTCCATTCCATACCACGCCCCACAGACATCACACAGTACAGAAAACACATACACACACACCTAACCCACAAAGCACTGACACGACTCGGTCCGAATGCGGTCCTAGGTGCGAAGCCGCCGCCCATTAACAGGTCAGAGATCAGCCTGAGCAGAGCGGATCGAGTTAACTTAGCACGATTCCGATGTGGACATCACCCCAACTTATGGACATATAAACACAGACTAGACAACTCCATAGACGACACCTGCCACCTGTGCCAAGACACACCACAAACAATTGAACACATTATGACGGACTGTACCGCTCTAGCACAACAACGAACACAACACAACATCACGAGTGCGCTGAACCTCTGGTCCACTCCGGAGAGGGCGATCGGTTACCTGCGTGCCGCCGGCTTGCTCGATCAGGGTGGGCTGATCGGCTAAACAACAACAACAACAACTACGTACTTAACAGTTCCAGATTTTGTTCGAAACGCTTGAAACCTCGGTGGCGGACGTACGAAGAGCGAGTCAGAATCGCGGGTTTAAGAGGATCCAAAGCACTGTGGACAGAGCAGTGCCGATTTGTTTGTTTGACGTGGTAGTTGTGTTGCTGTATCGTTTGCTAATTCGACATTTAATTTCCGAATTGCATTTATCAATGATTCGTTATCATTTATTTTTGTCGTGAGATTCAAGTTAATTATATAATAATTGGATTATTTACAATATATAGCTTTCATTTCTTAGAATATTTTTTCGCTCAGAATAAAAACAGAAGAAAGGAATTTGTTTATAAATAAAATTTTTGGCAAATTCGAAATTACCCGTTAAGCGTAAGTACCCTATAATTGATTTTATGATACTATTTTACTTATTTTTATGACTGAGTAGTGAGTAGTTATCTATTAATCTATTCGACTTTCTCTCTCTCTCATATATATATATATAATCGAAACAATTGTTCGCAATTTCTGAGGCAGCACCCCCATAACTGAAAGTCACGAGCCGCCACTGTTTCTGATCCTTAGAAGAGTCGATGAGTTTGAAAAATTAGGCATAACCTTAGACAACACAATGCGATCAGTCCTGTTCGGTGAGGTACAGTACTATAGCACAAGTGTAGCACGAGGAATCGGTCATTATGACAGCCACGGACGTTGTGACGGGGTTAAACAAGAGTCTTGAAAAGTCCTACCTGACAAACGACTTACTTTTTGAAGTCGTAAACATAGACACGCCTGCACGCACGTTGAAGTTAAAATCAACGCTTAGTAGAAATATTAAAGACAAAGAGCTGTTCACAATTGTTGCCGAGGGTCGATATGGTGCAGCCCTCCAAAGAGATACCTTTCACGAGGCACAACATGACTTGTCCAGCTTAATGCATCAGTTGAAGTTGGAGAAATTGGGTGAAAGCTACCGATCTCCAGACACGTGCTATATTTACAGCAATATCGTGGAGCATCAATTTTTTGGGGACACCCAGGCGCGCCTGCTGCGCATTGGACACATTCCCAACCATAGAGGGAAGAGTTTGAGCATTACATATGACAAGCCCCATTATGTGAATGTTGCGACTAATCTATTAACCAATATCTCAATATATATAAGAACGATTGAGGGAAAAAATTTCCCATTCGGTGATGGGAGCTTAACCCTTTAAGGACTAGTCCGCAGCATATGCGGTCACTCTTGTTACCAGAACGTATAGGTTTTATTGTTATTCAAAACTAAATATTTTAGTAACTAGTCACTGAAATGATACACATTTTGGGTTTCTTTCTCAACAACTAAATGACATCTATATATAAACATGTAGAAACATTTATAGAAACGAGGCATTGTAGTACAATTTATATTATTATTTCTGGTGGACCTTAAGGTACCATCCTTCATTAAAGGGTTAACAGTGAAGCTACACTTTCGTCGCATTCAGTTATTATGACCCGAAGGCGTTTCACAGTCTATCGAGGAGTGAGATATCAGCGTGGGAGTGGTTTTGGTTCCATTTTTTCAACCATACGGCTGTCCCATTGTTGAAGAGGGGTGCTAGATACCTCGGGAGAAAGGCGTTACAATCAGGTTTTAACGCGGTAGAAGACATAATAGGTGGAACTAAACCTAAAGAAGCTCTAAAAAAAACATTTAAAACGCACACGGGACGAAATCATCAAAGATGCAAAGAGAAAAATGCGTGGTGGCGGAAAGAAGAAAAAAGAGGGCTGTCACGAAGAAGAGGTTACCAACACGTGGCGCTATACGTAAAAGGACATAAAAAGAGAAGTGTTCTAAGCGTATGAATCCTATTGGTGATCATTTTGTAACTGATATAAACTGAGGACACTGCTCTCACGAATCATAGGCTGTTTACAACTTGTCGAGAGAGGTGGCACTGTTTCTGACTCGTCATGGCGCGTTTCATCCATCCGTGTAGCTCACAATGTTGTAAATCGGAAGTGTCCCTCTTTGATATGCCCTCTACACAGGTTTCTATTGAGCATAGCGACTTTACTACAATTAATCCATTAAACACAATTAGTTCACCGAGTGCCCCTATAGAATTCGTGATACCCAGCTCAGGCCATTACTTTTTGATCCAAGCTGTATGCACACGTACGCCAAACTGCGTATAGCCCATTCAGATGGAACGGACTGCGTAGATAGTTACTCTGCATACCCTGAAACCAACTTTCTACACTCCATATTCAGCCAGTGTGAGGTGTATTTAAATCAGGTTAACATCTCGGCAGGAACGGGTTATTATCACCTACAAGCCTATCTGGAAAATGTCCAACTTTTCAAAAGAAGCGAAGGATACCTTTTTAACTGCCAAGGGCTATTATCAAACTAAAGACGAAAGTAGTATAAATGATAAATTTAAAAATTCTAAAAAGAAAATATACAGTGTTTTGAACGTTTGCATACAGACTTCACGTTCCAGGAGAAACTACTTACGAATGGGGTGGATATGAAGCTAAAACACAACCGCACGAATCCTGAGAGCTGCATAAATCTGGGACCTGATCAAAAAGAGGGCGCAAAGCCCGTTGTGATTCACATCATGGAAACATATCTGCGCGTACGGCGAGTGAAATTAAGTTCGCCGAAATATGTAGAAATTGAAAAAAATTTAATACACGCAACAGTAAAATACCAAACTATACACGGCACCCGCCGGGGTGGCCTCGAAGCAGCTCGAAAACGCGGCCCTAGTAGTTCTACCTAAAAGGATATTAATTGGAATGCAGGATCACGCTTCAACGAATGGAAAATATAAAAAGAGCGCCTTTAAATTCGAGAATTTCGGCCTTAAAATATAACTCTATACGTAAATGGCGTTGCATTGGGCGGGACTATGGTTACGGACTACAGTACTCATCAGAACCGGTGTCCCCGCTCTGCGTGAGAGCTTATAGCAATCTGCCCATATTGCCGGTGGTTGTGACGAGCTTGGGTTTGGTGTAACGGAGAAAGAATTTGTCGATCAATTTAACCTTTACCCATTTGATATTACCCCCGACTTATCTGTTAGTGTAAATACACATTTAAGTCCACAACAAAGTGGAAACATCTCATTCAGATTGGAATTCGTCGACCCTATGCGCCTGTTAGTGTACTAGTATACCTCGAATCATAAGCTCTAATAGAGCTCGACCGTTTCAGGAACATTGTCACAGACTTTTAAAATGGACGCGTAACACTCTAGAGCAGGGGTGGGGAACCCTTGACACGCCAACGACTTTTTTTCCGGCACGCGATTCCCCGGGCTCACCTTAAAAAAAATTAAATAAATAAATATCCAAATTCTTCGCTGAGTTTTATATTTTAACTTAATGTTTTCTGCTAAAAATGGTAAAGATTAACTTCTGTTTAATATATTATGTAGGTAAAATAACATTTTATTTTCTCTGTAATTTTTATGTATTATTCATAAGGGATTAAGAATCAATAAAAGAATATCTTTAATTTTATTTTCTTTCATTGTGCTTTAGTCAAGTAAAACGATTATGAGATTGGGCACTGTAATGTATTGGGAAAACTTGAAAAAACTTATGGCTGATTGATCTGATATATAAAAAACAAAAAAAAAATCAGAATTATGTTTACTCTTTTGCTGATGTTAAAAATTGCGTTTTTAAATTGTGTGGCTGTTATGGCAGCTATAATTACACTTAAAGGCTAATAAAAAATATCCACGCTATCAACAGGGTAGAACGACCTTCAAGTAAAAATTCCGTCACTAAATTTTACATTTATTCAATCTTACATGACTTACAATAATCACTCTTACAATATTCTTTGATTTTACCGCTCCAGTGTAATTTTGATTATTTGAAAAGGTTCTCCCAATACTTAAAAGGCACCAAATAATAATATGTTCCCCAAAATTTCGGTTGGCACGTGAGAAAATTTTGCATCAAAGGTTTGACGATTTTGGCACGCTCACTTAAAAAGGTTGCCCACCCCTGCTCTAGAGAGTAATAAAGAGTGACCGAGTCAAACGCTCCAAATTTATCGGTGTGAGATTGGTATAGCCTTACCGTGAATACGGACATTGTGGGGGATGAGGAGATTCAATGGTTTGCAAACTATTTTAAAAATAGGGAAAGAATGTGCTATTTTGATTCACTCGGCACTCAGCCATGGAGTGACCCTTTGGTTGTACAATTTATTGAACAGCTACATGTCCCTGAAATTGTCTGGAATCCTTACCGTTACGAAGGATATTTTAGTAATATTTGTGGCATGTACTGTCTTTCATTTCTCCTGCACATATCACGTGCGAAGGAATTTATAATTTTTTTTTAATTATTCGATTTGTGCGAAACTGAGATGAATGATGAATTGGTAAGCAGACAGATAAAAAAAGGTTCCCATTTGTACGCACACGAATTGTATAAAGTTTTACGTGTGTGTGTATAATTGTAACTATAATGTGTAAAGTTTTACGTGTGTGTATACATAATTATAACTGTAAAATGTCTCCATTAATGTTACTCTTATTTAATGGACGCTAGTTCTGTAAGCCGAATTGTCCTAAAACATGCTTTCTACCATTTAATAAATTGAATGAAAATACAATGTGTTTTGTTCTCAAACACAAAAAAAACTTACATTAGTTCCTCGATGACCTGGATTCGTTGGACCGGATATGAGCCAATACCTCGACCTCGGTACTCAGGTCACTGGGTTGGCTGCACGGTAAAGCCTCCAAATCGTCATCATTTTTTGCCTTTCACCAAAGCTGTCGCGAAAAGTAGCTATAACACGATCAAGTTTCGCATCGGTCCTTTACGGAGAAATGAACATGATTAGTTCATTATGAATTTTTTAAAATTAAAGTTAAATTAAATTAAAGTCTAATTAAAGTTACAATAAGAGAAAATGCCGATTAGGGTGCCGGCAAATTATAATCACAAAACAGATATCCTGATAGGTTTCAAAAGTAAGATTAGCTGGATGTGCTACGCATCATCTGCCAGCACCGGGTAACGAGCCCGTTTGTTAACACATCCATCCATATATATATATATATATATATATATATATATATATATATATATATATGGGGAGAGAGTTACAATAAGATAAAATGTCGATTAGGGTGCCGGGATCAAATAATAAACACAAAGCAACTATCCTAAATGGGATCAAAAGGAAGTCTAGCTGGGTGTGCTACGTAAGGTCTGTCAGCACCGGGCCTCGAAACCGGGACCGCAGGCAATTCTTTAAAGTTTTGGTAATTCTATAACCCTACCTGTAGAACTTTCTATAAACTTTTAAGTTATCAGAAACAAGCGTGTAATAAAATTTCACTTTCAAAGGACACCTTCTCGTATAATAAAATTCACTGTCTAAATCACGTTATCAGGAAGAAAGATGCTGCGTATCGTCTGCCTCCCCAGGGGTCTCGACCCCTCGGCAGATATTCTTTCACTTCGTTTTATTACGAGTATTTATAAATTATAACACTTATACTGAGTGAAGCGATATATATACATACCCCGGCCTTCCGCTTAAATCACAAAATAGTTTTTCAAAACGCATTTATTATGGCTTTTTATAAATTAACTAACACAGGCACTGAATGAACCGAAGTATAAATCCCGAATCACAAATTAAATTAATTACTTACATTTTAATGTCGTCCTCAACGGATGATTCTTGCATTCCATCGCAAATTTATACAATGCTTTGTGTGGAGAAAAGATCACTCCAGTCTGCCGCTGCGGAAAGATGAATTGTAGACAGCGCTGCGGCATCTTCATCTTCAAACAACAGCGGGGAGCAGTAAAGCTGTTGTGATTGACTCATGACGAGATATTTCTGTAACTACTGGTTGATAAATACAACTGTTGTGGATTCCAGATGAAAAAGCCCCCTTTTATATACACGAACATAATTGTAAACACCCCTAATAGCCGAATCACGAGTTTCCTATTGGCCGTCGGTGAAATTTGTGCGGAGCATAACGCGTAAGTGCTACTATCCACCAACCAGAGGTCTTGGGGCTCCACCCACTTGGGTGCAATTGGCTGATCCGTGAATTCTGGGGCGTGTCAGATATAACTTACCTATTCCATAGATTTCTTGCAGAAATAATTCTTAGAGAGAGAGAGAGAGAGAGAGAGAGTTACAAAGACAAGAGGAAGCCTCAAAGACCTTTTGGTCCACTCTGGGAGGTTCCTGTTATTAAAAGTTTATTTTTCTTTCAACTATCCTAGCAGTAGTAGAAAACTGGATAGAAAATTAGAAGGCTCTCTCCCCACCCTCCGCTCCCTCCCTGCCAGAGGCAGGTACGGAAAAAGGTTGAAGAAAATACCTTGACCCTGGAAAAGTAGCCAAGGAAATTTTACAGGAAAGTGGAGAATATATAAATAGCTCTATATTTAGCTTGCTCACAGAGAGACCGTGCAAGCGAACTCCTGCAGAGTTTTCTTATATTTTAATCTTAAACTATGAGAGTATTCAGTACTTTGTCTAGCCTATTTTTAAACACATTTACACTTTGACTGGAAACAACCTCTGAGGGAAGTTGGTTCCAGATATTAACTATTTTATAGGAAAAGAAATTTCCGCAGACAGAGGCCCTAAATGTATTTAGTTCCAGTTTAAACTCATTATTTCTTGTCGGATTGGCATTAAGTGAGAATAAGTTTCTGTAATCTACCCTGTCTGTTCCTTTGAGCATCTTGAAGACTTGTATAAGCTGACCTCGCAACCTCCTCGTCTCTAAGCTAAACAGATTTAGGCGCTCCAATCTCCGTTGGTAGTTTTGCATTCTCATTGAAGGGATCAATTTTGTAGCCCTTGCTTGTACTCTTTCTAACCTTTCTATGTCCTTCCTGAGGAATGGAGACCAAAACTGCGCACAGTATTCCAGTTGAGGTCTGACTAGAGAATTATAAAGAGACATTACAGTCTCCTTGTTCCGAAACTGGAACTGTCTTTTAATATAACCTAATAATTTTAAGGCCCTCTTTTCGACTTCTGCACAGTGCTTCGACGGTTTCAGATCGTTGCTGATATAGACTCCTAAGTCTTTCTCTAGATCGGTCTCAGTCAAGTTCCTTCCCAAGAGAGAGTAATCGGTCTTCGGGTTTTTATAACCTATGTGCATTACCTTACATTCGTCCAAGTTGAATGGCATCTGCTAAGTAGCAGACCATTCGCCCAACCTGAAGCGTTCTTACGCCCTCCTCAGTACCTACACTACTTCCTAATTTCGTATCGTCTGCAAATTTGGAGATTGCACTTAGAAGCCCGACGTCTATATCGTTAATATAGATGATAAAAAGTAAAGGACCCAGCACGGAACCCTGTGGGACACCACTGGTGACGGGCGCCCACTCCGAAGCCACTCCATTTATTACCACTCTCTGCTTTCTATCTTTTAACCAATCCTCAATCCAGTTGGAAACGAGCCCGGTGATTCCTAGTTCTTTGACTTTAGCTATCAATCTAGCGTGAGGGACTTTGTGAAAGGCTTTTTGAAAGTCGAGATACACTATATGACGCGTTCGGTGGAGAAGGGGCGAACGCAACATTTTCAAATTATGCCACAAAATGCAGTTAAAGTTTGTAAACTTTAAACCTTTGTATTTTTCCGGTTTATTGAAATGTTGTATGAATTTGAACACATATTTGAGTAAAATATTGTTGTGTAATATGTCGATATAATAAAACGCCAAGAAATTTTTCAATATTATTTATTGATAGCTTCTGATGTTAACTGGTGTAATCCATTATTTGGTCCTCTTCGTCGAATGTTGTATTACCTGCTTCAACTGTTTCGGTTTCTTCCAGTTCCTTTAACAATCTTGTATAATAGTTCACTGCAGTTGCAGGCATTAGGTCTGATAATTCTTTGAGATCTTTTATTTTTTCCTTAGTTATTGGCAGCAATTGGGAATACTTTGGTTGCAGTGTCTGCTGGGCTTGATTGAATAAACTGACACTGTAGGATTTTTTCCCTTTCTGCAGTCTGACGGGATGGCTATTATCTGGGGTTGTGCGGTATGCAGTAGATATTACGTAGCCTTCTTTGTGTTGAAAGTCAAATATTAACTTTCTTGCATCTGTAAATTTAGTAGTTGTTGATTTCCTAATGACAATGCACGTTTTTAGGACGTCAAAATCGAGAAAATCAGCCTGTTTCATTTCTACAACTAGGAAGCGCTGCGAAACGGCTGTAGTTATGGCCGTAACATAATCTTTTTTGGTGTAAATAATATGGCTGTAATTATTTTTTATATTTTGTTCAATTTGGCCAAATTGAGCATCACAGGGCATTGTCGAGTGGCCAGAAAGTAGATAGATGTGTTCAGTGTGAAGCAATGATGCGGAGTGAATTTCTCTGAGATACATTAAAACCTAAATTTTACCGTGAAAGAGTGCAGACTAACATCTAATTTTTTGCATAGGTAAAGCAAAGGTTTTAAAGGATAATTATACGACAAAAAACTCATTTTTCGAATTTTGTGGCGTTCGCCCCTTCTCCACCGAACGCGTCATATCTATTGCCCTACTTGCATCGTACAGTGTATGCATATTATGGAAAAACTCTAACAGGTTTGTCAGACAGGATCTATGTCGCCTAAATCCATGTTGAGAATAAAAAATTAGATTGTTAGATTCAAGGTGATACACAATACGTTTTGTAATGATGGATTCCAACAGTTTGCCGACAACTGATGTTAAACTGATCGGGCGATAATTACAAGGATTTTCCCTATCACCCGTTTTAAAGATAGGTGTTACATTTGCTAACTTCCAGTCGGTTGGAACTTTCCCTAACTCGATTGATTGTTTGAATATGGTTACTAAGTCGTCAACAACATTGTGGCTAACCTCTTTTAATACCCTTGGAAGAAATAAGTCGGGACCAGGTGATTTGTATTTATTCATCTTATCAATTAATTGCTGTACCTCATTTCTCGTAAAACTTATGGTCTCTACGGGATTGTCACCATCATATGTAATCCGAGGACTTGGCACTTCTATTGTGTTTTCCTCCGTGAAGACTGTAACGAAGAACTCGTTTAACGTATTAGCTATATCTTTATCACCGAATTTCAGTACGCCATTTCTATCTTTTAAGGGGCCTACAGAATTTTTAATTGGCTTTCTGCTATTAACATGGGTAAAAAATTCTTTAGGGTTAACTTTACAGAGTGAGGCAACTCTAGCTTCTTCATCACGTTTGGCTGATCTAATTAAGGACTTAACCCTCCTACGTAGGTTTATATAGTTTTCTGAATTAGTCTGGTTGAAATGCGACTTAAGTAGTTTGTAGGCTCTATTTCTTCCCGTAATAGCACTGCTAATTTCGTTGTTAAACCATTTCGGTGACTTTGTTGACAAGGAAACCATTTTAGTGGGTATAAAAGTGTTCTGTAATATTCTAAATTGATCCCTATATGAGTTCCAGGTGACATTGACATCCTCACTTATTAGAACTTCAAGTGTGTCTAAACTACTTCGGAAGCTTTCAAAATTTGCCCACGAGAAATCCAGTCTTTCACGAGTCTTTTCGCGTGTATTAACTGGAACCCTGAGGTCAAACCTAATCAAATTATGATCGCTGTTACTTAAATTTTCACCAATAGTCAGGTTAGAGACTAGGTCATCTTCGTTCTTGAATATGAGGTCTAGTTTATTAGTACCCCTTGTAGGCCCGTCAACCCACTGACTTAGTAAGTTATCATCGGCAAATTCCAACAGTCTTGAGCCCTCAGCATCAGCTGTTTTGTTTTCCCAATTTACATTACCACAATTAAAATCACCAAAAATCACACTGATCTTATTATTCACTATTCTGCTTAATTTGTTATACAAGTTTATATCCTTATCAACGGGGTAGTGAGGTGGTCTATATACTAGAAGTAGCTGCACTACTTTATTATTTCGGTTTAGATCAATTCCCAACATTTCATGAGCAGATACGATATTACTGTTTACCAGGTGCTGGGAGTCCCGAGCATACAAAAGTACACCACCGCCTTCCCTTCAGTTCCTATTTTTGTGAAACATTTTGTAACCTATCATTTCAAATTCTCCTACAAAATCCCTTGATTCAGAATGAATCCAGGATTCCGTTATTCTGATGATATCAAAGTTCTCAGTTTTGACAAGCCCTATAAATTCCATTAGTTTGTTTCTAATTGACCTAGCATTGAAGAGCACAGTTTTGAGTGATTTTATGTTGTGATTTTTCCTAACTGGCCTGAGTCGTTTCCCGACGCAGTTGAACTAACTACTGGGGGAGTGGGACTAACTGCTGTTGGAGGGGAACTAACTGCTGGGGGAGGGGGACTAACTGCTGAGAGAGAGAGAGAGAGAGAGGTTTTGTTTGGGAAATAAAACTTTATATGAAGGATTTACAACCATCTAAAATAATTTTTAAAACAATAATTGTGGAGCGGATGTATGATAAACATCTATTTTATTACCATGCCTGTGGTGTATTATATGAAGGATTTACCGAGATTGGAAGATAAATTTGGAAATCGGGGCAGTCCCTCATATATATATATATATATATAATTATATATATATATATTTATATATATATAAGTTATATATATATATATATATATATATATATATATATATATATATATATATGAGGGACTTAGCGACGCTGGAAGATAAATTTGGAAATCGGGGCAATTCGAATCGGTTTAAAGTTTATGGGGGATTAGGAATAATAATAAAAACAAGTTTAAGATATGCGTTTTAAGATTTTTTGTAAATTTTTAATAATGGCTGGAAGCATAAAGTATCGTGGATGCGAAGACAATTTAATGTAAATGTATTTTACTCTGTTTCCTATAAAAAGTAAGTTAATTAACTTTGAATTGGCGAGATTTTCTTTATAAAAATAATATAAAAGTATATAGAAAGGATTGTTCAATGTTAATCTATGAGAATAAGTGTTTATTAACAAATTTAATATACGTCTAGTATATCTACTGCGTATTATTAAACCTGTTTTCATATGGGAGATTTAATATATAGATTTCTCAAATCAAAAGAATGAATATTAAGACGGATGAAAAAATTGTACGAAAAAGAGAACCGCATTTGGTCCATGCTCAAGGCCCAGTGATTGCCACCGCCTCTCGGTAAACGAACATCCTTCCGCATGTTGTTGGAATAATGTGCAGTGTAAAGAGCCAAGGTTTTCGGGAAAGAATTCTAGATGCGAATGTAAAAAATATATTTTCAAGGACATGCGACAGCCCATTTCTTGATATGCATCGAGCAATTTCTGAACTCCATCTTTGTATGCGGGAGATTTGTGGTTACTCAAGAAATTTCCACAAATCCATTTGAAAGCCTGCCATGCTTTTAGTTCTAAGGCATTGAGGCTTTCTTCAAAGCCTTCACCCTGCAGAACCTCCCTGATTTGGGGCCCCACAAAGATTTCCCTCTTCAATTTCGCGGCATTGATGTTTGCAAATTTCTGAACAATGTATGAAAACCCTCTCGAATTCGCCTTTACCCATCGCTTTCACAAAATTTTTCATTAAGCCGAGCTTAATGTGGAGAGGTGGCAGGAAAATCTTCTTTGGATCAACTAAAGGAACACACTGGACACTGCCCGTTTCTGGCTCGTATGTGCTTCTTTGATGCCAGTCACGTCTGATGTAATGATCCGCGGTAGCACGGCTGTCCCATAGGCATAGGAAACAACAGTATTTCGTGAACCCTCCTTGCATGCCCATTAACATACCAATGACTTTGAGATCACCACAGATATTCCATTCATGAGTGCTGTATTGGATTGCTTCGCGTAGTATATTCATGTTCTCGTACGTCTCCTTTAGATGAACGGAGTGGGCGATCGGGATGGACGGCTTTAAGTTCCCGTTATGCAGGAGAACCGCTTTCAAGCTTCGCTGTGAGGAATCATTGAAGAGGCGCCACTCAGATGGTGTGTATCTGTGACAAGTTCTCACAAAAGTCCATTGATATCATGGCAAAAGCAGAGCGGACCGTCTGCTGTAAAGAATGTCGCCAAATCATGGTTTCATTTTTGATAGTGACACACTCGGATGTTCTTCTCAAGTAAGTGTTTCTGCTTGAGTCTCGAGGAGAGAAGTTCTGATTTCTCTTTGGAGATGGCTGGGTCTCTAATGAGGTCATTCAACTGGTTTTGGGTAACCCTCTCCGCCTCCGATTGCTCTTCGTCAAGTGTGTAGTCAAGATCGACCAAAGGTCCCGTATCTTTGCCAATCGCACCTTCGTTGGATTCCCTTTCGTCTTCTAAAGAATCGAGTCCATGCTGTGGAGGTATTGGAATCGGCATCGTGTCATCGTGAGGGGATTGGTCTGATCGCTGAGACTACGTTCGGATAAACGAGGTTATGCTTGTTCTTCACGGAGAATCCAGTTATGTTAACATTGCAAAAGTAACAATCGCCATGATGGTCTCTCGGCTCCCTCCATATCATGGATATAGCCAACGGCATCGACTTTTTCCTTTGGTTCAACTAGTCACGTAATCCATTCGAACAAACGGTACAGATAACATGTGTCGCCCATGTCTTATCTTGGCCACCTAGTGGACAGCCGAAGTATAACCAGTAAGTTTTCCTAAGATCCATCGTGATTGTACGCCGTTGTGATTTAGTCGCGAACGAGCCGCACACGTAACAGACATTGTCGGGGTGATTTTTATACTTTCGAAACATGAAACAAAATACAACAAAACAAAATACAACACACAACTAGACATGTGACTGTTACGCCAAAGAATAAAGGGTGTACATGTACAACGTTTGCAAATTTGTCGCCAGCAACTGTTCTCGCCTAAAATACCACAAGACAACCTGCGGAAAGCCTAAGTTGAAACAACAAACTGCCATACATGAGGATACAGAAACGGTAAAGCAAAAACCTACGAGGCAGAACTCACTGGCAGATCGTGTAACAGGCTTAACACTTCTTACTATATTCTTCTTTCAGGTGCTCTTTTTTCCAGCTCTTCCACAACTCGACCACGGAACACTTTGTGATGAGCCATTATTATTATTATTATTACAACCTGAAAATACAAATTAGAATAATAGAAATATAGCGTTGTTCTAGAAGCATACATTGAAATATGGCAATTTTACCATGTTTTGACCTCTGACCTCTAAATTTAAACAACTAGTTGATCTTAAGGATTCTCAAAAACATCACCGCCTTCATCAATATCAGACGATATAGAATTGTTCGACATTTCTTACTTCAGGAGCATACAGTTACGTCATTTCATATTATATGCACAAAATCTAGAGTTCCTGAAGGACTCTCATTCGATTAGCTTAAACGCTCGACAATTAAACATAATTTGATAAAAAAAACCACTATGATTTTTAGATTGCTCACACTCGAAACATGGGACACTGTCCATACTGGACACCTCTACTGAGGGTACAACTGGGGATGAAGGGGTAAGTTTTAAGAAAGTGAAAGAGAATATGAGTTAGGGATAAGTAATTTGCAGTGCGACAGCTAAAGAAAACATGATAATGATAAACTGTTGATGGAGTTTATGAATTTGAAGAATGAGAGAAGAGAGAGAAATTAATAATAATTAATATAAAATAACTTGCCATATACAGTCAAAATTCAATACGTGAAATTTGAAACACATTAAATTGTAAATGATTGAAATGAATAATTCTGTGTTTCTTCTCTTTAATTAACAATGTATAAATTAATCCGCATAGTTTCGCAGTCTTAGAATAACTTTCTTAAGCTTCAGATATACCTTGTCTGACAGTACAAAAAATGAAAATTAATTTCTTTACGAGTTATTTAGATTAGGTATTCTATAGTAGTATTTCAGTCTTAACTAATTTTTTACCTGTAATAGGCCATAAGTGTCTCGTTCGATTAATGGCGCTCAAAAGAGGGTAGGTAAGAATACTTCCCATATATATATATGTAGAGACCGACAGGAAATTCCTTACCTCGCCGTTCTCATACGGCTTGTGGAAGTAAAAAAAGCATGTGGGCAGGAACAGCCCACAAAGAGAAAAGCAAATTTTACTTTGTTTTTCTAAAAGCCCGCAAAAACTACGCGTCTTCCAAGCCTATATAAACGCGAGTCCACTTCAAATCGACCTCATTTTTATCGTTGCTTTATCCTTGAATCTTCACTCTTCAATTCAATCTCCGTCCTTCATCACGTAGCGCCATTCGATGTCAGCTGCCCTCAGTCCTTCAAGACTCTGTTCGAGCATACACGAAGTCAATTATCAAGTAAGGCCCTCTACAATTTCATCTCGCTTGAAGCAACATTCACTGTTGCAAGATTTCTACTGGCGCCCTTTCAACAAGTCTCTTTCAACGAGCCCTCAACACATCCTCCCGCCGGTAGGCCGGCCATCTCCATCGAAACGCAGGACTGTAAACCTTATGTAGGCCCTTCAGTCTTCAGAGTTATCTTCGTTAAAGTCGCAGGTCTGTAAACCTCTTTTAGGCCACCGGCACTCGGCCTACAGTTTTTTTGTTACTTCGTGATAGACTATTCGCATTCAACGCCAAAATGTCTACAAACTCTGCCTAATCGAGTAGGCCCTTCAATGTGCCCTCAATACCGTTCAAATTAATCCTCCCGTTACAACCGCAGTAGGCCTATTCAATTATTATACCAATACCGTATTTTTTATCACCGTATTATTTCCTCATTCATATATTTTACTTATTTGTATTATAATTACATATTACTGTGAATCCAATATAGTACTTTATTACCTAGTTGTTCTTTTCTTACTTACTCATTATTGTAGTGTACAGTACCGTACGTCTCATTACTTTAATTATCACTGTGTAACACTGATTCTGTTTATATAGAAATTTTTATGTTTTTTTGTGCATTTGTGGGCGCTGAGTCCAAATCTGGCCTTGGTTTGTGTGTATCATCAATGGTTTCAGAGATAATCCATTTTTCATATTTTACCAGTATAATGTTATTATGGGCGCAGCAATATCAGAATAATTAGGAATTGTTGAGAACAATCCGGATGTTCGTTGACAGTTTCTTGCTCTAGAAATTGCTCGAAACTTCCACTGTGCTATATAAAGAAGAGCGCAGAGTCTGAGAAGTCAGTAAGTGTGAGCACACAAAGAAAGCAGGTTGTTTGTCTGATGGGTACCAGCACTGAGGTATTGTGTTTCTGTGCTTCTCTATGCTGACGATTTGAGTGTTATCGATCCTTTTTTATTGCGAACATTATTTCAGTGTTGTGAATACATCTTTTTTCTGGAATCTGTAATCT
The DNA here is from genome assembly GCA_023014485.1 of Bathynomus jamesi. Lineage (NCBI taxonomy): Eukaryota > Metazoa > Arthropoda > Malacostraca > Isopoda > Cirolanidae > Bathynomus > Bathynomus jamesi. Next base: position 128,398 of record JAJOZX010001648.1, on the reverse strand, counting down.
GTTGCAGATTTAATAACTCTTCTCTCTATATCTGCAGGTTATGATTAATGTAGTAAAGTTTGGTAAAGAGAATGGCAACGAGAGCTTGTAAACACTCGGCGGATATATTCTGCTACGTTTGTGGGTATTACATAGGCCGCAAGCAAGTATCGCACAAGATTGTGAAAGGCACCAAGTTCTGGATCGCGTATCGGCTCTATTTTGGTATGCCTATGGGTGACCAAAATAAGCCCTGGGCACCCCATGTGATCTGTGGAAGCTGCCGCTCCACACTTGAAGGGTGGCTGCGAGGAGTATGCAAGGCAGTGCCCTTTGCGGTACCCAGAATATGGAGAGAACCAAAGAGCCACCACGACGATTGCTACTACTGCATGGTAGATGTTTCTAAGTACAGGAAAGTTAAAGGAAGGCAGACTCGTCAGTATCCAAGCATAGCGTCGTCCATAGCTCCTGTACCACATGGCGAAGGTCTTCCAATAACACGTCCACCAGAACAGGTATCTATCCATTACTTTACCTTCTGTATTTACAGACTGTGGGTCATTATGTGTCGATTTTTCTTAGTGCTGATGCTCTTCTACATATATAGCTATGCCTATATTTTGTTTCTTTGCTTTGCAGGTTGAAAATGAGGATGCAGCTAGCTCATCTGAGATGTCGGCTGGTGAGGACAGTCATGATGAAGAATATACAGTAACTTTCAGTACAAACCCTCACTTTCCAAATCAGAGGGAATTAGACGACTTAATTAGAGATTTGGGTCTGACGAAATCAGGGTCTGAGCTTCTGACCTCCAGACTCAAAGAGTGGAATTTGCTTGGAGAAGACTGCAAGAGCACTGTATACCGAAAGCGACATGAAGAGTTTGCAAGGTTCTACGATGTCAATGGCTCTCTCTGTTATTGCAGCGAGGTTAATGGTCTATTCATAGCCATTGAGTTAACACATATACCCTCAGAGTGGCGCCTGTTTATTGACAGTTCAACTCCGAGCTTAGAAGCTGTTCTACTCCACAATGGGAACAAATATCCATCTATACCAGTTGCACATTCTGTTCAAATGAAAGAGGACTATGAAAATGTCAAACAACTGCTCACTCAAATCAGGTATGAACAATATAACTGGGACGTGTGTAGTTATTTCAAAATGATTGGTTTCCTGTTAGGTTTACAAGGAGGGTTTACTAAATATTCATGTTTTCTTTGCCTGTGGGATAGCAGGGCTTCAAGTGAGCACTATAAAACAGTTCAGTGGCCTCCACGTGAAGGACTGCAACCAGGAAAGTACAGTGTACTCAGGGAACCTCTTGTGAAGCCTGACATAGTTCTGCTACCACCTCTCCATATTAAGTTGGGTCTAATTAAGCAGTTTGTAACTTCGTTAGATTTTGGAGGGGAAGTTTTCCAACAGATTCGGGTCATGTTCCCTAAACTCTCTGAGGCCAAAGTCAAGGCTGGCATCTTTGTAGGACCACAAGTCAAGGCGCTGTTGAATTCAAAGAACCTTGAAGCCAAGATGACTCCGATCGAAAAAGAGGCTTGGTGTGCTTTCCCTGATGTGGTTCGTGGGTTTTTAGGCAACCATAAAGCACCAAACTATAAGGAGTTAGTGTCAAACGTGATTAAGTGCTATGGCAAAATGGGGTGCAGTATGTCTTTAAAATTACACTATCTGCATTCACATCTAGACTTTTTTCGTGATAACCTGGGCGATGTGAGTGAAGAACATGGCGAAAGATTCCATCAAGATATTCAAACGATGGAGAAAAGGTACCAGGGCCATTGGGATGTTTCCATGATGGGAGACTACGTATGGTCGCTGATCAGAAAGGATAAGAATGTTCATACGCGGAAGTCGCGTTCTTCAGTGCATTTTTAAGGAACGCACACTGCATAACGAGGCTTGTTATTCTCTTGTCGGTTCTCCTCATGATATATATTATATCCTTTGCACCATTTTGGGTTTGTCAAACAATTTTGGCTCAATAAACATTAATTTCCAATAATGTTTTTATTTTCAGAAAATATTTATGTTAGCCTTCTTTATATACTGTACTTTGCCATATGAAAAGTGTGATAACCTATATTTTTGAAACATTTGATGATAGAGCAAAACCAATATCATTTTTGGAATTAGCTCCCCGAAATCATTAAGGAACGACAGAAAAATCACAATAAACAGAAAATTTTTCAAATTTTGTTACCCATTGTTATTGTTGCTCGTCATTAACGCAGCGTTTAACAATCATACTGTATAAAACCATTCAATATTAACAACGAGTAATTTCATTTAATATCGGACAAATTCCTTATAAACATTTGTTAATTACTCTGAACAAATAATGATTTCATTTTTCTAATTAAACAAAAATCACAAAGTCATTTTCATCTCCTTTATTAAATATTGTGTTTGGTTTAGTAGGCAAAAATTGATAACCTCAGCAATTTTATTTATTTATTATAGTGAGCCGACACGTAGCCTACTATATATATATATATATATATATATATATAACTGCGATAATAAAGGAACACAAAATATGTACACCAAACAGCAACAGACCGACTGGTCCCTTCTAAGCTGTCTGTTTAATTAAGAAGAGAAGTTAAAAGATTGAAGAAAATTTAGAGATTAGTGAAATTTTTGAGCAGAGAGAGAATCCGAATAGACTGAAAGCAGATATTTTACTTGTGTGTTTTCATATGTTTTCATGTATATGGGCGTGTATGTAGCGTATATATGTTTGTCTAGCGTCATACTATGAACTTTAGCAGACATCATTCAAATCTGTCTCATGCATAAGAGTGATAATATACCATCGTGAGATGAACCCCCGACCTCAATTTTTACATCAGTGTAATAGTTAAAATGTTTTAATTATCAATATAGATATATATTTTCATTTGTTTGTTGTCTGAATTTTATTCGCCTTTGCTGAAGAAAAGAGCAATTATTTATCTTTGGGCAAAAATTCGATCTACAAGAGATTGTCATAGTAATTACGTTGACACAGTGAAATGCTTGTTTTAATCGCAATAGATTTAGCTGTAATTAATGAGTTCGGGTCAAAAATTAGAAAACAAAATATTGCTGAAGATAGGAATAATATATATATATATATATATATATATATATATATATATATATATATATATATATATATATATACACACGAGTATTTAAAAAAAATTAAAATGTTTCAAGTACTTATTCGCCATTAGGTTCGTTTTAAGGAGAAAACTCTCCATGCCAAATTTCAACTCGGTCCATAAATGTTTACGGTCGCTTGAAGTATTCCTACATGTCACTGAGGACCCCAATCAAAGTGGGCAATATCCTCTTAAAGGCGGAGCCTAACAACAGGCCAACAGTTTTGAATTGATGGCTGGCTTCGGCGGCGTCCATCAATGTGGGCTTTCGCGGGTTTTTGACCCTCCGACGATGGTGTTCAACCACTTGAAGAAAGTACTACCACTGGATCTTGTCCTCTGTCAGAATCCTGTTGTACTCAGTGGTAAAGGCTACTCCCCGCCCCCTCCGCGTACTCGATGTCAGACTTCCCTTCCATCCTTAAAGGGGTTCAGATCCACTAACTTGTCAGGATTCTTTTTCAGGAAGGATACGTCTACTACCAATGCAACGACGAAGATCTCATGCAGTCTGGATGTCACGAAGGAGTCGAGCTGTAGTTTCGCAGGTTGAGCCACCTTTTCTTTGAAATAATTGATAACAATTCAGACACTTTACCATCTGGGCCTTGGTATCAAGGGGCAACTCATCAGAGAAAAATGCCAGACCAACTAGTTCTTCTAAATACCAGGGGTGCGCTTTTTCAGGGCGTTCGAGACCGTGTCGGCGATCCATTGTTCCACCTCCGCAAATTCCGCCAATATCTCAAAGAGTTGAATAAATTTGAGGAGCGTCCCTGGTAACTGTTCAAGAATTCCACGTCTTCATGTAAACCAGAGTTGAGAAGATGTAAAAGTTGAGGAGACTTTCATTCTCCCGCCAAGTAAGCGAGAACTAACTTCGAAACATTTAATAGTATGTGATCATTCAGGGAGAGGGAGATAGGGGTTAATTTGGGGATGGGGGATGCATTTAGGGAGAGGAAGTTGATCCAAAAAGTAAAAAATTGAATATAGAGTAACCAAACCTAACCTATTCTAAACTGGAAAATACGAGGGTTGTTCAAAAAGAAAGTTTACAATGTGTTTTGAAGAAACTGTTTTATTACAAGGCAAGTAATTATTACAAGTATTTCAACAACAACTGATTACTACTTTTCTACATAATCACCAAACCCATTCCAACATTTGTCGTAGCGTGGGACAAGCTTTCCGATGCCGGTCGAGTAAAATGTAAGGTCCTTAGTTTTTAACTAGTTTCGTACGGCTGCTTCTGCATCAGGATCGTTTACCTCTTTTTGAAGGACTTTTTGAACAACCCTCGTAATAGTAACCCAACCTATCCTATTCTAAAGAGGAAAATAATAGTGACCTAACTTAACCTAACCTAATGTGGGAGAGTACCAGCTGAATACAAATATAGTAACCTAATCTAACCTAACGTAAATTAGAAAACAATAGTGACCTAATTTAACATACATATAGAGTATAGTAACCTAACCTATCCTAAACTGGAAAATAATAGAGACGTAACCTTACCTAAAGTAACAATGTGAGGGAGTAGCAATTGAATATAGACTATAGTAACCTAACCAAGTGGAAAAGTGGCTGAGGGATTGTCCGCTTGATTTTAAACCTATTTTATTTAAACGTTATATAGAAGATTGTTTTGTCATTTTTAAGCATAAAGATACAGCCCCTTTATTTTTAAATTACATTAATATTAAGCATCCTAATATTAAATTCTCTATGGAAGTAGAATAATACAATAAAATTTCGTTTCTTGATGTTACCATAAATAAACATAGTACAGGCTTCTCAACACAAGTATATAGAAAACCAATTACTACCCAACTCGGTACTCATTTTTTCAGCAATATTCCACTTAGTTTTAAGCTGGCTAGTATTAAGAGTCGTATTTTCAGAGCCTATCACCTTTGTTCAAGTTGGTCTTTATTTGACTTAGAAATTCAGTATCTTAAGAGATTTTTTAACTATAATTTTTATTCTACTTGACTATTGAGACTTTAATTTCTAAATTTTTAAATAACCTATATTCGCCCAAAATAATTCAGTCCACGGCTCCGAAACAGAAGGTTTATCTTAAGCTTCCTTTTTTAGACCAACTAACTTTTCAACTTAATAAAGATGTCCACTCTATTTTGGACAGACACTTCCCTCAATGCGACTTTATAATTATTAATTCTAATTCTCTGCAATCCTTTTTTCGCCATAAGGATCACCTCCCCGTGCTTTTGAAATCCTTGGTTATTTATTTATATACATGTGTGACCTGCCAAAGTCGTTATGTGGGGCAGACTGCCCTACAGTTAAAACTTAAGATTTCTAAGCATTTGGGTTTTTCTTATCGAACTTCTCGCCCTCTTTCCACTCCTGAATCCTCTGCTATTCGGCATCATTCAGAGACCCATGACCACCCGTGCCCACAGGACTCCTTTGCGATTTTGTCGTCTGCTTCTAATTCGCTTGATCTCAAAATTTTAGAATCCCTTTTTATCAAGAAATTAAATCCAAAATTAAACGACAGCCTTTCCTCGATAAAATTACATACTTCCTAACCAACCAACACCTTTTTAACGCAACTTACGCACTAAAGTTTTTTCTTCTTTCCTTTCTCTCCACTTGTCATTTATAACTTTTATCATCCAGGTCAGTCCTTCTTTAAACTTTTTTAAATTTTAAAAAATTTTAAATTTTTTAAATTTTTTAATTTTGAAATTTTGGTTTGTTCTGTTTTATTTTTACTTTCTTTTATTTTGTCTTTAATCCAGATAGGTTTTTCTTCAAGTCGTTTTTTTTTTTTTTCACTTTTTGTATTAGATTTTATTATTGTACAGTATATTTATGACATTTGTATTTACTTTAGTTATATGATTGTTTTTTAGATGCTTCTATTTAGTCACTGAAGATGGCCCCCTGAGTGGACCGAAACGTTTGGCCAATAAATGTTGAGAGTCGTATTTCTTGTTTCATATTCCTATTGAGGATAAGGTTCCAGAAGAACACTTCTATCATAAAAAAAAAAAATATATATATACACACCCCCGCAAGGGGGTTCTAAGCTCGTGCTCTTGAGTGCTCTTTGTGCTCGTTTGTACGTGCTTGTTCCTGGAGGTTTCACGTGCGCCCTCCCGGCCCTAGCACCCAAGGATGATGGGGCTCGACCCTGCAGTCCTTGGTCTTTTTCCACTTCGACTGTCCCCTCCACCCTTTCTTTTTCCTCTGTCTTTCCTCTCACTTTTTCTTTGTTTTTCCGCTGAGATATGCCCTTTTAAATAGAGGCGACTCGGTTCTTCCCGAACTTTAAAAAAAAAAAAAAAAATATACACACAGTTTATACACATATACATATACACAGTGACCCTCATAAGTATTCGTACAGAGAAATATTTCAGTTATATTCATCCTTATCTTTCGTACCATGCATAAGATAGTGATGAAAAGCTTGCCGTCCGTTTGGAGAAATTTAACAAATAATGTAATTCAATTTCAACATACTGTATAATGTAAAGTTTTACATTTATTTACAAAATTATTAATACTCTGTCTGTCTACCTTTTGCTGGAATGACTTCAATGATTCGTTCTGGGTATTTTCCTACAAGGTTTTAACATCTCTCAGTAGAAACTTTAGCCCATTCTAAATAAAATTGTTGCAATTCATTCAGATATGAAGAGTTTCTCTTGCGGAGAGATTTTTCCAAATCAATCCATAAATTTTCAATTAAATTGAGATCTGGGCTTTGATTGGGACACTCGAGAAGCTTGAAATTCTTTTGTGGAGGCCATTTCGTGGTGCTCTTACTTTTATGTTTTGGAACATGATCCTTTTGCAGTACCCAATTGCAACCCATTCGCAGGTCGGAAACTGAAGGCGTGTATATGTATATAGGCGTGTATATGTATATGGGCGTGTATATAGCGTGTATATGTTTGTCTGGCGTCATACAATGAACTTTAGCAGACACCATTCAAATCTGTCTCAAGCATAAGTGTGATATTATACCATCATGAGTTGAACCCCCAACCTCAATTTTTACATCAATGTAAAATGTTTTAATCATCAATATAGATATACGAGGGTAATTCAATAAGTATCCGCACTTTTTATTTTCAAATTTTATTTTCACATCTGATAGATTATAAACACATCACTTCTCAATATAAGTTTCCCTGTTTCTCAATACACTTAGTCCAGCGATCTACAAGCTTCCTAATGCCATCACAAAAGAATGTTTCTGGTTGTGTGCGTAGCCAGTCATGCACCGCCTCCTTCAGGTCATCATCGCCTTGAATCGCTGACCTCTCAAAGCGTCTTTTAGTGGTCCAAACAGGTAAAAATCCGAAGGTGCAAGGTCTGAACTGTAGGCTGGATGGCCGAGAACTTCAAATTTAAGTTCTAGAAGGCATTTTCTAGTCTGTGCAGTGATATGAGGACGCGCATTGTCGTGTAACAGAATAACACCTTCCGACAATCTCCCTCTCCGTTTTGTGCGAATTGCTTGCTTTAACTCATTCCGAAGCATGTCAGAATACGATTCACTTGTTACTGTAGTTCCAAGCTCTCCATAATGTTCAAGGATAGGGCCTCGTGTATCCCAAAACAGCGTTAGCATAACTTTACCTGCTGACGGCTTCTCTTTGAACTTCCTTCCAATGGGAGATTCTCGGAATGTGTTATTCTGTTACACGACAATGCGCGCCCTCATACCGCTGCACAGACTAGAATATGCCTTCAAGAACTTAAATTTCAAGTTCTTGACCATTCAGCCTACAGTCAGGACCTGGCAACACTCTTTTGTGATAGCATTAGGAAGCTTGTAGATCGCTGGACTAAGTGTATTGAGAAACGGAGATTATGTTGAGAAGTGATGTGTTTATAATCTCTCAGATGTGAAAATAAAATTGTGAAAATAAAAAGTGCGGATACTTATTGAATTACCGAGGTATATTTTTATTTTTTAATTATTTTTTCTTATCTTCGAGCGACAATGCTCACAAGACATCCTTGATGACCACCAATCTTATTAACACGTTCGCGATGTAAGGCGTCTAAAAGAAAAAGTAAAAGGCGTCTAAAAGTAAAAGTGTAAATGTATCACCAATGACGCACGACGCCGCGAACATGTTAAAACGCATACATGACAAAATTTAAAAATAAGTGAGGAGTAAATAGAAACATGCAAACATTTATTAACATGCGAGATTATTTTTTATTGGTAAACTTACAAATAATGGTCGAAATAGTTAATACATATATTTCTTTAGAAATAATGCCCCGTTTAATGTATGAGACTTTCTATACTCGATATACAAAGCTTTAAGATCATTTAGGATTATTTTCATTCCTACTTTATAATTGGATATAATATTTTCAAAACTCTTAATTTTTGAATCCATATCTTCAAAAGCCTGCTCGAGTACGCGGTCGGATATTGCATTATTATTATGAAAAGATTTTCATACACAATGCGCTCTAAGCAAGCACTTATTCTCTTTTCACAAGGTTTTACAATTGAAAATTGTTAAGAGTTCATATCAATGTATAATAAAATCCTCTAAATCGTGACGACAGTCAGAGCCCAGGTAAAGATACAGCTCCGCTGGATGAACGGTGAAGGTGACGGAGGCTCTGGAATGCTCTAGACAGAATCTCAAAGCGACTGCTACTCCACGGGGAAGTGTCTTCTAAATATTCTCTAAGCTGATGTAAAATAAGGCACTGTCACGACAAAGTATGACGATACAGCCGTACTTTAAATTACATAAGCCTACCTCTCCCCAAAACATTACTTTAATTATGCCAACATGGGTGATAGTGAGCGTGAAGGTTTTGACCGCTACTACAACAGTTTTAATGAAGATATTCCTTACAATATAGCGGATGAATGTAAGCGTTGTTGCGTGAATGATGTGCGCGTGCTTAGAATATCTTTCCAGGCCTTTAGAAGGATGTACATAGACCATTCAACTGCGACCCGCCACAAGTCGCAACCACAATCGACTCGTTGTGCTTTAAGGTGTTCAAGAACAATTTCATGCCTAAAGACACGCTTGCTGTCAATCACAGAAACAACCCACGCAGTTATGAGCATAAGCTATTTACTGGCTCATACACCAACAGCAACAGACCGGTGTATACATAAAACATGCCCGCAACACAGGGAAAGTAGCCATTGAGGTCACTGGTCGTGCTTTTTGGGTGGATGGTCTAAGCGAGGAACGTGCCACTGATGAGAAGACTGCGTACTCTTTTAACGATTGCTGGTGGCATGGATGCCCACGTCCTGAGTGTGGAATCGTAGGAAATATCCATGGTAGAGCTTGTGGGGACTCGATGGGCTACCTACCCTGACTCAAATTGCCAGGATTAATCAGCCTTTAATCGAGACGCGCTCTGACCTCAACTGCGGTTCGGAGCAGTTTAGAGGTCCCACACAAAATGAGCGACTTAGTGCCTTGGTGGAACTCCCTGTACCAAACCTCGGAGAACAGCCACAGAATCACCACCTCGACCCAAGCCGTGCCAAAGTTAAACTCGACTGAGTCTGAATGACTGATCGAGTAAATAATGGCCAGCAAGTTAACCACTCCTAGACCTACTCTTAAATCCACTCCGAGGATATGGGGAATCGAAATTATTAATTCCAAGGACTCCTCAAATCCACAGAGCGGACAAGAGGGGGGGTTACTTAACCCAATACGTAATAATCAGTTTAAATCCCACGGTAATACTTAATGTAAATTACCGTCAGCGATCTAAACTTAACTTAAATGAAATATTACTGCTTATCTAAATAATTGTGTTTAGCCTAATTTAAAATATTTACAATATATACAAAAGGAGCAAAATGGCTTCTCGGTCCGAAATAGGACAAACTTAAGATTAAATTATCAATAACTAGTGGCAACAGTAACCTAAACAAAGTTATGAACGCGCCTTTCAAAAGGAATTTAAACTAAGTTAAACGTTTAAGATTTTAAAGAGAATCAATTGCAATTTAAGCGGAACACAACCTTACTGTAGCGAAACTGAGGAACTAGTGACCATAATTTCTTACAACTACGAGCTCCCACATTCAAGATGGCGTACGATGGGCGGAGCCTACAAATGTTACACGTCATTCCTCAAGGGAGCGTTCTCTTGGATTAGAAATAATATATATACAGTATCTAATTTTACAAGATATAAATTTAAATACTGTGGGAAATAATTCCCACAGATCTCCTTCCGATAGTCTTGCATGGATCCAGACCCGCGATCAGCTTATAAACTCTCATTTCACTCACAAGGTCTTGTGGGAGCACAAATATGATGCACGGATGGAGACAGATGGGTAGTACCGCGAAGAAATAAACATCACCAAACGTTCAATGGTGTTGGATCCTCTAAATGCGGTGATAGCTTGTTCGGTGGACATGCAATCCCCTTCAAACTATACTTTCCACCTGCGGAGGGCGTGAAACTCCATTACTACGACTTCTGTTCTTTATACCACTATGTGATGAAGAACAATCCGCATCCCGGAGGAGCACCTGAAAAACTGGTGGGACCTGAGGTGCCACCATCGAAGAGTTCTCAACTAATTTGAACGAGAAATATTTCGGTCTTTCTTTCGTAGATATACTCCCCCCTCGCAACTTATGGATGCCAATCTTACCCATCGTTATAGGCCACAAACTCATGTTTCCACTGTGCGTGAAGTGCGCAGAGGAGGATAATGGGGCCTTTAATCACGAATCCAACCGGCGCGCCGGAAGATCAAAGGCGTATATACAAGTCCTGAGCTGTCCCTAGCCGTTCGCCACAGTTACAGAATATTGGAGATATATGAGGTGTGGAGGTTTCAGAAGCTCCCAACCTTTTCACGCCATATATAAACACTTTTTTTCAAGGATAAAGTAGAAGCATTAGGGTTCCCGCAAGGAGTTGAGTTCGAAAATGAAAAATCGGCGTATATTCAGCGCGACCGTGATCGTGAAGGCATACAACTTCACCAGACCCAAATTTTAAGAACCCTGGCAAGCGCTTTAGTGCAAAGTTGTGCCTAAATAGTCTTTAGGGGAAATTTGCTCAGAATACAGGCAAGGGGAAAGTCCATCTAGCCCAAAGTTATAACGAGGTTTGGGATTATGCCAACGCTCCCGATAAAGAGGTCATGGAGATCGTGAAAGTGGGTAGTACGTACATAATAAAGTATTAGGTAACATAAATTCTGCTCGATTAGAAAACGGACGATAGATAATAGAATAACCTCAAGATAATGTGAAATAGTTTTAGAAATGTTGCAAAATACACGCGGCGACAGGTTCGCACAGGTTTTATCACGATACAGAATGATACAGAATGACTTAGGCTAGTGTAGGATTAGGCTAATGAATATGTTCTCTGGTGTTTTTCATACAGTTACAAAGCCACCCCTATGATATTACAGTAATTGAAAAAACATGGAGGCCACGAAAGAGCATTTTCGACATGTGATGCTGTATGAGTTCCATAAAGGATCTAACGCTAGTGAATCCGCAGAAACATTCAAAGAGTTTATGGAAATGATGTTGTGAGCGAATGGATGTGTAGGAGATGGTTTGAGAAGTTCAGAAATGGAGCCTTCAGTCTGAAAGATTATCAACGAACAGGACGACCAAATGAGTTAGATGAAGAGTTGCTGAAAGCAACAGTGGAGGAAAATCCAGCGGTAACTGTAAGAGAAATTGGCCTGCAACTCGGCGTTAGCCATATGACGATTCATCTTCATTTGAAGCTGTTAGGAAAAGTAGTGAAGGTTGGAAAATGGGTTCCGCATGATTTGTCACAAGTTAATCTTCAACATCGAATCGATATTTGCACATCACTGCATTCTCGGCAACTGCAGGCACCGTTTTTTAATCGGATCGTCACTGGGGAAAAATGGGTCCTCTCTAACAATATTAAGCGTCGACATCAGTGACTTAGCCGCCGTGAAACAAAGCCTGAACCTCAGCCAAGGAATGGACCACATCCAAAGAAAATTTTGCTATGCGTTGGGTGTGATATGCAAGGAATTATTCATTTTGAGCTTCTGCCAGATAACCAAACAATCGCAGCTGAAGTCTACTGCCAACAACTCCCACGATTGAAGATGGCATTACAAGAAAAACGTCCTGCATTAATTAATCGCAGAGGTGTTCTATTCCACCAGGATAACGCGCGCCCTCACACTGCTCGAATCGCCACTGCCCAATTGGAGACATTTGGTTGTGAAAAAATGCCTCATCCACCTTATTCTCCGGACATCGCACCTTCAGACTACCATTTATTCAGAAGTCTGCAACACGACTTAGATGGACAAACGTTGAAATCGAGGGAAACTATCGAAAACGAAGTGATCGCTTTTTTTTAACTCGAAACCAAGGGATTTCTTCGAACGTGGCCTAAAAAAATTTTCTACAGATGGGAGGAGGTTATAGAAGAAGAAGGGAATTTTGTTGATGATTAATGTCATTATGTCATTTAAATTTTATTGTGAATAAACTAAAAGTTCGAGCAAATTTGTCTTTATAAATCATTTAATTTTTGTTTTGAATGAACTAAAAAATCGAGCAGAATATATGTTACAACCTTATACAATAGTACCGAATTGGCAGCAGATACATCATGTTTTACAAACATACCTGCAGCCAGCTTCACCACAGCGTACGCTCGCATCAAACTTTGAAGTCTACTGCATTCTCTTGGTCGGAGGGTTCTGTACGCAGACACAGATAGTGTGATATTCACGGAGAGGGAAGGTGATTACATGCCACCTATTTGGGAATTCCTCGGAGAGTTGACTGATGAGATCAAGAATGAATATGGAGATAGTGTCTACGCTGATTCTTTTGTCTCAACAGGTCCAAAAACTTATGGGATACGGGTGAGGGTGCGGGAGGATGTGAGATATATCGTGAAAGCTGAAGGCATCACGCTTAACCAGGCGAACGGGCGGTTCATTAACTTTTATTCGCTGAAGGAGCTAGTGAGCTTAGAAGATGAGGGTGAGCAGCCGCCCCACCTGACTGTAGGGACTCGCAATTTTCAGGCACAGAAACTGGAGGGCGTGAAGAAGCTTAGGGGGAACGAAAGTGTGCCGTAACACATAAAGAAAACGCTACCAGGTGCCTGGCACCTACGATACCGTACTCGCCAAAGCCCTTGAATGGTTTGCTATATATTAGGGTGTCCCATTTTTCACTTTTTTTAAAAATGTCAATGTCCATACTTTTTTCTTGTTAGAACTGGTCCACTGAATACAACCATATCAAAAGAAAATCTTTTTCTGAATTTTAGGGGTCCCCCCACACCCCTCGAAATATTTTGCGCTCTTGGAATGCAAAAATTGGTATTTTGGGAAGTACATTTGACACTGAGGAGCCAATTATTTATACAACACCTACATATTTGGTACAAAATGATAGCTACATTCATGCACCTAACATTAAAACACCCATCGGAAGTGTTTAATAAATGAAAAAGAATTTGTACATCAAAATCGATTCATTACAGGAACTTTTTACCACAAAAATGTTACCTCATGAAAAAATCACGAGTAATTTTTACCAAACTTATTTGAAAGTTATTTCTAATATCTAATTTTTAACACGAGTGTTACCGCCACTCATAGAGCATCATCCCAATGCAGCTCCATGGCCATGGGCTTTGATAAGATAGGATGAAAAATCGAACAAAGATAAATTCAACTTATGCTATCAAAGTGGGAACAACTTTGCAAATACAGAAATTTGCAAAGCCAAATCTTTTTTTTTTTTAATCATTGCATAAATCAAAATATACTTTTACAAGAAAAAAGGAATAAAGTTAATAAAATACAAAATATATAGCTTTCCAATATACAACTAAAAAGAAACAACATTAGAATGGTATATTACTTAGGCTTAACTAGTCTTGTCTTTTTGTCATATTGATTAATATTTTCTTTGAAACAACAGGGATCATACGCCTGTTTCTTCAACAACCTGTAGAAGTTCCTGAATTTCATTCTCATCCTTGCATGTGCCATAGAAATCTTGTATCAATTTAACTCCCCGCTCCGCCGTATCATTAACAACTTTTGCAAAAGAAATTATATTCTTCATCCTGATATAATCTTCATCAGTTTCCCACATAAGAACAGGCTTTTTAAGCCAGTCGCCTGTTGAGTCTAGTTGGCGAAAGAAAAACCAAGAGCTTAACATTCTGTTTCAAAATGGGGAAGACAGGTTAGCCTATATGAAAGTCTTTAGGATGGACAGAATGTAATAGTTCTTTTGCCATCATGCTCTTATCTTCATTGCTCAAAGAACCAAAGAGAGCCATTGGTGTAAGTTCCTCAGTTAGGTACCAATAATGACCTTTAAAAGTGTTTAAAGCTGTTTCAGCGATATCACTGTCTATTTGCTTGTAGCGAACCATTTCCCTGTAAAAGTCGAAATCATTTACAGGGGCATCAACTGCGTTTGTGCAGGAAAGCCAATACTTTCCACAGAAAAGTGTTGTAAAGATACACATCCTTTCAAGCTTATAAATGGTCATTGAGTCAAACCCAACTTGATTGCAGAAAGCATACATTTTATGTATATAAAGTATAGCTGCCATCCATCTTGCGTGATGAAATGACCCAGGCTTCATCCAGTGCGTTCCTCGTGAAGGAACTACGTCAAGAATCAGAAGTGTTGTTTCAGCAACTTCCCTATAGTCATCTCGGGGAAGACTCCTTTTATTGTTAAGGACATCTTTCATATATTTGATGTTTTCCTCTTTTAAATTCCGCAGATATCGATCTTTTATTTCAAGATTCTTATGAGGTTGTTTGGTGGCAATATTCTTCCAATCGTTTTCTTTGAATTTCTTGAAATCTTCATTTACTGGAGAAGTCGTCTTACCAAATATTTTCAAATAGACAGCCGATAAAATTCTCTCAGCCATGTGATGACGGCAGGCCATCCAAAACAATTTTTTCCCGAGTAGGTCTTCTACTTTTATGCAAGCTCCTTTTACCCAGCCAGAATTGGAAGCAGTGGCATCAAAAACCATTCCATACACATTATTCTCCAATTTCCAGCTAAACATAGACTCTACAACTGTTGATGCTTGTGTCAGTCCTGTTGTATTTTCGATTTTCGGCACGGAGAGTAACTTTTCTACATCCATAACTCCAGTAACAAGAATCGTCAATCTCTCTTCTTTCTCATTTGATAGATCACCAATCATTTTGCTGTCCCAGTGAATCAAAACATATTCAGGAGCAATAAATTCCTCTCTGATGGATTCTGCCTTTCTTTTCCTTGTTGTTTTAGCTGCTCGACCTGCCGGACTTTTTGAAATATTCATTTCTGCAATATTTTTCCCCACACTCTGCTGCAACTACTGAAGCAAAGCCACTGCGTTGTCGTAATGAAAGGCCTCGGCGATCTGCTGTATTTGATATTAGGTTTGACTTAAGCACGTTTACAGCCTTCTTTGATGGACCTGGCTTGAGAGAAAAGTCTTGATCTGCCGCGTCATCTCCTGAATCACTGTCAAATGTATCTTCGCGCTCTTCACCCTTACCTTTTTTTCCTAAAGATTGGCGTTGTTCTTTCATTGTTCGATTTTTCTCTTCACGAATCCTGGCCTGTTTACTGAACACCTTTGCAACGTATCCTTTGTCAGTTGGACCTAAACAGTATTTCCTCTCACCTCGCTGATCTTCTAAAAATGCGATATCTTCAGTCTTCTGATCTGTAGATTTCATTGAATCCTTTCGAATTTCTTCAACAGCATTTTGGGTCGAAATGTCGAATAATTTATTCATATGATTCAAGAAATTTTGCTTTTCGCACTCATGTTTTTTTCTATTTCTATGTTTAATCAAGTTATCATGTTTATTTATTAAATCAAGTATCATCATTCTTGGTGATTTATGTTTAGCGATGTCTTTCGAGGGAATGCCTACCTTATTCCAAATACATCTAACTTTTCGTAAAACAATTTTTATATTTTCCTCCTTTGAGACATTTCTCTGATTGATTTGTTGTCTTCTCAGAAAAAAAAAATATCTTTTGACGTCAACATTTGTTGGAAGCATGCAGCCTTCTTCAGTATGTATATCATCTTTGAGTTTACCTAATATTGAATCATAAGTTGTTATATCTTTTCTGAGCACTGGCTTACTACTAGCCATATCTAAAGTACTGTTGTGAGCCTACAAACACACAGCACTTCTACAGGACAACAACTGACAACACAAACACTGTGTGTTGAACAGAAACGCCACGAGAGAGCAGTATCATAACAGTACTATGTTATCTCCGCAAATTTTTTTTCATAAAACTGAAAAATATAAATTTAATATATATTACCGAAATTATTAACAATACTGCATAGAACTCCATAAATAAAAATATGTAATAAATAATAATTTATTGGAAATATGGAGTAAATAAACATAGGGAGCCTACCTAAAAATATTTACCCTTAATTTCGACCTACTATAATGAAAAAATATTAATTATAAGTACTTATTCATTTATTAAACACTTTTCATGGATCTTAATGTTAGATGCATCAATGTAGCTATCATTTTGTACCAAATATGTAGGTGTTGTATAAATAATTGGCTCCTCAGTGTCAAATGTACTTCCCGAAATACCAATTTTTGTATTCCGAGAGCGCAAAATATTTCGAGGGGTGTGGGGAGACCCCTAAAATTCAGAAAAGATTTTCTTTTGATATGGGTGTATTCAGTGGACCAGTTCTAACAACAAAAAAGTATGGATATTGACATTTTTTTAAAAAGTGAAAAATGGGCACCCTACTATATATACTGTATGTATATATATATATATATATATATATATATATATTCTGTTTCCTTTTTCTTTCGTGGTTATTTTCATCATATATATATAAATGGGATGAATTTCACAATTAGAGACGTGAAATGAATGAATGATTCAAACCCACAAGAAAAAAGAAAAATGATTACAAGGCCTTTCGTGTATTCAGAAGTACACGAGGCGTACTTCTGAATACAGGAAAGGCCTTGGAATAATTTTTCTTTTTCTTTGTGGGTTTGCATCATTTATACATACAGGGTGTCCCAAAAAAAACTATATACTCTTTATAGCATCATATATTTTATAATTTAAAAAAAAACACAATATATTGTTATAGCAATTGCCAATGAAAGGTAAATTAGTAATCTAAGTGATCAAAATGTTATAGCGAGTTGTTTGCATATAAAATTTAATTAACTACGCCAAGTGCTCAAAATGTTCTCCGGCGGCATGAATGCACTTTTGAATGCGTCGACTAACTGATTCGCAGACATGGACTAATGTGGATGCTGTGATGGTCCCGCACTTTTCCCTAATTGCATTCTTAAGGTGTTCGAGTGCTGCAGGTCTTGTACCATAAACTGCATCCTTCAGGTAGCCCCAAAAGTAAAAATCAAGTGGAGTCAAGTCCGGTGAACGTGGAGGATACTCAACGCTTCCTCTTCGTCCTATCCAACGGTTAGGCAACGTTTCATCAAGGCACCTTCTGACATCACAATGATAATGAGGGGTGGCTCCATCTTGTTGAAAGTAAAAGTCGTCGTTTCCAAACAACTTCCGAACTGCAGGTATAATTTCTGTCCGCAGCATGTCGATATATGCGGCACCGGTAACTGTTCCATTAAAGAAAAATGGTCCAACCAAACCCCTGGATGATAAACCACACGATGCTGTTAATCCTGGTAAATTAACATGTTTATCCACATAAAAGTCTGGATTATCAAGTGACCAGTACCTGCAGTTGTGTCGATTTACTGTGCCATTTAGCTTGAAGGTAGCTTCATCAGACCACACGATTTTGTTGTATTGAAAGTGCATTCATGCCGCCGGAGAACATTTTGAGCACTTGGCGTAGTTAATTAAATTTTATATGCAAACAACTCGCTATAACATTTTGATCACTTAGATTCCTAATTTACCTTTCATTGCCAATTGCTATAACAATATATTGTTTGGTTTTTTTTTAAATTATAAAATATATGATGCTATAAAGAGTATATAGTTTTTTTGGGGACACCCTATATATATATATATATATATATATATTATATATATATATAGTGTATATACACGAGGAATAGGAGGACGAAAAAATGGTACATGTTTATTTACAGACGTTTCGGAAAAGTTCAATATCCATCATCAGTGCTAAAAAGTTTAAACACGAATAGAAATAAATAAGTATAATAAACAAAACCGAACAATAAATTAAAATGGCGTAGGAATTAGCGATAATTAGCGAGAATTAATAGTATGGTTACAATATACAGGGTGTACATAAAGTCAGGATCTATTTTTGTGAAGCACTTGGAAATTATATGGAATTCAATCATAAAATGATAAAGTGGCAACATTTATTAAATAATTAAGAGTAGGATTCGACGTGACGCCCATCAGTATCCCTGCACAGCTCAAATCGTTCCGCATCATTTCTAAACACATTCTGGAGCATTTGCGGGGTTATGTTATCTGCAGCAGTTCGTATACGTGTACGTAAGTTTTCAAGACTCGTAATCTTCGTCTGATAGACGTGCGATTTGATAAAGCCCCATGCAAAGAAATCTAAAGGGGTTAAATCTGGTGATCTCGCTGGCCAAGGTCTGTTGCTTCCGCGTCCGATCCAGCGATTTGGAAAACGTCCATTTAGATCAAGGAGCACCATCATGTTGATAGACGACGGTACTAACAATCGTAAAGGGAGTACAAAAATAGTGTTAAACGATCTGAAAGCCCTTTACATTGAGTATAGATTTCCGCGTACTTTGAGTGATGAAATAATGTTCAATCGTATTTATTGCATAGTACAAAGCAATGAGGATGTAACTGTAGACTCGATCACATGTGAGTTTAGTATTTTAATTAAGCGCAGTAGAACATAAAGTGTATATATTTTGATGTGTATATATATTATCCATGTATAGGAATTCTTCTGCACTATTGTTGTGAAGTTTATATATAAATGTGTAGATGCGCGTACATATATTAAACGTGTATATATATTTCTCCTGTACCATTATTATTTTTGATGCTTATATATAAGTGTGTAGATGCGCGTACATATATTAAACGTGTATGTATATTTCTACTGCACTATTATTATTTAAGAATGTATATATATATGTGTGTGTGTGTGTGTGTGTGTATATATATATATATATATATATATATATATTATATATATATACTGTATATATATATATATTCCTCGCTTAAAGTGTGTATTTTGCGTGTCTATAGATTTCTTCTACTATTATTATTATTTTTATTGTATATTTATCTTCTATATATTTCGAATCGAATAAGTGTATGGTAAATAATTGATTCCATGTTAAATAACTCGACTAAATAAACAGAATGACGTAGTTACGTTTTATTATTCAAAGTATATGATATTTGATTATTCTACGCTAAAATTAACGGCACTACAAAAGTTATATATCTGCATTGACTTCTAAGCCGACTGGTGCTGTCAAGAACTTCATTATACGGAGAACATCTCTCCATTAAATATATACAAATTAAATAAATAGCGCAATCTGGCAACTGTTCTTATGGATTGCCTCAGATAAATAATATATATATGTTTGTGACAGAAAATTTGTGTGCCGAAATCTCTGACTAAAATAGGAACAGAAATCTTAGTTTTAAGATTTTGTTGTTTAAATCTCTAAAGGAAAGTAGTTTAGATTATCGTTATTGAATACTATCAATAGGTTTCTTGATACATGGTTAAAAAATAAAAATATTTCAAATTGTTTAAAAATTCGTTCGATTTTATTTTTGGCTTCTCACGGTTACTGTATCACCCAGAGCAGCCTTGCGGTAGAGGTTTATGGTGCGGTAGAGGTTTATGGTACGGTCGAGGATCGGCCCTCGCTTCGAAGAGAAGGGAAAACAAACTGACCTGGTTCAGATGTAATATGGTTTGTTTTCTCTTCATTTCGTGGCTAAACTTTTAGGAAACAGGCTTCCAATCAACTTGTTAAATTGGACCATGACGTTGGTCATAAATCTGAGGAACCAAGTAGCTTCGAAGAAAGGACTTTATTTTAAGTTGATTTTTAAGGAAAAGGAGGAGCTTTCTTTTTGGAAGGGAATGTCACTATCCAATCAAAGGACAATGATTCTTGTAACACTCAGTGAGGAAAAAGAGAAGCTCCTTCTTTCCTTATGTATGGATGAAAGCTTTCGTAGGGACGACCTTATGTAATGAAAATGTTTTTGATAGGTCATTCAGACCTAACTTAGATTCAACTAACTTAGATTTCTAAGTTAGTTGTAGTTTCGTCCTCAAAAGCTAAAGTGGCTTGTAAACAAAATAAATTTGTAAACGTTGTGGCATGAATGAAAAATTTTTAATTTGAGTTAAAATTGTTTCAAGTTGTACGTAAATTTTAATTGCCTTTGTTTTGTGCGAACTTAGTTCGAAGAGCTTAATTAATGTTAGCCGGCAGAAAAAGAACTTTGTGAAATTTCGTTTAATTTAATTTTGTTCACATTAAATGTTAAACTTCTAAGTTTGCAACATATTTGGTTTCCTCAGGGAAGAGTAAATATCTTGTGGTGATCTTGTTTCCCGTGGAAACCCGGGAAGTTAGTGCATGACCATTCAGTCATTGTGAGAATTAATCTAATTTATTTGACGGACTTTTTTCAGGGAAAAATCTGCGGAACTGGCGCAGCAATGTTGAGAGTAAATTTCCTAAATTTTGTAAGTAAACTACTTCTGTAAACTACTTCTTAGATTATGGAATTTGAATTTAGTGCTATTTCTCGAGTTACACGCAAATAAAAAAATCTCTGTATAACTGCTTTTTGAGACTTAAATAATTGCAAACATTTTCTTTAAATTAAGAATTTGATTTTTTTTAAACAAAATTTATAATTGCACACCCGTATATTTCTTTTCAATTTGTGTCCAATTTTGAGTGACATTAAATAAACTTTATAAGAGGGAGTGTGTCGTTTCTATGCTACCTTGCAATAGGCCTCTCCTGTAAGCTGAGGGAAAATTAACAATGAAAGTCAAAATTTAAAGTGGGCTTCAGAAAAGACAAGAAAACTACGCGCATAAAATTGAAGGGCCATCCGAGTGGATAGGCGGATTCATCCTGAAGAAACGAACCCGCGAGTGCGCAATAAGTGCAATTGGAAAAGGGGTTACACAACAATATATATATGAATGAAAATGAAAAGGTTTATTGGCAGACTATAGTCCAGATGGCAAATATTATTAACACAATGAGAGTTCACATACTAAGGATAGAAATATATACAGTTGATTAGAAATAATACGGTAATGTCGAATTTAAGTGGAGCTACAGACAGACGTTTTCGTACGAATTTCATACCTTAGAGGATAAACGGCAGGACTCATGGATAGTTTGGATAATCGGGTTGGTTGATTTTTTAATTCTTTGCATTAGACTGTATTGAGTACGTCTTGTTACCTCCGGGAAGCTCGGGACATTGCGGATAGCAAACATTTGCGAAGCTGAGCATCTCGGGAGTAATTTATGTAAGAGTCTAAAAGACCTGTTGTCCAGCAAATTTAGGGTTCTGCCAGAACCTTTTTATAATTCACCCAGAGATGCTGTCCGTCTATATTACTGCAGGAAGTACGAAAAAGAGTGTCTTTAGCTTTACTTGTACAGAACCGAAAGTTTCTTATAGTCGTATTCGCTTTCGCACAAAGGCTTCGAGATTGTTTTCTTATATCCGAGTCATCACGCAAGGAGCTAGTAATAGTTTGACCCAAATAATTAAACTCTTGTACCTCCTCAATTACTTCATCATTCGTTTTAAACCTAATATCAGCTGGCTGATTACAGTTTTTAGGATGAAATTGCATAACCTTAGTTTTTGTAACATTAAAAAGAATATGTTTCTGCGAATATACTTCGCAGACTTTTAGTAGCCGATCCAGACCTTTAACAGAGGGACTTATTAACACCATATCATCGACATAAACTAAGTTATTTATCCTTGTGATATCTATACATCCCACTGTTGCCTCATTAAGTGAAGCAATTAATCCGTCAATATACACATTAAACAGCATAAGGGAGAGTAAAGAGCCTTGTCTCACCCTGCAAGAGGAGCCAAAACACTCGGATAGTACATTGCCCCCACCTAACGGTAAAAGATTGGTGGGAATAACAAAATTTCAATAAATTTTATATGTACATGAAAACCTTCCTGTCTTCTAGTGTTTTAAATAAAATACAGTGGTTCACTCAATGATATGCCTTACTTATATCTAGGAAACAGCTACAAATAGTTGAATTACTGTCAATGTATTTAGATATTGTTTCTTTAAGTACATAAATACACAGATCAGTTGAGTGGGACCTTTTAAAACCAAACTGATTAGATGTCCATAGGTAATCATTTAATTGGAGTAATAAGAGTTTTTCTAGGAGTTTCGAGATATATATATATTTATATATGCGCCTCGGTGGTGTAGTGGTTAGCGTCGCTGACTCCAGATCCATCGGCCCCGGGATCGAGACCCGGTGACGGCAGGCGGCGCGCAGCAAAACCCAGTAGTTCATCCTTCCACACAATAAAGAAAGTGGCTAGTAGATAAATGGGTACCCTGGGTGGCCTAGTGGTTAAGACGCTGGGCTGCTGGTAGGGCGTGGTTCGGTTTCCACGTTAAACTGTAGGTCTAAGGTGGAGTGAAAATCTTGACTTTTGTCAGAATGAACAGTTTGGGCGGAAGCTAACCAAAGGTTATATATATATATATATATATATTATATTATATATATATATGTATATATCGTCTTCTAAACAAGCCATCTCGTTGATTAAGCCAAGTCGGATAAATAAATATATATATACACACTCCTTCTGTTTAAGCCTTCCAGGCCAGATTAAGCCAACTGAGGCTGCCAAGAGCTTCAGTATGCGTCGAGATATGACAGCTAAATGACCTTGTCTTCTCCTCTCTCTCTCTTAGGTTACCTTCCTAGGTCAGGTTACGGTACACCTTTTGTAGAGAGGTCATTCTTCCGGACCAACCTCCTCTACCCCTTCATGCAGCTTGTGGGCTAAACACCCTCCCCCTTGCTTGCACACCCATTCTCCCACGGGTGCCTACCCTCTCCCCACTTTTGCAACAATTGATCAACATTGCATTGCAATTTGCACGCTGCCATTTTGCGGTCATACTACTAGATTCAAAGACAAAATGATGGGGTTTGAAGAGATGGGTGCTAGCAATGTGGAGACGGGTTAAAACACTGCAAACTCGCAAAGAGATGGGGGGGCTTATCGATGGACACGAGCTTGCAAATGTAAGCAACATTTTCAGCTACATACTGTATTTCCCCACCACCACAATACTACTTTGGACCAAACACAAAGTTTACTTTGAGAGGAAGGAGCAGATTCGGAGGATCCGAGTGCTGAAGTTTTACAACACAGAGAACTGTCGGAACAAATAAAAAGAATAAACTTTAACAGTAAATTCGGCAAATTTACAGAATATCTGACTTAATGCCCCTTCGGGAAAGATCCAGTTGAGTTGGTGCCTTCGCGATGGAAAGCCATTATCCGTGCTCGAGGAAGTCACTGTAAACAATGAATACGGGTTTATCTTTGTGAATTATCAATTATTCGCTGTAATTTATTTCCGGGTACCATGGTTCGTGTTCAGTGTGTAATCTAGTGTAATATTTTTATTGACAGAGAAATGCAATAATCTTTATAGTTTTTGTCCTTGCCTTCATTCTTTCATATATATATATATATATATATATATATATATATATATATATATATATATATATATATATATATACTGGTGATTTAAAAGTGGCGAAACAAAGTACAGCAGCGGTCAATAAAGCGAACAAGGTGCTAGGTTTTATAGCTAGGAATGTTGAGTACAAATCGCGCGATGTTATTGTTCCTCTTTATAAATCATTAGTTAGACCCCATTTTTGAGTACGCGATCCAATTTTGGAATCCACATATGGGCAAAGATATAAATAAAATCGAAAGAGTTCAAAGACGAGCAACTAAGATGATTCCGTCGCTTAGGTCGAAGTCGTACGAGGATAGGCTTAAGGAGTTAAAATTGACTACACTCGAGACTAGAAGGCTAAGGGGTGATCTAATCCAGGTTTTTAAAATTAAGAATGGGTTCGATAACGTAAATAGAGATAGCTTTTTAGAAATATCACAATATAATAGAACTAGAAATAACGGGTGTAAGTTGACAAGTTGAAGGTTCGAGACAGCAGTTGCCAAAACCTTTTTACTCATAGAATAGTAAATAGGTGAAATAGTTTGCCGGTAGAAGTAATGGATCAATGAAGGAAAGCCACCCCCAGCCTTATTTACAGTAGTTAGCTTTATAAGGTTAACTAACGAAAATATCACGATCTAACCTAACCAATCGTTAGGTCAAATGTACGCCCTTGACGATTGGTTAGGTTAGGTCGTTATATTTTCGTTAGTTAGCCTTATAAAGCTAACTAAAGAAGGCTGGGAGTGGCTTTCTTTCGCTGATCCGAAGTAATTAGTAGCACGTCTATAAACATGTTTAAAAATCGATTAGACGCATACGTTGAGAGATAGGGTATAGTTTAAGGTAGTAAAATTAAGTTTTTCTGGTTCAGAACCCACATAAAATTGTTGGTCTCCTCCGCCATCACGGAGGACATGCGCAATACACAACTACAACCACAGTTAGGTAGACCAGCCATGAGTGGATCCTAGGGTCTTTGTTGGTCTGAAACATTATAACATTTTCTATAATATATATATATATATATATATATATATATATACACAAACTCAGAATGGTCTCCTGAGTTTGTGTTTAACATAAGTTTCTCAGGGGACCATTCTGAGTTTGTGTATATTAAACGGACGTGTTACGTGCCTTGAAAAGTGGACGCTCAATGTCCCGGTTGAGGTTTAAGTTTTGTTTTTTTTGGCTAAAAATACAATAGTTACCCCTTTTTCTTTGATTTATTCAATCCGACGTGAATGCAACGAGTCTTTTGCTTATATAGAGGTTCTAAATGTAGTGGGACTAGGCTTGCTTTAAACCCTAGATCCATGTCCCAAAGCTGGATCCTGTCTGCTTTGCAGATAGCTGGGGAGGGAAGCTATATTTATGGGACCTCTTTGTGAGAGACCCGTTGCTCACGTCGGGCTAGCATCATGAAAAAGAAAAACTATGGTATTTGTCATTTACCATTACTTATTTGGACTATAGTGGATTTAATTTTCCCAGAAGAGTTCCTTGTTCCATGCACGGTCTATGTTTAACATATATATATATATATATATATATATGGCGTTAAATTTTCGATAATTACAATTCATCAATTTCACAATCCAATTAACAGTAATACACAAGTTAATGATGAGAGCAATTTCACTTTAACTAATAAAACAGTACAAATTTGAGAAGAAGAGGTGCGAGCTTTAATTCCATTTAATTGCTCTGTCTGCCTGATATGGCATCCGAAGAGTTGAATTTGCGAGCAAAAGCGTCTCAGATATTCGTGATTCCCGAACGACAAAACCAAGCTGGGTTTATTGTTACTTATTCATGTTCATTTAAATGCAAATAATGTCCTTTTAATATGTCATTGTTTCGTGTTTATTGGACATTATAATCTCCTTTCTTTGTTTAAGGTGTACTTATGTGCTGTCATACAAAAATGTATGGCAAAAAACGATACATTATGAAATTTAAATAAAGAAAAATACGGAGTTTTCACTGAATTTCGTCATCAGCGAACGCTAAATTTCGTTAATGCCTTTCGAATGTATCTCGTGATCTTTATTTGAGGATAAATAATTTAAAGGAATTTGGACCACTGTCTCGTTCGCGCGTTCCGCTTGTTCAAAGCCATGTCACTGACACAATGTGGAAATTGAGAACAAAGTCGAATTCGCGGTTTTCATTTTACTTTATTCAATTATTTATTGGTTTCTTTCTTTATTTGTTTATTGTTTAATTATGGATATTAGTTTGAGAAAAGAATTTTAGTGTATTAAATGATATACATAGTAGAAATTAAGAACGACCAAAAAGGTATGTCGTTTTTTAGATCGGAATTTGAAGGACAAAAAAAAATCAACTGAAACTTTTTAATCTAGTATATATTTTCCATCGGAATCACTGACACACTGCCAACGTCCTTCAAGCTTTTCAATGCGAAATTTATAAAATTCAGGCGGTTTTGAGGCAATAAACGTACAAAGACTGGTGTGCAGGTCATCTAAAGAAGTATACTGTTTCTCGTCAAAATAGTTTTGCAGACTCCTGAAGAGATGATAATCTGAAGGCGCAAGGTGAATATGGAGGATGTGGAAGTTTTTCCCACCCAAGCTCTTCAATTTTTGCAGAAGTGATCCGAGCGGTATGAGGACGTGCGTTGTCGTGGTAGAACACGATTCCTTTCCGATTAACCAAAGGAGGTCTTTTTTCTTTTAGTGCAGTGTTCAATCGATCCAGTTGTTGACAGTAGACTTGAGCGGTGATTGTTTGGTTGTGTGGTAAGGTTTCAAAGTGTATTACACCACCTTTATCCCACCAAACACTAAGCAACACATCCCGAGGGTGAAGATTTGGTTTTGGCTGTGGTGTCGCTGGTTCTCCGGCACAAACCCACTGTCGACGGCGCTTAACATTCTGGTACAGTATCTACTTTTCATCACCAGTCAATAAACGGTGCAAAAACGGATCTTGGAGTTCACGGGAATGAAGAGCTGTGCTAATGTTTACCCGCACCCTCAGATTGTCGACCGACAATTCATGTGGCACCCATTTTCCTAACTTAGGCACCTTTCCGAGTTGTTGCAAATGTCGATGGATGGTGGACGGGGATGAATTGAGAGTCTGGGCCAATTCTTTGACAGTTGTTGAACAGTCTTCTTCAAGTGCGGCTAACAGCAGGTCATCATCAAACTCAGCAGTGCTTCCAGAGCGTGCTGCATCTGTCAAACAGCAGTCACCATTCCTAAACTTTTGAAACCATCTTTGACACTTTCTCACATGCAGAATATCGTTGCCATAAACGTCCTGAATGTTTCGCGTTGCTTCAGTAGCACTATTCCCTTTTTTGAACTCGTAAAGTATTATATGCCTGATATGCTCTTCTGATACCGCCATGTTTATGAGGGGTTCACATAAAGAAAAACACACGTCTTCACTGGTCAAGGTCTGTAAAGTATGTAGCGAAACACATAGATCTCCTCTTAGATATAACCTTCGGAAAATTTATGCTTAAACCGAGTAGGACTAGTTTAAATTTAATCTATCGTAAAAAACGACATTACTTATGGGATGAGTTGATATACAGTATGTGTATATATATATATATATATATATATATATTATATATATATATATATATATATATATATATATATATATATACACACACACACACACACACACACAAATCAATCACTTGGAAAAGAAAACATAATAGTGACCGAACGTTTTTGTGTTTATTTCCAGACTCATGATGAAGTGAATGTGTTTTCATACACAAAAAACTCAGTCCCATTTACGTTTTATTTTCCCAGTGGTTAATTTGTGAGTGATTGATTGAAGTTAATTTTTCTGACGTTGCAACATCGAGGTCACTGAGGCCGAATAACCAAAATTTGTTAATAAGTTGGAAAAGTTAAATAACATAAAACTATGAGTCCGATGACAAATGAAGAATAGGGAATAAATGTTAGGAATACAGCGAACGAATGAAGTGAAAATGAAAATAAGCAAATTAAAAGTGAGGGTTAAAGGAATTACCGAATTACTTTAAAACCTCACTTCCAGAGTAGCGAGTGTCAGCACCGAACAGCAAAGAAAAGGCTAAGTAGTGGGGCATATGTGGATAATCTAGGGACAGACCGTAGCCACGACCTCGAGCACTTTGTTATGGCGAGTAATGCCATCCCACTGTCGTTATCAGAAGATGGGATGCCGTTACTGGACTGCCGGTTGAATCTCTGGAAGGAAGTTCATGTTAGGAAAACAGGAACAAGACGCATGGGCACGTGAAGGAAAAATTTATCACTGGTCGGCATCCTTATTCCCCTTAACGGTTACGTAAGCAGATACTGAGCATAACCCTCACAGTAGGGTGGCCCACTTTTCAATTTTTTTTTTAAAGTATAGGTTATCGTAGTTTTTCCCATTATTTGGCACTATACTAGCACATTGGTACCATTTTTACAAAAATTGATCAATATTTAGGGGTCTCGCATCGACCTTGAAATTACGAGTTTTTTTAAAAATGCGTACGTTTTAACTTTTTACTGAATCAAGATAAATCAGTAAGTAGGGATGTTTTCTGAATCCTCTTGATGAGAGAAGTCGTTTGGTGTGCCTTCCAATGTCATACGACTAACGGTTTAAAAGTTGTGCCTGTATAGAGGTAATACCAGTGTGCTAGTATAGTGCCAAATAATGGGAAAAACCACGATCACCTATACTTTTCAAAAAAATCAGCAAATAGCAGACAAATAAGGAAGAAAGAAACAATAACTTAAACAATCACTTTTGCATTGTATTGACCACTATCACACGTCACTGGCTGCAACGTTGTCCCTCTGTGCTATGTCATCGTGGCGAGTGATGACTTCTTGAAGTCG
The DNA here is from genome assembly GCA_023014485.1 of Bathynomus jamesi. Taxonomy (NCBI): domain Eukaryota; kingdom Metazoa; phylum Arthropoda; class Malacostraca; order Isopoda; family Cirolanidae; genus Bathynomus; species Bathynomus jamesi. Next base: position 99,564 of record JAJOZX010001648.1, on the reverse strand, counting down.
CCGAGCTCTTTCCGGTTCTTTTCCACCACTTGCAGAAGATCCTGCAGCTGTGCCTCGTCCTTTGTGACCGTGTTCGCATAGTCTTGTATCAGTTGGACTCCTCTTTCAGCGACGTCATTGGTGACCTGGAGATTAGAGATCACATCCTTCAGACGACAAAAGTCCTCGTTCTCGTCCCACTTATCAGTTGGCAGGGTGAGCCACGAAGACCCATACATCTTCAGACCTGCAAATAAGAACCAGGAGGACTCGTCGATCAGGTCGGGGAGTAGCGTCATCTCGTCGACTGAGACGTTCTCGTATGTGAAGTCTTTGGGTACAGGGAGGTGGGACAGCTTCTCTGCCATCTGTTGCTTCACAGTGCCATCCACCTTGTTGCTGCATAGAGCGAAGATGACGGTCTGAGGCCTCAGATACCAGAAGTGCCGCCTCATCACTGCCAGTGACGCTTCTGCCACCTCGCGGTCCACTGCCCTATACCTCAGAAAACGCTGGTATAGTACCAGGTCATTCAACGGCGCATCAGCTGCTACAGGGGCCGCCAACCAAGCTGGTACGTACAGAAGAGCGATGAACACCACGATCCTGTGCAGTTTGTCGACCAGCTCGGCGTCGAGCTCCAGCTGCCTACTGAACATCAGCAGTTTTGTGTAGTAGATGACCTGAAACAGAATAGGCACCATTGTAAGTAAGACAGGTTTATTGTTACCAATTACTTTGTTTGCGTTATAATGAAATGTTTATCTTTGAATAACATTTAAACTTATCTCTAGATTATTTTTGTTTGAAAATACTAACTTTAGCCATCCATCTTGTGGTGGTAGGCTCCTGGGCGCATGAGGTGAATGCCACGGCGTGGTTGTGTCCCGAGTACCAGGAGCGTGATCTCTGCCACTTCCCGGTAATCGTCTCTGACGAAACCAGAAGCTGTGCTCAGGAAGCTGACCGCCGCGTCCCGGAGTTCTATTAGCCACGTACTCTCCGCCAGATTCTCGACCTGCAGCTTGCAGTAGGTCGAGAGATCGAGCTCGTCCCATCTTCAAAAATAATAAACAAGAAAATTGTGAGAAAACTCTGAAGTTCCGGTTTGGCTTGCTGTTTTATAAACTAGTGGAATATCATGTGTGTCCTAACTTTACCTTGCACAAAAAATGAACTAACCTTCTCTTCAACTGCTGAAACAAAGGATCAGTTGGTGCCGTAGTCCTTCCGAGCAGGGTGACGGCTACTGCCCCCACGATAAGCTCTAGGACGTGATGACGGCATCCCAGCTGGAGTAGCGGTCGCCCGAGCATGTTTTCCAGCCGGACAACTGCACCCTGCACCCTCCCGTGTTGGTGGAAGTGGTGTCGAAGCAGAGTCCGATGACGCTCTCCTCACATCCCCAATCTTCGAGAGCATGTATGGTTGCCCCGCCTGCGACAGTCCGGTGCCGTCAGCAACAGCTGGGACTGACAGCAACTTTCCTTCTGTGCAATGAGGAGCCCCGGAGATGAGAATTGCTTGGCGGTGCTCCGCCGTTCCAAGGAAGTTCTGAAACACATGCCATATATTTCAATTTCATGGTTGTAAAGTAACCTATTTTTGTTCACATTCAGTTCTCTTTTTAATTGACATTATGCTTCATGAATCTCATTACTAAATTGATAGCTATGAAAACTTAATCAACTGACCTTGACCATTTTGCCATCCCAGTGGACAACAGTGTGCCTCGGTGGCGTGAAGGAGTCCTTCACAGCCGTCGCCACTTCACGGCGATGTGACACTCTTCCCCGGCGAGCCGTTTCTTTCGAGATGCTGAACTGATTGAGGTCTGCTGGTGGATCCGCCGAACGTGTGATAGCAGCCACAATGCTTACTACCTATGTAGAGAATGGAAAGTGGAAAGGAAACTGTCAAGAATACATGTGGGTTACGGGACACTTTAAAACTGACGCTATCGATGAATACTATACACAATACGCACCTGATTATTGGACATGCGGAAACGATCAGCCACTTCCATGACAGCAGGTGCATTAAGGATGCGGCGAGGAAGATTGACAGACACACTTGGCTCTTTCGGCAGGGGGAACGCTAGTTCTGTCTCCGACTCTCCTGACATGCCAGTATCATCATTCTCCATGGCCTCATCTCCGGTTTCGTATGCACACTTTGAGGTTTGCGGCTCCTGGCGAGGACGTTTTCTTCCTTCCTGTAGCTTTCTTTTTACAGCGAAAACTTTATCGTTCCCGCTCATCGTTGCCACCCGAGGACCACGTTGATCGAGGTAGAAGTCAATGTCTTCTTTCTTGTCCTTGTCGGACAGCAGTCGATTCTTCTTTATATCTTCGACAGCGTCAGATGCTCCGATATCCCACAGCTTGTCCACACTGTCCGAAAACTTCTGCCTTGTTTTCCTCCGGGTCAGTTTCTCGTTTTCTGCTCTTTTGGAGTAAGTGCCACTCTTTCCACAATGCCTCTAGCTTCCGTTCGCAGTTGAGCTTTGTGATTGTTTTAATGCGGGCCATGTTCCAAAACTTTAAGACGTTGTTTACGGTTTCTTTGAATGCGTCTTTCCTGTTAGCAGTGTACTGGATAACACTGAAGAAGTATTGCAAAACCTGCCGTGTTGTTGGCAATTTGCTACCACTGATGGAGGACGACGGTTGGCCAACTAAAAAAATTTCCGAGGCCGATCTTAGAGAAGGTAGCGATGTTATTTTCGCCTTTCCTTTTGATGACTCTCTATTTGTAGCTTCAAGAGTTCTTCCAGTTATGGTTGCCATCGATTTGTCCATGACAAAGGATGAGGAACTCAGACAGAATTTCAAAATGTTATGATCTGCAAAAAAAGAAATAGGTTAGGTACCTGGCACAGGCATAGTGCATTTTCTAATTACCTATATACATTATACATTCCGCCCGGGTATGGTGACTCATTTTTTTGAAAAGTATAGGTGATCGTGGTTTTTCCCATTATTTGGCACTATACTAGCACATTGGTATTACCTGTATACAGGCACAACCTTTAAACCGTTAGTCGTATGACATTGGCAGGCACACCAAACGACTTCTCTCATTAAGAGGATTCAGAAAACATCCCTACTTAATGATTTATCTTGATTCAGTAAAAAGTTAAAAAGTACGCATTTTAAAAAAAAAACGTAATTTCAAGGTCGATGCGAGACCCCTAAATATTGATCAATTTTGGTAAAAATGGTACCAATGTGCTAGTATAGTGCCAAATAATGGGAAAAAACCACGATCACCTATACTTTTCAAAAAAAAATTGAAAAAAAAGTGGGCCACCCTACCTCACAGCCTAAGAAGAGCAATTAAAAGGAGCCACTTTAAAATGTCTAAACTATTGGGTGAAGGGAACTTAAGGACTCCAAAGCTGGGAGTGCGCGCTTGAAGTTACTAAAAATACAAAAAAGAGTTGGAGTGATAAGAATTATATGAAGTGTCAAAAAAGAGCGAAAACGCCACAGTAAAAACAGATGAAGTGGCCGGTTAGCTGCCGCTACGGGTGAAGTCATGAAGGAGGAGGAGGGCCTCAAATCCGACGCCATCATCGGACTCGAGTAGGATGGGCACAAAATGGGAGAGTGCAAGAATGTTGCAGTGACAATGATCAACGTTGCAAAGGGGAGGGGTATGTTACAAAGGGGAGGGGGTATGTTGCAAAAGGGGGTGGGGGTATGTTGCAAAGGGGATGAGGTATGCAATGAAGGGAGGGAGAGGGGAGGGGTCTTCGGGGGGAGAAGGGAGGATGACCTCCCCAAAAGGGGTTGCCTTAACCTAAGAGAGGAAGAGAAAGGAGAGACGGAGGAGGTCTTTGGGGGAGAAGGTGAGAATGTCCTCACCCCCCAAAGGGAAACGTAACCTAAGTCTCAATCTAAGAAGGAAGGAGAGATCTTTATCCCGTCGAAGTTCGCATCATTATGATGGTTCCGAAGCCAAGCAGCTCTTATATAGAGGTAGGTTGAGTTGCCAGATATCACTTTTTATTTTAATTGTTCAGGTATACATTATTAGGGTGAGTTGGTAGATACCACCATTTATTTTAATTTACACGAGTTACCGTTTTTAAAAGCAAATGAACTTTTCCTTAATGTTATTCAGAAAAAAAAATCACTAGACAATTGACAAAAAGAAATCGTTCCATTAACATATTCTCTAAGATTAATATTCAATTTACCATTCGTTTTCAATAAAACCTTAGAATGTATACCGTCTATTTACTTTTGACAATCCTTGAGCAACTTTTCCTTAATGTTATTCAGAAAAAAAATTCACTAAGCAAAAGTAAATCGAACCGTTAATATATTCTCTTAGATTAATATTCAATTTACCATTCGATTTCACTAAAACCATAGAATGTACACTGTCTATTTACTTTCGACATTCCTATATATATATATATATATATATATATATTATATATATATATATATATATATATATATATATGTGTGTGTGTGTGTGTATATATATATATATATATATATACAGAAATGTATATTAAATTTGGTAATAACAATTATTCTCATAAAATATCGTTCATTTCCACATTGTGTTTAGTCGGGAAGGAATGGAGACAGGAATGGGTAAGATTCATTCATGTTTAGCCCGAAGCTTTTTTGAAGGCCTCAAAGCTTAACCGCAAAGATCCGTTTGACTTAAATTCCACCATTCAGCTCGAGAAAACCTCCACTCGCATCATATATTTTCAGCATCATTCTTATTACTACTGAAGTTAAAAACTTGATTTTATATTGTTTATTAAAGGAGAGAAAGAAAGAGAGAGAGAGAGAGAGAGAGAGGACCAAACAAACACACACACACACACACACATATAACCAAATGCATAAAAACAGGAATCTCGGGAAAGCTAAGTGTAGTATGGCAGCAAAACATGATAATGCACAAAAATCTTCTAGATTTCCTAATGATGTTTGTGTCAGGATATTACTGTGCTGTTAATGTCAGAAAAATGAAGAGTAGCTGCGCTAATTTTTGTTTCCTGTGGTACTGAGCTGAGCCACTCTGATGAATATATTCCAAAATATCTTGCAACCGAAAAATTGAGACTCAATTAGTATGGCCGCAAAATAATAAAATATTGTTGTGATGGTTGATCAATATTGCATAAAGGGGAGGGTTGGGGAAAACCGAGAAATGTATGAATGCAAATATTGTTGTGGTAGAGATTTGCAAGTGTCAATACACAATGTGAGCACTAAATCTACGGAGAGAATATAAAGACGCCATTAGTCGTCCAATCAGGACGTCCAAAGCTGGGACCCAGAATATAGGTGTACGATTGGTACACAAACTTATCATAGAACCGCCCAGTTACATTGACAACCAATCATTAAACTTACGAGCCGCTCTTAGTCTTTTGGGACGGTGCTTGGGATTATGCGTATAAAAGGAAATATTTTCAGCTGGGAGTCACAGCAACTATTTTCAACAGTGAATAAACATTCCCTCCGCCATGAGTCAAGAAATTTATAGTTTTCCGGATTTATATCAAGATGGTGACATTGTAGCATTGTCCACAATTAACCTTTTTAACGCGGCTGACCGGGATGGATTATTTCCAACGCAAACCGTTGACGATATTTGCAATGACTCTCCATACGATCCGACTCAAGGGACGACCGTAGAAATGTAAGTGCCTATAAATTTTTTTTTTTTTGGAGTCAATTACTCGCGAACTGTCAGAAAGAGGATTATTTCATCATAATATATATGGAGGGTTGTAGTAATTCACCTCGTCAAATACATCATTTAGGTAATCGCAATTATAGATTAGTCTACAGTTGTATCCTGTTTTGATTCATTGATTTTTTTATAGCAATCTTTTGCATGTTTTTTTATAAATGCAAATGTTATTCGGAATTACCTCTTAAATGAACTTCTTTGAGCGGTTCAAAGATATCTTCACATTGTAATATCTTACTATATGTACACTCTGTATATGTTTTTATTAAAAAAGATTCAGTATGAACATTATTCTTTCTCCTTTAAGGTCCGATGAGGATTTGTCACGTGTTATACAATCTTTTCTTTTTGAAGAACCCCATGTCATGGACCTGAATACGGAGGATATACCGAGCAGTCAGCCCAACGAATGTAACATCATTAATGAAATAATGTAAGTGTTTTTTTTTATCTTTTTTGGGGGGAAGAAGACACAGTGTATTTTCATCAATTTATTAAATGAAAGAAATCGTGTTTTTAGTACAACAACCATCTTAAGCTACAGAATATACAAACTAACATTATTGGTTGCAAATATATATATATATATATATATATATATATATATATATATATATATATATATATAGTCACGGCAAATGGAACTGGGACCTTTCCATATAAACTCCATTGTCAAGCTGCCCCAGTTTAATTTGCCAGAGTGGCTCTATACGAGTGACGAAATAATCTTGCGGTGTCTGGCAGCTTAATTTTTACGAAATACACGGCGCCAGTGTTTTCATGCACGACAGTGCGTCTTGTCATAAGGCGTAAAAAGTGCCAAAGTGACTTGCTGACAATAATATTAACGTGCTGAAGTGGCCAGGAAATAGCCCTGACCTGAATCCCATCGAGAACTGCTGGAATGTCATGAAGCAGAAGCTTTCAAACATCGACACCACATCCTTCGATAGTCTGCAGCGCAAGATCAAGTCGTTGTGGATTAAGAACATGACCTTGGATTATTTTCAAAAACTGAGTGATAGCATGCCGAAACGTCTCCAGATGGTCATCAAGGCAAAGGGCAACATAACTAAATATTAATGTAAGTGTTAAACTACTCATTTGTCATATTTTCAAAGTAGGCCAAATTCTATATGGAAAGGTCCCAGTTCTATTTGCCGTGACTGTATATACACGAACAAAACATCATACTATACAACGAGTACGCACAATTGGAAAACGGCATTTTATCTGTCCGCATACCATTTCATCGTTTCGTTGAGTGTGACACGGATCGAATAATTGTAAAAAATTTATAAAGTCTTTGCCGCGTGTCATATACATGAAAAATGAAATGCAGTACATTCCACACGTATTACTAAAATAACCTTGTAATCGGAATGGGTTCCATACAACTTCGGGAATATGTAACCGATCGAGAAATTTTACAATAACAGGGTCACTCCAGGGTTGAGTTCCAAGTGAATCAAAATAGTACAGACGGTCCCTATTTTTAAAATAGATTGCAAACCAATGAATCCCTTCATTACCGATGACATCTATGTTCACAATAAGACTACCTCAATCTCGCGTAGTTGGCAAATTCAATGTTTCATTCTTCGCAAACACGCTGATAAATTTGGAACGTGTGATTCGTTCACTATTCATTACTCTCTGAAGTGTATTCGCATCCATTTTAAAAGTCAGTGATAACGCCCCTAAATCTGTCTACTTCTATTAGGGCTTGCGAGTCGAGGTATACTAGTACACTAATAGGAGCGTCTATAGGCTTGGTGAATTCCAACCTGACTGAGATGTTTCCACTCTGCTGTGGACTTAAATGTGTATTTACGCTAGCAGATAAGTCAGGTGTGATGTCATACGGATAAATGTTAAACTGATCAATGAATTTTTTATTTACCCCATTCCCGAGCTCATCACAATCACCTGCAATATGGGCCAGATTACTATATGCTCTCGCGCAAAGAGGAAACACAGTATCTGATGAATATTCCGTATTCAATGTTCCTCCTAACGCAATGCCATTAACGTATAGAGTTATATTTTTAAGGCCGAAATTCTCGAATTTAAAGGCGCTCTTTTTATATTTTCTATTCACCGAAGCATGGTCTTGCATTCCGATTATTATCCTTTTAGGAAGATTTACCAGGGCGATGTTTTCTATCTGTTTCGATGTCAACCCTGCTGGCACCGTGTATAGTTTGATTTGTACTCTGTTAATAGGGTATTTTACTGTAGCGTTTAGTAAATATTTCTCAATTTCTAGTTGTTTTCATGAACTTAATTTCACTCGCCGTACGCGGAGGTATGTCTCCATAATGTGAACCACAACGGGTTTTGCTCCTTGTTGATCAGCATCCAGATTTAAGCAGATCTCACGACTCGCGCGGGTGAGCTTTATTTTCATATCCACCACATTCACAAGCAACTTCTCCTGGAATGTGAAATCTGTATGCAGACCTCCAAGACACTCGTATATCTTCTTTTTAGAATTTTTAAATTTGTCCTTTATACTACTTTCGTCTTTAGTTTGATAATATCCCTCGGCACTTAAAACGGTAGCCTTCGCTTCTTTGGAAAAGTTGAGGACATTTTCCAGATAGGCTCGTAGATAATAGTACCCCGTGCCTGCCGATATGTTGATATGATTTAAATATACGTCACACTGGTTGAATATGGAGTGCAGAAAGTTTGTTTCAGGGTATACAGCATATTTGTCATCGCAGTCCTTCCATCAGAAAGGGCTATACGTAGTTTAGCGTACATGTGCACACAGCTTGGATAAAAAAAGTAAGGGCCTGAGCTGGGTATCACGAATTATATAGGGGAACTCGTGGAACTAATTGTGTTTAAAGGGTTAATTGTAATAAAGTCACTGTGGTCAATAGGAACTTGAGTTGGGGCATCTCAAAGAGGGATAGCTCCGATTTACAGCATTGTGAACTACACGGATGGATGAAGCGTACCATGTCGAGTTAGAAATAGTGCCTCCTCTCTCGACAAGTAGTAAACAAACTATGATTCATGAGATCAATGTCCTTAGCTTATATCAGTCAAAAAATGGTCGACCATAGGTTTCATTCGCTTAGAACACTTCTTTTTTGATATCCTTTTACGTTAATGCCACGTGGTGGTAATCCCTTCTTCCGGCCAGTCCTCTTCTTCCCACCACCACGCATTTTTCTCTTTGCATCTTTGACGATTTCGTCCCGTGTACGTTTTAAATGTTTTTTTAGAGCTTCTTTAGGTTTAGCCCCAGCCAATATGTCTTCTGCAGTGTTAAGACCTGATTGTAGCGCTTTCCTTCCGAGGTATCTGGCACCCCTCTTCAGCAAAGGAACAGCCGTACGTAGTATGGTTGAAAAAATGGACCAAGTCCACTACCACGCTGGTATCTCACCCCTCGATAGACGGTGAAAGGCTTTCTGTCCATTATAACTCAGTGCGTCGAAAGTGCAGCTTCACTGTTAAGCTCCCGTCACCGAATGGGAAATTTTTACCCTCAATCGTTCTTATATATATTGAGATATTGGTTATTAGATTAGTTGCGACATTCACATAATGGGGTCTGTCATATGTAATACTCAAACTCCTTCCTCTATGGTTGGGATGTGGCAATGCGCAGCAGGCGTGCCTGGGTATCCCCAACAAACTGGTGCTCCACTATATTGCTGTAAATATAGCACATGTCTGGGCTGAGCTTTCACCCAATTTCTCCATCTTCATTGATACATTAGCTGGACAAGTCATGTGCCTCGTGAAATGTGTCTCTTTGGAAGGCTGATCGATATCGCCCCTGGTCATAATTTTGAACACTCTTCGGTCTTTAATATTTCTGTTAGCCTTTGATTTTAGGATTAGAGTATGTGCAGGGTTTCCTTTGTTTACGATTTCGTATACTAAATCATCGTCGTAAGATTTGAGTTTTTTAAACTTACGTTTAAGTCTCTCACAACATCCTCAGGCCGGACCTAGTGTTACTACTGTACTGTAATACCGTGCAACCTCAGTCCGGGCGATACGTATAGTTTCATCCCGAGTTACCCCGGCTTTTTCACACTCATCAATGTCTCTAAGAATCGTAAAAACGGTATCTTTATAATCAATATTTAAAAAGAGGGTGTCCAGCTGAATTTCACATATCCCCACCTCATACGAATCACGACCCAATTCAATGGGTCCGTGGAGTCTGTTACAAAGTTGGCTAGTGTGTTGTTAGGGTGTACAGACAGGGACGAGGAGGACGGGAGTGTGACGTATGGTTAGCCATGTTGCATACTATTTAAGCTTCATTATTGCATCAGCTTTTATATAGGTGTTGAAGCTTTCTGGGTACCCTAGCCATTTCACCAGGTACATTTTTCTCTTTCCTGAACCTTTGCTTCCTAAAATTTTCTCAATTTTAAACATTTTTTCCTAAATTAAATGCCACTTTCTGCAACTCCTCGCGGTAAAAGCCTCCTGCGATTTCTTCCCCATTCAAATCTTCAACGTAATACATCATTATCTCACCTTTAGGTCTCATAGCCCTAACTTTAAAAATCTCACGTGTCCATCCTTGCTCAAATCCCTTCGCGAATTTATTTCCCGAACGCGACAGCCTTACATAATCATTGATTTTGAAACGCGCAGAGTGTGGGTGGTGTTCCATCTCTTCTCACCTCTGGGCGCGTACCTCTTTCTAAAACTCGTTAGGTGTTGTCCCAATCGTGCGATGGTGTGAGCGGTTGTAGATGAGGCCAATGATTCCAGAATGTCTAGAAATCTGTATGTGTTTTTATGTGTAAAATAGCGGTGCATGCGTTCCTTTATGGTACGTTGAACTCTTTCAGCTAAAGCCTTATGTATAGAATTGGTAGTGTAATAGCTGATATTAAACTCTGTCAACATGTTCTGAAAAGCACGGCCTATAAATTCCTTCCCCATATCCGTACAAAAATAGCCAGGAACCCTGTTTTCTTTTAACATCAGCGTTTTGGTGGCTTTAGCAACTGTTTCAGGTGATTTATTTTTCAGAGGAATTAGCCACAGATATCTAGAGAATACATCTATTATGAATAGAATGTAGCGGTAACCATCGTTATACACAGAATATCTTTGCATGTCTGTTAAATCTGCTTGCCAAATAGAGTCAATCGAAGCAGCTGTTGTCTTGGCTGTTTTAAACCTTTTTCTCACAGGCTTATGAAGTGTATAAGCGTCCTGCTCCCGCAAAAATCTCTCAACATCTTTTTTTCCTACTCCGTAAACACTTCTGTACAGTCTATCTACGCCTCCGTAGGAGGCTGGGTTAGAAATGTCATAATAACGTCTTCTTAATATGTTAGCCATTTGCGTATTTTAGAGGCACGTGGGTAGGGTTGACCGTTGTTTAACCTCTTCTTTCTCCTCTTCAAAGGTGTTACCGCCGGGGGTGATGGCGTCTTCAATTGTGTCACGTGCGTCGCATGTTCCAAGTCTTTTAACCTGTTCAGATTTCCTATCATTGTTTTGGGGACATTTATTTGTTGTAGTCTTGCTTTAATATGCTTCCATCCTGATGGTGAGGGCCTATCCCACTTTCTCACCAGATCATGGACATGTCTACGATATTCGATCCCTGTACCTTTGATCCTTCCACAATGATCTCGCCTGTATCGGTCCATTGTATGGCGGGTCCTCATTCAATAGATTATAAAGACTTAAACCTTTATTCCTCAATGTATGTGGGAGGGTGCTTTTTAATACATGCTCGATGTTGTGTGGCCGACCCTTAATCTTTGGTTGGTCAGTCTATCGTCGGACACAGGTCCTATGTCACCATGTCCATCGTTCCCCGTGCTGTGCCTAATAACCACGGGAATCTCTGTCGGGTTCTTATAATTTTCGTACTCGTGAAGAAATTTCTGCAGAGCTTCTTGGTATAAGATTCTTTTCTCATCAGGTGTTTTTTCACTGTTTAATAGGGCTAGCAATTCGCTTTCCATTCTTTTAAGCCTGCTTTTACGGGGATCTAGATCCGTGTCTGGATTCTTTGAACTTTGCAGTGAAGCATACACCTCGTGTGGAATCACTACCACTTTCTTCATTATATTAATCTAGTCAGTAAAGGACCCAAAACTGAAAATAAGATGGGAGGAATGACCCTCCTCTTTGTACAATAATTCGTTTTTTCTTCCCTACAGTTTGACTTTTACGAGCGAGTGCACGTATTATGTTCTTGTAACGGCGTAGGCGAGCCTTCTGAGGTGGTTTCATTGATACATTGCAATTTATAACGTTAAGACAGATTTCACAGATGCATTTTAAAAAGTCGGAGTCGATATTTTTAGCAAACATCTGCTGCATTGCCCGGGGTCGATGATAGATTTTTATTAATTCATGGTATTTCTTTAGCCTCTTTGTCATTCTGGAATATACACCGTTTCAGGCTCGTTTGGAAATATATTCGTTCTTAGAAGCACCCTAAACGTGTTTCGCGGATGAAGGTCGCAAAGCAAATATCCGTAACGCGGCTTGTAGCTTCTTTATAAACTTCCAAAAACTCCTTACGCTGATTCGGGAACATTTGATTGGCTAATACCCCAATTTGTGATACATCTCTACGTTGCGCGAATAAGACTAGATATTGTGTATTTAACGACACATCGCGCATGTATCTATTTTTGAAAAATAGATTCTGATTGATGAAGAACACGCTTATGTTAAGATGGTGGAGAATACTGTAAATGTCTCGGCAAACGTTTTATCCATCTCCAACATGAGATCGTCAATTACAATGACTGTATGTTCATTTCCCTTTAACGAATTAACATCATATACACCTTTGTGGAACAAAATATCATCTTGGTACTCGTTGAACACTGATTGATACGTCGAATAGCACCATATAACTTTATGCACAAATTTTGAGAACATCTCTCCCTTTTCTTTAATGATTTTAAGCATAAACACAGTTTTACCACATCCTGTAGGTCCAGATATAATACATGTGGATGGGCTCGTGAACCTGAATTTTTCTACAGAGTCCATTTCTAACACGTCACACTCCTAAGTGGGTCATTTACAAAATATAATAAATATTTAAGTGCTACTCCTTATATTCTACAGTCTTGTTTTTCTCTTCTCCCACAGAACCGTGAATGACGATGAGGTACAGCACCCCATCATCGACATTACAGATGACCCCGACAACAGTGTAGTTGTGATCAGAGATTCCTTACCCGCCGACGAATCCTCACCAGTCATACCTGTAGCACGCGACAATTCAAAGCGGAGACATGATGAAGAACCTTCCACGTCAGGTATAAAGCGCGCCAGGATTGCGCCGGTTGTTAGATCACCAGTAGTAGAGCCCCAACCCTCTACGTCTTACGACACAACCCCCACAATAGTTCCTTCCTCAAATAAAAATATATCCACTTATTCCTGTACAACTCCGTGTACATCCTCCGCAGTAGCTTCTCTACCTGGTACCTATGATACCGTACCCTTTGGATACCATGATCTTTGATGTGTCTATTTTTAACTTATTTATTACACGTATTTGTAAATATATATACCTTGAATATAATCTTTGATGTGTCTATTGCTTACTTATTTATTACACGTATTTGTAAATATATATACACCATGAATATTTCGTTTATTAAATAAATCGTGTTTCAATTAGCGTTTCAATTTCTCCTTTGTGTGTGTGTGTACACAGGAGAAAGTTCTAAGCTCCGCCCATTCTAAGACCAGCAACGTGAGTCATGCTACTACCTGGGCTTCCCTGCGTGCTCAGTTGATCGCAGTAAGCCCTGGACATCAGACGTGTATTCTCCCGCGTAGACAGAAATTAGTAATGGCTACCTTTAATATTGCTTGTTCAACGTTTATGAAATGGTATTCTGCAAAGTGTCAAGATGTGGTGAATACTGAAAAACTCCCTATTCCACCTTCCTTTGAAGCTTTCAAGGCTACATTGAATCGTGCGAAGGAGCAAGATGTACAAATACTCTATGGCTATTCTGGTGAGAGCATGGTAGGATTTCGTGGGACAAGTGATGTATTGAACTATGTTGTAGGACTAAATTTTATAAAAGCTTACATATACCGTGAAGTAAAAGAAACAACACGTGCAGACGAGAAACAAAGGTTATGGATTAGGGTGTACCATTTTTGGGTCATTTTCAAAAAGTCAAGGTCCAGGAGTCTAATGTTGTGCCAAATGATGTCCTAAACACGAATTTTACAGGCATTTTCTAATCCGACAAATTTTGAAGCCCCCCACCCACCCTTGAAATTTTGCGCATCCCCTTTTCCTAAAAAACCCATATATCTCAAACACTATCAACTTTATCGAAAAATGTTATAGAATAAAAATGATTTAGAATCAAACGTTCTATTAGAAAAGTTCATCGAAATAGAAATGTACTTAATTTTGAAAATTTTCATTTATTTTTTAAAAATTTAAATTAAAAATTTTTTTTGCTTGCAGTGCCTTCTTCTTAAATAAGGTGTTACCGCCACCTTTGAAGCATCACCCCAATGCAGCTTCGGGGCGATGGGCTTTGTATTTGCTAGTTATAATGCAAATCATAATTAGTTTTTATTATAACTAGCCTATACAAAGTGAGGACAACCTCAAAACTATATATATATAAAATAAAGCTAAAAATTAACACTTTATCTATAGTTGTGAGGTCCCATCGTTTTTTTTTCCTTTATTCAACACTTTCCTCAAAAAAATAAAAGAAACAAGCTTCCTAATTAGAAATCATTGATATAAGAGCTTTTTAAACATAAAAATAAGAAAGACAATTTATGGTATATTTAATAACAAAAAAAAATCAGCCTCTTCTAAATTAAAACAATCTCTGCAAATAAAAATACCTAATCTATCTGTTAATGAACTATTCTTTACTGAGTTTCATTCTTTTAAGAGTCTCTTTACTAGGATCAGGAATTAGTCTTCTATTCTCTTCCACAATTTGCAAAAGACCTTGAAATTCTTCTTCATTTTGACATTTGTCATGAAAGTCTTGAACCAGCTAGATTCCTCTTTCAGCGGTATCATTGACTACTCTAATAGATGAAAGAATGTTTTTTAGTTTGTTGTAGTCATCGACCTCTTCCCATGTTGATGCTGGTTTCTTTATCCATGAGTCTGGTTTTGACCCACAGCATTGAAATAAATGCCATGAAATTGGACCTACTAGCTGATGAAGCTTTGTGTCTTCCTTTAAAATGGGGAAAACAGGTTGCCCACATACATAATTTTCTGGAACTGGATATTTGTTTAAGGATTTTGCGATCTTATCTTTTTCATCATTACTTAGCGATCCAAAGAAACTCAAAGGGACCACTTCCTCCGTCAAATACCAGTAATGATTGGCAAAAGATTTCAAAGCAGCATTTGCAACTTCCCTATCTTCCTTCTTGTAATTCACCAAATCATGATAAAACTTCAGATCATTAGCTGGACTATCTAGTGAATTAGAACATAAAAGCCAGTATTTTCCATAAATTAATGCATTAAATAGACACATTCTCTTTAATTTCTTAATCAATGATTCATCATATGATGCTTGGTGGGCAAAAACATACATTTTATTTGTATACAAAATCATTGCCATCCACCTGGCACGGTGCATTGCACCAGGTTTCCGCCAATGACTGTTTTCTCTGGAAACCTCTCCTAAAAGCATTAAAGTTGTTTCAGCAACTTCCTTATAGTCATCACGTGGAAAGCAGTCAGATTTTCTTAAACATTGGGTCATAAATTCTACACATTCTTCCTTTAGGCCTCTTTGATACCTTGATTTAACATCAAGAACATTGTATGTAGATTTCGTATTAATTTTCTTCCATTTAGACTCGCGAAATTCTTTGAATAACTCAAACTCAGGAGATTTACTTGGGCCAAAAATGGTTTCATACACAGCACACAAAACTCTTTCAGCCACATGATGGCGGCATGCTAACCAAATCAATTTCTTTTGCAAAAGTTCTTCAAGTAACTTACAGGAACCTTTCATCCATCCTGAATTGGATGCAGTGGTATCAAATGATACTCCAAAGACATTTTGCTTCAAGTTCCATTTTTCAATACTTTGAAATACAGAAGTGGCTTGAGACAATCCAGTGGAATCATCTATTATAGAAACTGATAAAAGTTTTTCTACATTTGGGTATCCAGTAACAAGTATTGCAAGGCGGTCTTCTTGTTCTGAACATGATTTAGTAAGCAGCTTGCTATCCCAATGTACTAGGCAGTGATCAGGAGGAGTAAAATCCTTGATGCAAGTTTCATATTTTCGTTTTCTTGTCTTTCGAGCGGCTCTTGCAGATGTGGTCCTGGAGAGAGACAGTTTTTCAATATCCTTGCCACACCTAATGGCTACTGCAGCAGCAAAAACAGTCCATTGTCCAATAGAGGGATTAAGTCTGTCTGCAGTGGAGGAAACCAATGGCGAGGCAAGAATATTTTTGGGGCTGGAAGCATTTGAAGGTCCTGCTGTAGGTTCTGTCGGAAACTCTTCATAGCTGTCTGTCTCAGAACTGGTCGTGCTAGAAAGAAGGGTCTCTGATGTTCTGGCTGTAGCACTCACTTGCTTCACTGATTTATGTTTCTCTTTGCGTTTCTTCTCTTTCTCTAATCTAATGTACTTGCGCTGTACTTTTGATGCATAATCTGCATCTAGCAAACCTAAACATGTTTCTCGTTTTGTTCTTTGATCTTCTAAGAATGAAATATCATATGCTTTCTGAGGCTCAGTTCTCATGCGGTCTTTTTGGATTAATTCAACGGCATTTTGAGAAGAGATGTCAAAAAGGGAATCCATAATTTTCATGAAATTAGAGAGTTCATTTTCAAAGCTTGCTCTTTTTTTGTGCTTGATTAAATTATTATGCATTTCTTCTAGATTTAACAGCATCTTCCTGCCTTTAGGGTTTTTACTAATATCTATAGTAGGAATGCATGCTTTTTGCCATATTATTAGTAGCTTCTGTAGAACTTCATTAACAGTAGAATCTTTTGTAACTTTTGGACCCTTATACTGCATTCTCCGTAAATAAATAAAATGGCTTAGAACATCTTTATTGGATGGTAAAACAATTTTAGATGAACTCATAATAGCCTGCAAGCGACCAAGAATAAAGTCATGCTGTTTTGTAGCTGTTTGACTCATTTTTTATTTATTTTTCAAATAAAGCAGTCTGAAAAGAAACAATAAGAGTAAAAACAATGCTTGTTTATTAAAATTCAATGTAAAAAAGGATTTTTAAATTTGGATTATACTCACAATATACTCATAAATAATGTAACTTAAGCACCTTATTTTATATTAATACAATAAGGTGCTCTTGGACAAAAGAAAATGAAAATTTTCAAAATTACGTACATTTCTATCTTAATGAACTTTTCTAATAGAACGTTTGATTCTAAATCATTTTTATTCTATAACATTTTTCGATAAAGTTGATAGTTGTTTAGATATATGGGGTTTTTAGGAAAAGGGGATGGGCAAAATTTCAAGGGGGGTGGGGGGGATTCAAAATTTGTTGGATTAGAAAATGCTTGTTAAATTCGTGTTTAGGACATCATTTGGCACAACATTAGACTCCTGGACCTTGACCTTTTGAAAATGACCCAAAAATGGTACACCCTATTATGGATAGTGAGTCTTGTAGATGAGTGGTGTGACAAGCGATATTATATCATGTTATATCATACCGAGTACTCGTGCCCTGCGACTGAGAATGTAAATTACGTCATCATGGAGAATCTTAAGTATTTTTATCACTATATTAATATATATCATGACGAAGTTTGTAGTGAGGTTGTGGCTAATGCCCTGTGCGAGTTTTTAACAGACTTTAGAAACGAGCATATGTTCCTCTCAAATAGTGCGCCGGAATGTGAAGATGTTTAGTTTGTGGAAATGAACGTGTGGTGAGTGGTAAAACATTAAAACCGTTATAAAATGTGTTTAGTTCACGAAAATTACCCTGAAGGAAAATGCCTGGTGCATATTCTGGGAAGTGGGAGTGATAAAACATTAAAACCGATATTACTTCGTGTGTCGCACATAGAAAATTTCTCAAAACACCTGCCCGATATAATGGTACAACGATTCATGTTGGAACAGCGCCGTACACGTTTCATTAGGTTATGGTGTGACTCACTCCTCCCGTCGAGCCGACGCGTTGCACGTGACTCATAGTTATCTCGGAGCTTGAACCGAGTGGACGTGCGCTTCTTGAATACGATGGAACTTCCTTTGAGCAGCATTCTCAACGCCGTGTACGATGTGTCCGTGACGAAGTCGTTGCGCGTGTTCAGGCGTAAATCCGTGTCATTAACTATGTACTGGAAACGGATTGTAAACAAACAAACGGAATGTTGTTTATTTAAGTGTTGAGGAGATTAATAGAATCTTCATGATAGTTGAGAAGTGGAGTGAAGATCGTTATAAAATTCCTCCAGGTGTAGGTACAAGAAGAGAGCAGATTAGTGACACCCTTCATATGCCGTTGTATGTACGTTGTTTATAAATAACGATCGGGGATGCATTGATATACGGTTGATGTGGAAGAATGCTTCTGATAATAACGCTCTTGTCCCTACGCGAAACCGTTTCATCCTCGACAGAATGTTTGAAATCGTCGGATTCCGCGAGCTGAAGCCTATATTAGACGCGCGTGTTGTGGATATGCTTTATTTTGATACGGTTCTTGAATACGCATACACCGGTCTGCTCGATGGGTTTACCGAGTGTAGGGTTGAACCAGGTGAGAATGGTCTAGAGCTGGACGTTTATTTAAAAAGTTTAGACTCTTTGAAATATCATGAACTTTGGTACAAAGCACTTGATCGGTATAGGGCTGAGCTCACCTACACCGTTCTCCCTGAAGAACTATTTCTTTATATAACGAGCAGCTGTCGTAACGACTTAGATGATTATTTCAACTGTAGCTATGCAGTGTGAAGAAGAGTTCACGATTGAAAAGCTCGGGTCGGTAGAAATAAACCCTCGATTGGAATGGCGTGTTTATAAACTTGTATTTGACGTTGTGACTGACGATGAACTCTTTGTGCGTGCTTTTGATTGTATTCTAGACGTACTTAAAGATAACTTGCCAACCGGTTGTAAAGTGGGAACGAAAATAGTACTGAACGATATGAAGGCCCTTCATATCGAGTACATGTTTCCCATACCTAAAGCGGTGAAATATTATTAAACCGCGTATACTGCGTAATGCAGAGCAATAATGATGTAATTGTAGACTCGTTTAAGTGTGAGTTTAGTGTATTGCGCAGTAAAACAAAGTGAAATGTATTTATTTTCAATATATTTAACATAATTGTGTGTGTATATATTTCTCCTGTACTGTTATATTGAAGGCTATATGTTTTGCATTTCTTATTTTTTATTTTGTGCAGTAGAAGCTAAAGTGTATGTATTTGTTTATTTATCATAATTGTGTGTGTATATATTTCTGCTATATTGATGGTTATATTATTTCTTATTTTTTATTTTGTTTTTTGATCATTTCAATGTATATTAATTTCCTATATATTTCCATTGTTTTTTGATCATTCCACTGTATATTTATTTCCTATATATTTCCATAATATAATTGTGTATATATATATATATATATATATATTTCTCCTGTACTGTTATATTGACGGTTATATTTTTTGATTATATACATATTCCTCGTTTATATTTCTTATACTATTATTATTTTTTATTTTTTTGATCATTCAAATGTATATTTATTTTCTATATATTTACAATATTTAATAAACAGAATGATGTAATGTTGTTTTATTTAATTCTTTCGGCTGTAAACAATTATACCAAATGGCTGGTTACGCCTTCTAAACCTACTGACGGATTTCTAAGCCAACTGATAATTAATTAAATAAATGGCACAATCTGGCAACTCAACCTGAACAAGCCACTTACGCCTTCTAAGCCAACAGTCAATAATATAGGCTTTAATTAAAAAACACAATGTGGCAACTCAACCTGTACAAGCCATTTACGCCTTCTAAGCCAACTGGCGGATTAAGCCAACTGGCTGATTTACAACTAATAAAACAGCGGCGGGTCGACTGAAGTGTTAATATGCACTTGGCTCCTGCCAGATGAACACCTCTCTTCCTTTCTCTCCTGTCTTTCTCTTGGGGATAACGCCGCCTCCAAGTTTCATGACCCTTGTTGCACCTGCAACATTCCCCTCCCCCCTTGCAGCATTGAGTTGTTGCATAACCCCCTCCCGCTTCATTGCACACCCCCACTCCTATTTGCAACATACCCAACTCCCTTTGCAACATACTCACTCTCCTTTGCAACATTGACCATTATCTCTGCAACATTCTTGCACTCTCCCATTTTTAGCCCATACTACTGACTCGGAACTGTCTGTGAAAAATAAAAGTGATTTCGCATGGAGGGATGAATACTTCAAGAAGAGAAGACGAAGTCCATCAACAAGAATGTCAGACTTGACACCAGTAAAACATAGGCAAAAGAAAGACCACCAGTCTTTACATAAAGATCGGTGAAATGCCACGAGAGAAATATATGGGGAAACTGAAACCATCCATTCAAGCAGTAGGCCCGGAAGACGAAGGTGACCCTAAAACATGAAAACATGAGTATATATGAGTGAGTTTGGAAGCTGGGCGATACAGTACTCACAACGAATGATTGGCGATACGTAACACAAATCCAGAGGAGGCTCGTGGTCAGGGGCAGATTTAGGTTTCCTAGCGCCAAGGGCCATACTGATTTAGCCGCCCTTCGGACACTTACGAAGTTACCATTTAGCAATAAATAGTTATTTGATATAAGGGTTTTCAGTAAAATGGTTTAGGCATTTACTCTAGCAAAAATATATCTTAACATACAAGATATTTTTATATCAATCATAATATATTATATATATTATGATAATATAATACAATAATATATATATATGATGAATTTCACAATTAAACACGTGAAATGAATGAATGCTGCAAACCACAAGGAAAAAAGAAAACGATTCCAAGGCCTTTCGTGTATTCAGAGCTACACCTCGTCAGGGAATGAAGACAGAAGGCAAGGTGCCCATAAATATATACAACGTAGCGGAAACCAAAGCAATTAACACATACTTAACAAGAGTTAATGAGAAGCAGAAGGGATTTTAACAGGATATTGTCAATCTTATACATTCCCGCACTGATATTGAAATTGTTTTTAAAATTAATAAATGCACATTGTACAATATTTTTTTCTATTATATCTCTGTTTTAACAAGCGCTTCAGAACTATCCCACTTGATGCTATGATTACATCTATACATATGGTTAAACAAAGCATTTGAATTATTAGCTGTTCTACACGCATATTTATGCTGTTTTACCCTAACATCTAACGTTTTACCCGTTTGGCCTATATATACTGAGTTACATTGTGTACATCCAATCGAATACACACATCCAATAACATTTTCCGGGCTATTCTTTATTAGGCATGATTTAACAGTATTATTATACTTAAAGACTACATTGATGCCAATTGCTTTAAGTAAAGTAGGGAAATATTGAAAATTAACATGGTAAGGTAGGCTAAGGATATTTTTACGCTCAAATTCCTTTACAGTTACATTATTATAATACCTATTCTTGGCTTGCCTAAGACAGTTATCTAAAAATTAAATATCCTTAGCCTACCTTACCATGTTAATTTTCAATACCTTCCAAGTGTACTTAAAGCAATTGGCATTAATGTAATCTTTAAGTATAATAATACTGTTAAATCACACCTAATAAAGAATAGCCCTGATAATGTTGTTGGTTGTGTGTATTCGATCGGATGTACACAATGTAACTCAGTATATATAGGCCAAACCTGTAAAACGTTAGATATTAGGGTAAAACAGCATAAATATGCTTGTAGAACAGCTAATAATTCCAATGCTTTATTTAACCATATGTATAGATGTAGCCATAGCATCAAGTGGGATAGTTCTAAAGCGCTTGTTAAAAACAGAGATATAATAGAAAGAAATATTCTAGAATGTGCATTTATTCATTTTAAAAACAATTTCAATAACAGTGCGGGGACGTATAAAATTGACGATATCATGTTAAAATTTCTTTTGCCTCTCATTAACCCTTGTTAAGTATGTGCTAATTGTTTTGTTTTTCCTGTACGTTGGATATATTTATGGGCATCTCGCCTTTTATCTTCATTCCCTGACGAGGTGTAGCTTTGAATACACGAAAGGCCTTGCCTTGGAATCGTTTTTCTTTTTCCTTGTGGGTTTGCAGCATTCATTCATTTCACGTGTTTTATTGTGAAATTCATCCCATCTAATTTAGTACCAATATTCATGATATTGCAGAACTCGGAATCTAAAAATTCAGGACTGACAACTCTCAATGCTCTAAGAAACATAGCAGATAAAATAGAGGATTTAATCGAGGGATGATGATCAGAATAAAAATGCACATAGGAGTTATTATTAGTAGGCTTGCGATAGACTTCAAATTTGAACTGATTAGAGCATCTCCAAATTTTTAGATCCAGAAAAGATAGGCTTCCATCATTTTCTTTTTTAACTGTGAACTTAATAGATGGAACTAAATTGTTGAGCCTACCAAGAAATAAGTGAACATCCAAATTATTAGGCCAAATTATTAGCGATTAAGTAAAATTTTTCGAGTACAAGGAAAAAGTTTTGATAACTGATAAACTTATTAATTAAGCTCTTTCCCCTCGAATTTCAATATCAGTGCCGGAATGTATAAAATTGACAATATCCTCTTAAAATCCCTTCTGCCTCTCATTAACGTTTGTTAAGTATGTGTTAATTGCTTTGGTTTCCGCTACGTTGTACATATTTATGGGCACCTTGCCTTCTGTCTTCATTTCCTGACGAGGTGTAGCACTGAATACACGAAAGGACTTGGAATCGTTTTTCTTTTTTCCTTGTGGATTGCAGCATATATATATATATATATATATAATACAATAAGGTGTACAGTATATATATACAAATTTTAACTGCAAAGAACACGCAGTATAATTAATGTAAAGAACGACGCTTGTATAGGAGAACATTCCGCGCAAGATGAGGAGGGAGAACGAACAAATGAAAAAATGAGGTAACCACCTCATTTTTTCATTTGTTCGTTCTCCCTCCTCATCTTGCGCGGAATGTTCTCCTATACAAGCGTCGTTCTTTACGTTAATTATACTGCGTGTTCTTTGCAGTTAAAATGTATATAAGGTGCGGCATGCGGGAGGTGCCCCCCTCAGGGCATTGGTTTCTGCGCGTATATAGGAGAATTACGACTTCTGATCGAGTGAGGACCATGGTGTAGTGGTTATCATATCTGACCGGCATTCGGAAGATCCCGGGCTCGACTCCCGGGTGGTTACCTCATTTTTTCATTTGTTCGTTCTCCCTCCTCATCTTGCGCGGAATGTTCTCCTATACAAGCGTCGTTCTTTACGTTATATATATATATATATATGTAACACAATAATGTGTATATATATATATATATATATATATATATATATTATATTAAGCAAAGAACCACAGGGAAAAGGAAAAGGAAACACGAAATACGACCGCTTTCGTGATATATTCACATCTTTCTTGTCCCTAAGGATGTGAATATATCACGAAAGCGCTCGGATTTCGTGTTTCCTTTTCCTTTTCCCTGTGGTTCTTTGATAATTAAAAAGATCACGTGTTCGGTGATTTTATTGCTTATATATATATATATATATATATATATATATATATATATATAATATAATAGAATAATATATATATATAGTGTTATAATGTTTCAGAGCAACAAAGACCCTAGGATCCACTCATGGCTGGTCTACCTAACTCTGTTCGTAATTGTGCATTGTGCATGTCCTCCATGGTGGCGGAGAGGACCCACAACTGTACCTGGGTTCGAACCACAAAGCCTTAATTTTACTACCTTAACCTATACCCAATCTATCAAAATATGCGTGTAATCGATTTTTAAACATGTTTATAGACGTACTACTAATTACTTCTACTGGCAAACTACTCCACCTCTTTGATATTCTATGCGTAAAAAAGTTTTTGGCAACTGCTGTCTCGAACCTTCTACTTGTCAACTTACACCCGTTATTTCTAGTCGTATTACATTGAGATATTTCGAAAAAGCTCTCTACGTTATCGAACCCATTCATAATTTTGAAAACCTGGATTAGATCACCCCTTAGCTTCCTAGTGTCCAGTGTAGTGAATTTTAACTCCTAAAGCCTATTTTCGTACGACTTCGACCTAAGCGACGGAATCATCTTAGTTGCTGGTCTTTGAACTCTCGATTTTGTCTAAATCTTTTCGCATATGCGGATTCCAAAATTGGATCGCGTACTCCAAATGGGGTCTAACTAATGATTTATGAAGAGAAACAATAATATCGCGCGATTTGTACTCAAAATTCCGAGCTATAAAACCCAGCACCTTGTTCACTTTATTGACCGCTGCTGTACTTTGTTTCGCTGCTTTTAAATCACCACTAACTATAACTCCTAAATCTTTTTCCTACACTACGCTTGCTAACTCCTTCCCTGACATACTATACGTAAAATTACCGTTACGCGAACCTATATGTAAAATTTTGCACTTGTCGACGTTAAATCTCGTTTGCCATGTGAATGACCAATCAACGATTTTATTCAGATCTTAGATTTTACCTCTATTTTCGTCATTAATCGCCCTACCACCCAACTTCGTGTCATCCGAAAACTTTGAAACTGTACTGACTAGGCCGAAATCTAAATCGTTAATATATATATAAAAAAAAAAGCAAGGGGCCCA